>OX637512.1:20881648-21391648 GCA_951799955.1 Apamea anceps | reverse complement strand
TGCCTTACCTGTACTCCCGTGCGCGTTCCGCGTGCCAGAGTCCCGTTTTGGTAGTGTTATTCCAGGTTTTTACACACATTTTGGTCGTAAATTCAGTTTTTCCAGGAAAATTCCCGATTTTTCTTCGGGACTACATCCAGAAACGCCATAGTCAGCTAGCCCGCGCGGAGACGCGTCTTTTGACACCTCGCACGTGCGCCTAGCCCACATATAACATAAAAAATTCCAGAATTTTTTGCATTTCATACATAGTACAAATTGACGAAATCCACCTTAGGGAGTCCTGATTTTGATCAAATCTATATATCTTTGCTTCCCGGTGACGCAATTACAAGCTGTTTTCAGCATATTAATTCTTCCCTAAGCTCCCTGAAACGTTCCCACTAGGGATAATTGACAATTTTCGCGAAAAATATTTTTCGTCATTGACTTGTGAAAAATTTCAGTAAAACTCCTTTAAAAAACACTATTTTTAAATTTTCTTCAAAATTTTCATCTAAATTCCCGTTCCTGTAATTTTAATTGATACTTACCTGCCTTACCTGTACTCCCGTGCGCGTTCCGCGTGCCAGAGTCCCGTTTTGGTAGTGTTATTCCAGGTTTTTACACACATTTTGGTCGTAAATTCAGTTTTTCCAGGAAAATTCCCGATTTTTCTTCGGGACTACATCCAGAAACGCCATAGTCAGCTAGCCCGCGCGGAGACGCGTCTTTTGACACCTCGCACGTGCGCCTAGCCCACATATAACATAAAAAATTCCAGAATTTTTTGCATTTCATACATAGTACAAATTGACGAAATCCACCTTAGGGAGTCCTGATTTTGATCAAATCTATATAACTTTGCTTCCCGGTGACGCAATTACAAGCTGTTTTCAGCATATTAATTCTTCCCTAAGCTCCCTGAAACGTTCCCACTAGGGATAATTGACAATTTTCGCGAAAAATATTTTTCGTCATTGACTTGTGAAAAATTTCAGTAAAACTCCTTTAAAAAACACTATTTTTAAATTTTCTTCAAAATTTTCATCTAAATTCCCGTTCCTGTAATTTTAATTGATACTTACCTGCCTTACCTGTACTCCCGTGCGCGTTCCGCGTGCCAGAGTCCCGTTTTGGTAGTGTTATTCCAGGTTTTTACACACATTTTGGTCGTAAATTCAGTTTTTCCAGGAAAATTCCCGATTTTTCTTCGGGACTACATCCAGAAACGCCATAGTCAGCTAGCCCGCGCGGAGACGCGTCTTTTGACACCTCGCACGTGCGCCTAGCCCACATATAACATAAAAAATTCCAGAATTTTTTGCATTTCATACATAGTACAAATTGACGAAATCCACCTTAGGGAGTCCTGATTTTGATCAAATCTATATAACTTTGCTTCCCGGTGACGCAATTACAAGCTGTTTTCAGCATATTAATTCTTCCCTAAGCTCCCTGAAACGTTCCCACTAGGGATAATTGACAATTTTCGCGAAAAATATTTTTCGTCATTGACTTGTGAAAAATTTCAGTAAAACTCCTTTAAAAAACACTATTTTTAAATTTTCTTCAAAATTTTCATCTAAATTCCCGTTCCTGTAATTTTAATTGATACTTACCTGCCTTACCTGTACTCCCGTGCGCGTTCCGCGTGCCAGAGTCCCGTTTTGGTAGTGTTATTCCAGGTTTTTACACACATTTTGGTCGTAAATTCAGTTTTTCCAGGAAAATTCCCGATTTTTCTTCGGGACTACATCCAGAAACGCCATAGTCAGCTAGCCCGCGCGGAGACGCGTCTTTTGACACCTCGCACGTGCGCCTAGCCCACATATAACATAAAAAATTCCAGAATTTTTTGCATTTCATACATAGTACAAATTGACGAAATCCACCTTAGGGAGTCCTGATTTTGATCAAATCTATATATCTTTGCTTCCCGGTGACGCAATTACAAGCTGTTTTCAGCATATTAATTCTTCCCTAAGCTCCCTGAAACGTTCCCACTAGGGATAATTGACAATTTTCGCGAAAAATATTTTTCGTCATTGACTTGTGAAAGATTTCAGTAAAACTCCTTTAAAAAACACTATTTTTAAATTTTCTTCAAAATTTTCATCTAAATTCCCGTTCCTGTAATTTTAATTGATACTTACCTGCCTTACCTGTACTCCCGTGCGCGTTCCGCGTGCCAGAGTCCCGTTTTGGTAGTGTTATTCCAGGTTTTTACACACATTTTGGTCGTAAATTCAGTTTTTCCAGGAAAATTCCCGATTTTTCTTCGGGACTACATCCAGAAACGCCATAGTCAGCTAGCCCGCGCGGAGACGCGTCTTTTGACACCTCGCACGTGCGCCTAGCCCACATATAACATAAAAAATTCCAGAATTTTTTGCATTTCATACATAGTACAAATTGACGAAATCCACCTTAGGGAGTCCTGATTTTGATCAAATCTATATAACTTTGCTTCCCGGTGACGCAATTACAAGCTGTTTTCAGCATATTAATTCTTCCCTAAGCTCCCTGAAACGTTCCCACTAGGGATAATTGACAATTTTCGCGAAAAATATTTTTCGTCATTGACTTGTGAAAAATTTCAGTAAAACTCCTTTAAAAAACACTATTTTTAAATTTTCTTCAAAATTTTCATCTAAATTCCCGTTCCTGTAATTTTAATTGATACTTACCTGCCTTACCTGTACTCCCGTGCGCGTTCCGCGTGCCAGAGTCCCGTTTTGGTAGTGTTATTCCAGGTTTTTACACACATTTTGGTCGTAAATTCAGTTTTTCCAGGAAAATTCCCGATTTTTCTTCGGGACTACATCCAGAAACGCCATAGTCAGCTAGCCCGCGCGGAGACGCGTCTTTTGACACCTCGCACGTGCGCCTAGCCCACATATAACATAAAAAATTCCAGAATTTTTTGCATTTCATACATAGTACAAATTGACGAAATCCACCTTAGGGAGTCCTGATTTTGATCAAATCTATATAACTTTGCTTCCCGGTGACGCAATTACAAGCTGTTTTCAGCATATTAATTCTTCCCTAAGCTCCCTGAAACGTTCCCACTAGGGATAATTGACAATTTTCGCGAAAAATATTTTTCGTCATTGACTTGTGAAAAATTTCAGTAAAACTCCTTTAAAAAACACTATTTTTAAATTTTCTTCAAAATTTTCATCTAAATTCCCGTTCCTGTAATTTTAATTGATACTTACCTGCCTTACCTGTACTCCCGTGCGCGTTCCGCGTGCCAGAGTCCCGTTTTGGTAGTGTTATTCCAGGTTTTTACACACATTTTGGTCGTAAATTCAGTTTTTCCAGGAAAATTCCCGATTTTTCTTCGGGACTACATCCAGAAACGCCATAGTCAGCTAGCCCGCGCGGAGACGCGTCTTTTGACACCTCGCACGTGCGCCTAGCCCACATATAACATAAAAAATTCCAGAATTTTTTGCATTTCATACATAGTACAAATTGACGAAATCCACCTTAGGGAGTCCTGATTTTGATCAAATCTATATATCTTTGCTTCCCGGTGACGCAATTACAAGCTGTTTTCAGCATATTAATTCTTCCCTAAGCTCCCTGAAACGTTCCCACTAGGGATAATTGACAATTTTCGCGAAAAATATTTTTCGTCATTGACTTGTGAAAGATTTCAGTAAAACTCCTTTAAAAAACACTATTTTTAAATTTTCTTCAAAATTTTCATCTAAATTCCCGTTCCTGTAATTTTAATTGATACTTACCTGCCTTACCTGTACTCCCGTGCGCGTTCCGCGTGCCAGAGTCCCGTTTTGGTAGTGTTATTCCAGGTTTTTACACACATTTTGGTCGTAAATTCAGTTTTTCCAGGAAAATTCCCGATTTTTCTTCGGGACTACATCCAGAAACGCCATAGTCAGCTAGCCCGCGCGGAGACGCGTCTTTTGACACCTCGCACGTGCGCCTAGCCCACATATAACATAAAAAATTCCAGAATTTTTTGCATTTCATACATAGTACAAATTGACGAAATCCACCTTAGGGAGTCCTGATTTTGATCAAATCTATATAACTTTGCTTCCCGGTGACGCAATTACAAGCTGTTTTCAGCATATTAATTCTTCCCTAAGCTCCCTGAAACGTTCCCACTAGGGATAATTGACAATTTTCGCGAAAAATATTTTTCGTCATTGACTTGTGAAAAATTTCAGTAAAACTCCTTTAAAAAACACTATTTTTAAATTTTCTTCAAAATTTTCATCTAAATTCCCGTTCCTGTAATTTTAATTGATACTTACCTGCCTTACCTGTACTCCCGTGCGCGTTCCGCGTGCCAGAGTCCCGTTTTGGTAGTGTTATTCCAGGTTTTTACACACATTTTGGTCGTAAATTCAGTTTTTCCAGGAAAATTCCCGATTTTTCTTCGGGACTACATCCAGAAACGCCATAGTCAGCTAGCCCGCGCGGAGACGCGTCTTTTGACACCTCGCACGTGCGCCTAGCCCACATATAACATAAAAAATTCCAGAATTTTTTGCATTTCATACATAGTACAAATTGACGAAATCCACCTTAGGGAGTCCTGATTTTGATCAAATCTATATATCTTTGCTTCCCGGTGACGCAATTACAAGCTGTTTTCAGCATATTAATTCTTCCCTAAGCTCCCTGAAACGTTCCCACTAGGGATAATTGACAATTTTCGCGAAAAATATTTTTCGTCATTGACTTGTGAAAGATTTCAGTAAAACTCCTTTAAAAAACACTATTTTTAAATTTTCTTCAAAATTTTCATCTAAATTCCCGTTCCTGTAATTTTAATTGATACTTACCTGCCTTACCTGTACTCCCGTGCGCGTTCCGCGTGCCAGAGTCCCGTTTTGGTAGTGTTATTCCAGGTTTTTACACACATTTTGGTCGTAAATTCAGTTTTTCCAGGAAAATTCCCGATTTTTCTTCGGGACTACATCCAGAAACGCCATAGTCAGCTAGCCCGCGCGGGGACGCGTCTTTTGACACCTCGCACGTGCGCCTAGCCCACAAAAATTTTGCCCACCCACCCGCCCTCTGTTCTATAGGAAGGTAGACGTGGGGTTTCGGCAAAAAATATATCTTCTAAATTTAGCTCTTCTAGCGACGTATACACACAAACCTGTTTATAAATTTTAACTATACTTGTTTTCGTAATAGTTAAGGAGTTTTAGTGTAATTTTTAGTAAAACTTTAATAATTTTAATTTACTTGACCGACTCCTGCTTACAGGGATCGTCTTATTTATACATATAGCAATAATTTATTATTTAATTTGTTTTAATTTATTTTAATCGCTAATTAATTTAATTCTGTATTTTATTTTATTTTATTGTATTATCTGTGTTCCCCTCTTTACAGGGACACAGCAACATTTAATATTATATTTTATTGAAATTTATTGATTTAATTTATTTAAATTTGTTTTTAAATTGTATTGTGATTCAAATTTGTATTTCATTTTCTGTGTTCCCCCCTTTACAGGGACACAGCAAAATCGCCAGTGCCCTCTGATCAACCTATGAACCTTACTTTCACTAAGGCAACTGCAATGTTCCGCACTCCGGCCAAGAAAGCCGCATGCTCGCCAGGCTCCAGTGGCTCGCCGCGTTCAACAGAGGAGGTCAGACCCTCGCTTCCCAGTGTGAGGCGAAGCATTGGGGAGTGGGAGGCCGGGAGATCTGAGCCCCAGGCCAAGTCCCTGGCCATACCAAAGCGCGTCACCACACTGAACGAGCCAAAAAATCCGGAGGCCGAGGAAACCAGACCGGAGTCGAGGTACCCCAGTCTCACAGCGGAGGCGAGAGCTTGCCTGAATAAAGCTAAGCTTCATTTGGGCAACTCTCGAAACCTCAAAACGGAAATAAAGACTGGGGTCCTTGACGCGATAAACCGGCTCTACGAGCTAGTAAAAGAGTCGGAGCGGAGCAAGACTCCTATCGCGCCAGCACCTGCGATCGCCCCGGCAGTCGCGCCTGCAGTCGTGCGGGCAGTCGCACCGGAGCCCGCGCCTCTTAACCCGTCCACGGAACCTCCGACAGAGCTGATGAAGAGCCTGATAGATGGCCTTCAGCAGCACAAGCAGGCCTTGCAAGAGTGCAAACAGCACACCCAGGCTCTGTCGGAGCAACTCCAGCTGGCCCCTCGCTATGTCGCAGGCCAAGGCCCATCATTCGCGGAGATCGCCGCCGGCCCGAAGCAGAACATCCAGGAGCCTCTTCACTCGGTTATTGTATCATCTGTGAATGATCAGGACACCGGTGAAGAGGTTCTTGAGAAGCTCAGGACGGCGGTCGATGCCAGGAATGAAGGCACAAGGGTAGAGCGGCTGCGCAAAGCGAGGGACCAGAAGGTAGTGGTCGGGTTTAAGACCAAAGAGGAGATGGCGAGGGTCACCGAGAGGATTCGGAGGGCAGGCAGCCTTGTGGTAGAAGAGGTCAAGAACAAGGACCCTCTTGTCATCGTCAGGGACGTCCTCTCCTGCCACACGGATGCCGAGATCCTCCAGTCCTTGCAGCGGCAGAACACCCACCTGATCGGGGACATTCCTGCAGATGATGTGAGGTTGGGGGTGAAGTACCGTCGAAGGACGAGGAACCCCCACACCTGCCACGTCATCCTGCAGGTGTCCCCTACGGTGTGGCAGAGGCTGACCATGGCGGGTCGCGTGCACATCGACCTGCAGCGAGTGCGAGTGCAGGACCAGTCGCCACTGGTGCAGTGCACTCGCTGCCTGCGCTTCGGCCACAGTCGAAAAATGTGCACGGAGCCCGCCGACCTCTGCATCCACTGCGGTGACCCCCACCTGCGGGCGGACTGTCCGTCACACATGGCAGCGGAGGCGCCGCGTTGCCAGAACTGCCTGTCAGCCAAGCTGGGAAAGACCGACCACAACGCCTTCGACGGAGCGTGCCCGGTGCGCAGCAAGTGGGACGCATTGGCGCGCCTGTCGGTGGCGTATTGCTGAGGTGGAGTCGGGGCGCTTTGGAAATGGGGACCGCAGCGGTAATATTTCTAAAAAGAAAGAAGTAGCAAATTGGAGCCAACTTCGTAAGAAATTGGCCCAATTAAATGCGCACTTAAAAAAGAAACAAACTTTACCGTTGTGGCCCTGCAAGCTCGTCACAGTTGAAACTCTAGTCATGGAAGCAATGGTAGATGTAAGTAGAGTAGGCGATAAATATAAGCAAATTATAGGGGGTAATTTTAGGATAATAATTAATGTAGTTTTTAAAGAAAATATGACTAAATAATATACTGTAAATATATTAGGATAGGCATATAATATACTGTAAATACATTAGGATAGAATAAATATAGTTTTAATTAAATTACAAATAGAAATAGCTTTTTAATCAGCGTGGGAAGGTTTTAAACACAAATAAAGATTAAAAACTCAATTAAATAAATAAATAAAAATAGAATATTACAGAAATTAGGTACATATAATTATTTACTAGTCATTTTATTTGCTATTGCTTCCAAGTTTTATTGTTTTATAGCTATAAGGTAGTAAGTTGATTAAAATAGAACGTGGTACGACGTGAAGTGTATGCTTCCGGGAACTGTCCATTTCCTAAGACAGGACCGCTTGCAATTGAACACGAACAGGAAGAAGCATGACACGCGCCTTACAAGGGCTCTGATTATGTCAGAGGGACACCTGGCAAAGGCAGGAGTGGGTTTTAGCCGGTAAGAGTCCGGCACTGCCCAGACTGGCTCATAAGTGGGGCAGTCTGGGCGTCCATGAGGATTTCCCACTCCTGCCAATTAAAAAAAAAAAAAAAAAAAAAAAAAAAAAAAAAACCTAACCTAACCTAACCTAACCTAACCTAACCTAACCTAACCTAACCTAACCTAACCTAACCTAACCTAACCTAACCTAACCTAACCTAACCTAACCTAACCTAACCTAACCTAACCTAACCTAACCTAACCTAACCTAACCTAACCTTTTTTTTTTTTTTTTTTTTTTTTGTCGCTGAGAAATGCTTTATGCATCCCCGCCTCCCGGGGGACGAGACGGGGTATGTGGGACTCCCTGTCGGAATGACAGTATACCCACTAAAACTCAGCGGTGTTCCCGCGTCGCCGTGATGGGAGGGTCATGGGAAACCGGCTCAGCCTTTACTTCCACAACCCTCCCGGCGCATGCCCGCCTAGCTGGCGGGCCCCGCATGCCCCCCGGGCTGGGGGGCTACGGGAATGGCCGGGAACACCTGGCCATTCCCGTCCGACACTGGTGGAGGCCTGTGCGATGCAGGCAAGGGTGCCCCCGCACCCGTTGCCTGCTGGCCTCCACCTGGGAGGAGTCGGAGATGTCCGTCAAACTGACGTCTTCTCCGACCCCTCCTCCGCCTTCGGAGCAGCGCCGCGTGAGGATCGTCCTCCCGCGCGCGCTCCGCCGCCTCCTTCTGGGACATGACGTGTTCGCAGAAGGAGGCGACTGCCGCCCAGGACCCCTCATCCCTCAGCATGGCGTTTACCAAACCGGGGAGTGAGAGGTCCGGTCCGATCGCCGCCATGAGACTGCGGCGCGGCTCGGACCACGACGGGCACACTTCGAGGGTGTGCTGCGCCGTGTCCTCCGCCGCGCCACAGCCGTGGCACGACGGCGTCTCCTCCCGTCCGATCCGGTGCAGGTACGATCCGAAACAACCGTGTCCGGACAGCACCTGCACCAGACGGAACGAGAGGAACCCGTGCGACCGCTCGAGCCAGTCTCGCAGGACCGGCCCAAGCGCGTCGAGGGTTCGGCGGCCAAAGGCTGCGGTGGCGAGGTCCCCCGTCCAATGGAGGACGATGGCATCCCTCGCCTCCCGCCGGACGGCCTCCCTCTCTTCCGGGGCGGTGCGTTCTCCTCTCGCTCTCCGCCCCGCCGTCCATTCGTACACTCTGGCGAGCACCCACGCCTCGAGTTCCCAAGGAGGGGTGCTGGCCAGAGCGCACGCTGCCGCAAAGCCTACCGTGCGGTAGGCCCGCGCTACCCGCTGGGCTATGGCCCTCTGCGGTGCCCGCAAGGCGGCGGCGTTCTCCCGCCGTTGGAGGGCGTCCTCCCAAATAGGGGCCCCGTAGAGGGCCATACTCTTGAGGATGCCGGCGTATAGTTGCCGGCATCGTGCGCTGGGCCCCCCCAAGTTGGGGAGCAGCCACGAGAGCGCCCCCGCCGTCTTCAGCAGGCGCGACGACAGCCCGCTAAAATGCGGGCCGAAACGCCACCTGCTGTCGATCACAAGGCCCAGATATTTCATCTGGGCCTTGACCTCGATTCTGACGCCCTCCACGAAGATGTGGGCGTCAGGTGGGGGGCGCTGCCGAGGTCCGTGGAAGAACACGGCCTCGGTCTTGTGCAGCGCCACCTTCAATCCTAGTCGGCGGATCCTCGCCGCGACCAAGGATCCGCCCGCTGAGGCCAAGTTGGCCGCCTCCCTGAAGCTCCCCCCCCGGGCGGTGAGCAGAGTGTCGTCCGCGTAGCAGACGACACTCGTGCCTCGGAGGAGAGTTCCCCGCAGGAGCCAATCGTAGCCGACGTTCCAGAGGAGAGGTCCTATGACTGACCCCTGTGGAACGCCGGCTTCGACGACGTACCGCCGGACTTGGCCAGTCCTATCCACCAGGAGGATCGCCCGATCCTCCAGGTAGCTGGCCAGTAGACTGCGCAGGTATCGAGGCACTCCGTGGAATCGGAGCGCCTCAAGGATGGTGGAGTGAGGAACGGAGTTGAAGGCGTTGGCTATGTCGAATGACACCGCCAACAATCCGTCCCCCGCCTCCATCGCCTCCTTCGCCTGGCCCTTAAGCCAGGCCAGCGCGTCCACCGTCGAACGCTCAGCCCGAAAACCAAACTGAGCGTCCGACAAGTCCGGCCCGATGTCCCGCAGGTGGCCCTTCAGGCGAGCCGCGATTATCCCCTCGAACATTTTGCCGACCTCATCAAGTAGAACGATGGGCCGGTATGCCGAGGGGGAATCCGCTGGGCGACCCTCTTTGCGGAGGAGGCACAACTGCCCCTCCTTCCACGGTTTCGGGAACCTCCCAGACGCAAGACATGCGCTGAAGAGGTCCCGAAACCTGTCCTCCATTTGAGTGGCAGCGATCGCCACCACTCTCGCGGGGACGCCGTCGGGGCCTGGAGCCGTCTTCTTGGCGCGGATACGAAAAATCGCCGCGCCAAGTTCCGACTCCGTGACAGGAGGGGGGGCCTCCTCTTCCTCCGCGTCTGGCGGGGCTCCACACATTGCTGGCGGGGTGAAGTTGTCCCTGCCCGGGAACAGGGACTGAACCACCCCGTCCAGAAATGAGGGCTCCAGGGTCTCGGCAACCGGGGGACCAAAGGGGCGCAATTTGTTGCGCGCCGCCTTGTATGGTCTCCCGTAAGGGTCGTTGTCGAGACCCTCCAGCAGCTCGGCTCTCGCCGAGTCTTTGGCGGCGGCGATGGCCCGATCGAGGACCTTTTTTGCCTCCACGTATACGGCGTAGAGGTGGTCCTCGTCGGCCCGGTCCCGTCGACGCCGCCGCCGACTCCGCGTGTACGCCCTCCTTGCCTCCACGCAAGCTGCTCGGAGCCCCGCCAGCTCCGCCGACCACCAGTACACGGCGCGTTTGGCTGGTGGTCGGCGAGACCGAGGCATGCTAGAGTTGCATACCTCGGTCAGACACTCCCTCAGCTGCCCCGCTGCGGTGTCCACATCCAGGCCGGCGGTAGGCGGCGAAAGCCAGTCCTGGATGAACGCCGCCTCCGCCGCTGCCTCCCTGTCCAGGCGGGTGAGAGCCCACCGCGGGAACGGTGATCGCCCCGAGATGGGCCGCATCGCTCCTGGGCCACTGGTGGAAATGTCGAACCGCACGTAGCGGTGGTCCGACATGGTCTCCACCAGGTCCACCCGCCAGTTCAGCACGCGCGCGGCTAACGCTGGGGTGGCGAAAGTGACGTCCACTATTGAGCCACCCTGACGCCGCACGCATGTCTGGACGCTTCCTCTGTTCAAGAGGGAGAGTCCAGAGGAGGCTGCCCACAACTCCACCGCCCGCCCGCGTGCGTCGGTGGCCGGGTTGCCCCAGCTCACCGACTTGGCATTCAGGTCTCCCAGTACGGAGACCTGACGCGGAACCGCCCTGCCGACCACGGCGGCCAGGACTCCGAGATAGTTCTCAAAGTCCTGGAGTGGGCGGTTTGGGGAGAAATATACCCCCACAAGGGCTATGTCTCCCCACGCGGCGGCCACGTATCCCGGTCCTCTCTCTAATAGCGAGAGGGGAGGGGAGTCCGTGGAAGACCGCGCCGCTAGTGCCACCGAGTCGTCCTCGTCACCCAGCCAGCTGCTGGGGATCGAGTAAGGCTCGGCGACCACCGCTACGTTCACCAACCACTCGGCCATGACCTGCACTACCAGGTCCTGGGCCGCTTTGCAGTGGTTGGCGTTCGCCTGGAGGATGCTGTAGTCGGAAAGCATTATTCCGACATCGCACCCTCCTCCTCAGCTACCGCCGCTGGAACTGCAGCGGCGACGACGGCGGCGGCGGTGGTGGCAACAGGGTGAACCTGCGCCGGCACTATGCCCTTTCGCACGGGGGGCTTGCAGCTCCTGCCCGTCATCCGGTGGTCCGCGGGACGGCCACTGGCGGCACACGCCTTGCAGTGTGGCGTGGTGGCGCGGCAAGTGGCACTCCTGTGTCCCTCCTGCCCGCACTGGTAGCAGGTGTCTCCCCAGTCGGACTTGGAGGGACACGTTGCTCGGGTGTGGCCAAACGCGAAGCACTTGAAGCAGCGCGTAGGCTGGTCTTCAAGTGCCCGGACCACAGCCGAGCTGAGCCCCACGAGCAGCCGTCCATTGGTCGCAGCAAGGACGGCCGCAGCCGCGGCGACTGGGCACTCGACACGGATGATGCCCATGCCGCGGCGGCCGAGCCGGATGGCTCCCCCCTTCACCGCGCCAGCGTTGCAGCCTCCAGCCGCCGCGACGGCCGCCACCACATCCTCCTTGGTGACCGAATCGTCCAGATCGGTCACCTCCAAGGCTGCGGTTTTGACGGGCTTGACGACCGTCGCACTGTCCGCGATGACCTCTTGCAACTTCGTTGCGAAGAGGTCCGCATTGGTGCCGCGCTTTTCCCCCGAGAACTCGAAAATTCGAGCCCCGGTTAGGGTGCGGCGGCACCTAATGCTGCTGATCCCCAGCTGGGAGGGATCAGCATTGGTACGAGCCCGTCTTAGAACGGACTCGTACGTCTCTCCCCGCTCCACGGCCGCCGGGGTGAGGGTCACCACGACGGCCGCGGTTTTGGGAGGAACCAGCTTCCTCCCGCCGGCGGGAGCCCCTTTGGCTGCAGGAGCAGTCGTAGCGGGCTTGGGGGCCGACTTGGCCCCTCCCTTCTTCTTCCCTCTCTTGACCACTTCCGTCCACGACTGGTTGGACGGGGTGGTGGAGGGAAGAAGGGCATCTTCTTCCTGCAGGTTCTGGGGCGCTGCTGGAGTGGACGACTCAGCTACTCCCTCCGCGCTCGTGGTGGGGGTTTGAGGAGCCGCCTTGGTCCTCTTGCCCTTGCCTTTGCCCTTGGAGGACTTGGGGGCCTGGGGCTGCGCACCCGCTGCCGGGCCTGCTACAGGTGCAGGTTCCGGCTCCCGCTGCGTTGGCTTATCCGCCGCTAGCGGCGGGCGGAGCCGCTTTTCCGGCAGGAGCCGGTCCTCTATGCCTGCGAAGCAGGCTCTGGTGAAGGCTCTCTCCTCCATGACAACCTTTCGGATGATCTCCTCAAGGTTGGAAGGGGAGAAAGAGCCTCCTACCACCGGACCTGGGGCAGGTTGGGCAGGCCGAGCCGTGGCCTCAGCCAGCTTCAGATGTAGCTGGCTGACCTCCGCCTGCAGGCGATCCACCTTCGCCTGCAGTTGCCGCGTCTCGTCCGTGGCCGTCCGCTTCATTAGCTCTCCGACGATGCCGTGTAGACTGGCGGCCCGGCATTTGAGGGCCTTTTGGAAGGTCCCCTTCAAGTTGGAGGATTTTGAGGCGACCTCCATGACCTCCTCTTTATCCTCCTGCGCCATGCGCTCCAGTTCCGCCAGGGAGTGGTCAGCATATAGGACACTTGATGCCCCATAGCCAGCCCTCGACCTGGCGGTTTGCGTCTGGCGCTCCTTCGCAGCGACCCTATCCTCCAGGTCTTGCTGGAGCTGCGCCCTCTTAGCCAGATTTAGCTGGCGCTCGGCGTCCAGCAAGCCCACATCGTGGGTATCTGCCGCTTCAGAAGTCGAAGCCCTTTTGGACTTCGACTTCTTCCCTCCCTTACTTCCGGCCGACTCCGAGGAGCCCTCGGACCCTTGCCTTAGGTAGTAAGCCCTCTTCCGCCTGAGGCGGTCATTCTCGGCCGCCGACGTGTCCATGCTGGATTGGTCGGAGTCCGAAAACTCGTCTACCCCACCAGCCAAGCTGGCTGCAGACGGTGCGCGGTCAGCGTCCGACGCCGAAGCGTCACCGACGTGGCCCTGAGAAGGGCCGTTGGATTGGCCCTGAGAAGGGCCGTTGGGTTGGCCCTGAGAAGGGCCGTTTGAATCGCCCTGGGAGGAGCGATTCGAGCTAAAACTAGGGTTAAAATCATTAAAATCGGGATTATGTACAGGGTTAAAATCATTGTTAAAACTGGCAAAACGCCCAGAGGCGTCCCGCATCGGTTTCTTAGACATTCTCGCAGACGACCGCACTAATGTCAACGAGTCACAGCACACTTTAGCCGCCGGTCTGCCACTCCGTTACGGTGGTCAGACACGACGTTGCCCAGGGGATACTACGTGGAAGTATGCGCTGTGGGGGATCCCCCAACCTAACCTAACCTAACCTAACCTAACCTAACCTAACCTAACCTAACCTAACCTCCAACAGCACAACCAGGCGTTGGAGGAGTGCAAACAGCACACACGGGCTCTGTCGGAGCAACTCCAGCTGGTCCCTCGCTATGTCGCAGGCCGAGGCCCAACGTTCGCGGAGATCGCCGCCGGCCCGAAGCAGACTGTCCAGGAACCTCTTCACTCGGTAATAGTATCATCTGTGAATGATCAGGACACCGGTGAAGAGGTTCTTGAGAAGCTTAGGACGGCGGTCGATGCCAGAACAGAGGGCACTAGAGTGGAGCGGCTGCGCAAAGCGAGGGACCAGAAGGTAGTGGTCGGCTTCAAGACCAGGGAGGAGCTGACCAGGGTGGCGGAGAGAATAAGGAGAGCGGGGAACCTAGTGGTAGAGGAGGTCAAGAATAAGGACCCGCTCCTTATCATTATGGATGTTCTCTCCTGCCACACGGATGTGGAGGTCACACAGGCTCTGCAACGCCAGAACGCCCACCTGCTCGGGGACATACCTGCGGAGGACTTGAGGTTGGGGGTGAAGTACCGTCGTAGGACGAGGAACCCCCACACCTGCCACGTCATCCTGCAGGTGTCCCCCACGGTGTGGCAGAGGCTGACTATGGCGGGTCGCGTGCACATCGACCTGCAGCGAGTGCGAGTGCAAGACCAGTCGCCACTGGTGCAGTGCACTCGCTGCCTGCGCTTCGGCCACAGTCGAAAACTGTGCACGGAGCCCGCCGACCTCTGCATCCACTGCGGCGACTCCCACTTGCGAGCTGACTGCCCGTCCCGGCTGGCAGCGGAAGCGCCAAAGTGTCGCAATTGCCTGTTGGCGAAGCAGACGAAGACCGAGCATGACGCCTTCGACAGGGAGTGCCCAGTGCGAGTGAAGTGGGACGCATTGGCACGCCTGTCGGTGGCGTACTGCTAAGGTGGAGTCAAAGCTCCCTGGAAGTGGGAACCACAGCGGTGGTAGTTTTGTCTTTCACAAATTGGTGGAAGCAAATTGGCGCCAAATTCATGTGAAATTGGCCCAATTAAAAGCTAGTCTCAAAAGCAAACCTACCTTACCGCTGTGGTTCGACGAGCTCGTGGAGGTTGGAATAAGGTTTCATGCGAATTCGCCAGAATTAAGTGTAAATAAAAATAATAATATTAGGTTTTTAAATAGAAAACAATTGTACAGAATTATATATTATAAGAAATAAAAGCGTTTTAGTAAAATAAATATTATGTGTATGTAATATATTGTTTTATTAGAATAGCATAAGTATATAATAGATTAAAATTTTAAATAGAATTGAATTGAATTGAATTATACCAATATTATTGTTATTTATTATTTATTATTATTGTCTTAATTATTGTTAGATTTTACAAAGAAAGATAAAAAACTCAAATAAATAAACATATATATAGGAATAAGTTAGCTATAGTCAAACAAGAAATAAATAAAATAGAGTAATATAGAATAGTAAGGAAAGATATATAAATTATGTTAGTGTTTAAACAACCCGAACTAAAACAACACAAAAAAAAAAGAATAAATATGAAGTAAAAGATGACAAGACAAGCAAATAATAATAGTCTAAACAGGGCTCTGATTATGTCAGAGGGACACTGAGCAAGGGCAGGAGTGGGTTTTAGCCGGTAAGAGTCCGGCACTGCCCAGACTGGTTCACCAGTGAGGCAGTCTGGGCGTCCATGAGGATTTCCCACTCCTGCCAAAACAAAAAAAAAAAAAAAAAAAAAAAAAACCTAACCTAACCTAACCTAACCTAACCTAACCTAACCTAACCTTTTTTTTTTTTTTTTTGTTCTCGGGGGGAAAATCCTCATGGACATCCTCCGCCCTGGGGTAGGCAGAGGGGCATGCCGGACTCTTACCGGCTAAAAACCACCCCGGTGTTCCCTTCCTGTACCTATTGCCGGAGGTACGGGTATCGCTCGCGCATTCATCCGCGCCCCCGGCAGGTATTGGCCCACCAGATGTTTGTAGGCGGGCCCCGTCACCCTCTGCGGCCGTCACCCAGTGGCCGCTGGAACTCCACTTAAGAGGCGCGCGCGGAACACTACGCCGCCGCCTCGAGGCCTATTACTGATCGGGCGACAGACGACCCTAGTCTGTCGCCCGCAGGCCGCGCCCTATGGTGGCCGGAGATCGTCCGCCACCCTGCGACGCCCGGTGCGTCTGCTGCGGGCCGGGAGAGAGGTAACAGCTTCTCTCTCCCTTTCCGCCGCCTCCTTTGCCGACATTACGTCCTCACAAAAGGAGGCGACGGCTGTCCAGCCGCTCTCGCTCCCGACCATGCATGAAATGATGGCCGGAAGCGAGAGCGAGAGGTCACCCGCAGCCTCGACTGCCGCGACCAAGTCACGGCGCTGTACTGCCCAAGCTGGGCACTCCTCCAACGTGTGCAGCGCCGTGTCCTCGCGGCAGCTGTCACAGTGGTGACATTCGGGCGTCGGCTCCCGACCTATCCGACACAAGTACTTTCCGAAACACCCATGTCCGGTAAGCACCTGCGTCAGCCGGAAGCTGAGGGTGCCGTGGCGTCTCTCCAGCCACTCCTTCATCAAGGGTCTTACCGCCGCTATCGCGGCGTGCCCTGCCGTGGGTCGCGCAAGTCGCTGCTCCCATTCCGCCACTAGGACCTGGCGGAGCTCTGCCCTGTGCGCCTCAACTTGTCGAGGCGCCAGGCGCTCGCCCCGTCCCACCGCTTCCTCGCGCCATGTATAGAATGACGCGAGGAGTCCCGCCTCTAGGTCCCACGGCGGGGATCCAGCTAGGAGGCTCGCCGCCTCGAAGGAGATCGTACGGTATCCCCTTATTACCCTGACGGCCATCGCTCTTTGCGGCCTTCGTAGCAAGGCGATGTTACGGGCCGTCAGGGCATCCGCCCACACTGGCGCGGCGTAAAGCGCCATGGACCGTACGACCCCTGTGTAGAGCCTCCGGCAGGAGGTATTTGGGCCCCCCAAGTTGGGCAGCAAGCGCGAGAGCGCTGAAGCGGCGCCCAACAAACGGGGTGCGAGCCGCTGGAAGTGCGGCCCGAAGCTCCACCGACTGTCGAGGACGAGTCCTAAGTACTTCATCGTCGACTCAACAGCTATGGAGACCCCTCCTACCACGATGTTTGAACCCGGAGGTGGCTTATTCCTCGGCCCGTGAAAACAGAGGGCCTCGGATTTGTGCAAAGCCACCTCCAGGCCCAACCTCCGGATCCTAACCACGACATGCGCGACCTCGGCTGTCGCCAGTATGGCTGCCTGCCGGTATGTCTTTCCACGTGCTGTTACTAGCGTGTCGTCGGCGTAGCATGTCACGCCGACTCCGTGGAGAAGAGCACCGCGCAGAGCCCAGTCGTACCCTATGTTCCACAGGAGTGGCCCCAATACCGACCCCTGCGGAACGCCGCACGACATCTCTCGCCTACCCCATCCTTCACGACCCGGGTAAACTACTGATCTTTCCGACAAATAGGCCCCGATAATGCGGCGGAGGTATCCTGGCACCCCGTGATACCGGAGTGCCTCTCTGATGGTATTCCAGGGCAAGGTGTTGAATGCGTTGGCGATGTCGAGCGACACCGCCAAGACCACCTCACCCCGGGCGACTGCCTCCTCCGCCAGGACTCTCACGCGCATGATCGCGTCCACTGTGGAGCGCCCCTGACGGAAACCAAATTGGTTGTCCGCTAGGTCCGGCCCCTCGTTGGTCATGTGCCGGACGAGGCGGTCGGCGATGATTCGCTCGAAGATCTTACACACCTCGTCCAGAAGCACAATAGGCCGGTAGGCAGACGGTGAGTCTGCGGGGCGCCCCTCCTTCTTTAGCAGGACCAGCTTTCCGGTCTTCCACCGGCGTGGAAGCTGGCCTCGCTCCAAACATGCGCTTAAGAGTCCTTCTAGTCGGGGCCCGAGAGCCCTTAAGGCCAAGACCCATGCACGGCCTGGAATGCCGTCGGGCCCTGGGGCGGTGTTTTTTATGCGAGAAACCGCCACTCTCAACTCTACCCGGGTCACTTCGGGCACGTCGTCGTCGTCGTCTTCCGTGTTGGGCACATTCCAAGGCGGAACCATAGCAGGTGGTGTATGCTCTGGGCGTAAGGGAAAGAGAGCGCTCACCACGTCCTCCAGTAACTGCGGCTGAAGACTCCGGGACAGTGGGGGGGCCCACTGGCGCATCTTGCCCCTCACCATACGGTAGGGGCGTCCCCACGGATCTCGGTCCAGAGTCTCCAGCAGTTCTTCGCGGGCCGATGACTTGGCCCGCACGATGGCTAATTGGAGAGCGCTCTTCGCCTCCCTGTAGCTCTCGTATAGTTCCGCCTCGATGGCCACCGCTGACGGAGAGCGGCGGCGTCTTCTTCGGTACCTGGCATACTGGCGTCGCCTCTCAACGCAGACGATGCGCAAATGCGCAATCAGCTGCGACCACCAGTACACCTGGCGCCTGGATGGTACCGGCCGGACTCGGGGCATCGCAGCGTCGCAGATTTGCGACATGCTCTCCCGGAACCACTCCGCCTCCTCGTCGATGTTGACAGGCCTGTCGGGAGCATCCAACCAGGCCTGCACGATAGAGGCCTCCAGGAGAGCCTCCCTGTCCAGCCGCTTCACTGCCCAACGCGGACCGTCTCCACCGCCCACCGGGGCTGCTTGGGCCGGCCCGACCGAGGTCTGGGTGGAGACACTGAATCGGATATATCTGTGATCAGACAGCGTCTCCACGTCCTCCACTACGTGCCAGCCATGGACACGGCGCGCGAGAGCGGGGCTAGCGAACGTGAGGTCCACTATTGAACCGCCCCACTGTCGCACGCATGTCTGCACGCAACCTCGGTTCAGAAGAAGCAGGCCCTGCTCGACCGCCCACTCCTCCACCAACTCGCCCCGCACATCAGTTGTCGGGGAACACCATGCCGCAGACTTGGCGTTGAAGTCCCCCAAGACGAGAACGGGACGAGGACGACTACGACTGACGACCGTGCCCAAATCCGAAATGACCTCCTCGAGGTCGGCGAGAGATAGACTGGGGGCGAAATACACCCCCGCGACCATAATATCACCACAAACTGCCGCGACATAGCCCCGCCCCCGGGTGACGGCCTCAAAGAGCGGAGTGTCCACGGCAGACCTTCTTATAAGCGCCACCGAACCGTTAGTGTCGCACACCCAGTCATCCCTGGGCGGCACGAAATACGGCTCGGCGACGACTGCCACATCGATTGTCCACTGCGCCATGCTTTGGAGCAAGAGATCCTGAGCTCTGGCGCAGTGGTTTATGTTAGCCTGGAGGAAACATAGATGACCTGGGGCCATTATTGGGTATCCATTAATGTCTCCTCCCCAGTCCCTGGCGGATCTGCTGCCGCAACCGGTGGGTGAGCCGGTTGCGAGGAACCGGTTGCCTCTATTGGTGTATCCTGAGAGGCCGGCGGATGAATCGGCTGTGTCCTGGTCCCAGATTTCTTCTTTGTGGGCCTGGCGCAGGTCTTAGTCCCGGTCCAGTGTTCAGCTGGCTTGCCGTATGCCGCACAGAGTACGCAGTGCGGCGCGGCTGTGCAAGAGCCAGCTTTATGACCGGGCTGACCGCAGCGAAAGCACAGTTGGCTGCGGTCGACTCCCGCGGTGCACCGTACACCCACGTGTCCCGGCTCGAGACAGCGATAGCACCGCAAGGGCTTGGGCGTCAATAGCGTCACCTGCGCCGAGACCCATCCTATCAGCAGTCTTCTGCCCTCCTTAAGTTTGTTGGCCGCCGCTACGGGACAACTTACTAATACTGTCCCGAGGCCAGAGACACCCCTACGAATTGTGCCCGCCTTTACTTGTTCTGGCGGGCAGTTGCCGGCCTTTGAGATGGCGGCAGCGACCTCATCACTCATCACTGAGTCGTCCAAACCCGAGATTCGCAAATCTGCACACTTAGTGGGCCTGGACACTCTGACGTCGTCACTTCCGAGAGACGCCCTTAGTTTTTCGGCAAGGGCGTCTGCCTTGGGGGCACTTGAAGCCCCCGAGATTTCCAGTAGTCGGGCTCCGGTAGCCGTAGGCTTGCACCGGAGGCCCGTTATGCCGAGATCGTTCAATGAAATTTCGGCTTTCGCCTTTGAAAGGATCCCGGCATATGTTACTCCCCGCTCCTCCGCGCCTGGCTGCAGTGTCAGAACTACAGCTGTTGATCGAGGGGCACGGAGCCTTGCAGCCTGTGCTTGGGCATCCGTCTTTATTTTCTGGGCCTGTTGCCTGGCCTTGCGGCGCGCCTTTTTGTTATTTTGTTTGGCACCCGCAGTTGTCCATTCCGCCTCCTGTTGTGAAGAGGCGGATTTAGGGTCGCGCTGATTTGAAGATTGTGTTGGCGGCGCTGTAGAGGCAGCCGCTGCACCCGGACTGTTCGTCTTCTTTTTGTTCTTCTTCTTTTTCTCCTTCTTCCCATTCGCCTTATCTTGAGACAAGGTTGTTGGGGGTGTCTTCTCCGTTATATTAGTAGCAGCCGCTTGTGTCTGTTCTTTGGCACAAGGCACTGCGGCTTTGGCCGCATAAGATGACGTCGGTGCGCTGCGTTGGTCTGTAGCTAGGGGAGGGCGTAAGATCTTCCCCTCTAACACCGAGAATCGGGCTTTGAAACTCGCCAACTCCTGACGGACAAGGCGAGCCAACTCCGACTCGTCTGGTGGCGTCTGCTGCTGTATAGGCTGCTGCTGTGGCTGCTGCTGCTGCGGCTGTGGCAAGCCCAGCTCCTTCCGGAGGTGCTCACGGCGGAAGGACGCCATCTCCGCCTTGAGCTCGTCATACTCCTTGCGGAGTTCCGCCATTTGGGCCGCCAGCTTGGCATTTTGAGCCCTTAATAAGGTCGCCTCTTCGTTGGTGGTGCGGCTGAGCAGCACCTCGGCACTCTCCAGTATCGAGGCCGTAGCCTCTTTGAGTGCCTTCTGGCTTACGCCACTGAGGCCCTTCGACACTTTTTGTACCCTCTTGATGGCAGCCACAGCGTGAACCATTCTTTGGTTGAGGGCGGAGGCAGGTAAGTCTTCCGCCTCGACGACCATATCGGAGGCAACAGAAGACGACTCCGACAGGCGGTTGACCCTCCCTTCCGTCACCTTTTTTGTCAGAGCCGCAATCTGCCGCTCATCCTCAATTTGTTTGTCGGCGTCGGCTGCAGCCTTCTTGGCAGCCGCAACCTCGCGCCTGGATAAGCCGATGCCAACGTACTTGCCCGTCGACACCGGCCTACCTCTCCCGCCTTTTTTGGCACCGACCTTGGCAGCCGGTACCGAAGTATCACTCAGGGCCGAATCCGACCCCGAGTCCGTACCGCTTCGAGGGCGTTTGCCCGGGCGCTTTGAGCTTGTACTCGCAGCGCTTGCGACGGTCATCAGACTCGATGCAGAGTCCGAGTCCGACAGCACATCTCCAATCCTCTCCAGAAGTACACGAGGCACTTTCTCTCCTTCGACGTCGTTTAATTTTGGTTTTAATTTTTTATCCATTTGATTCCCACGAGAATGGAAGCAATTATTGGGGTCCTTCGCGGGCAGTGGCTCCATGCCCTTCAAAACGTAGCCCTATATACTGTTGGGGGCGGGAGGTACCAACAGGTGGGAGCGCTAACGACCGTATTCCCAACGGCCATTCATCCCCTCGCCGCGCTCCCGAAACTTGGGATTGGGTGGTTTTTTATCTTAGAGGTGTCCTTCCTCTGGGCCAGGCGGTTAAGCCAAGCCCCCGGCGGCGGCATTAGACATGCCTCCGTCCGCTGTCCGGCCAACCCGACTCAGCGGACCCGCCGAAAGGTTTGTTCCTCGATGAACGAGGAGACAAACGAACGCCGCTTCGGTGCGCCTGCACCTCAGCGGCAGAGGCCGCGTCCTTGCTTGGTCGATGACCGACGGAGCAGGAGCGACCCCTCCCTGTGTCCCTCTTGGTAATGTCCCTCACCTGAACCTCAAGGCGAGATCCAGGATCGGGACACGCAAGCCCCACCACGACGACAACGTGGGGATCACTTCGGTGGGGAACCTAACCTAACCTAACCTAACCTAACCTAACCTAACCTAACCTAACCTAACCTAACCTAACCTAACCTGCACATCGACCTGCAGCGAGTGCGAGTGCTGGATCAGTCGCCACTGGTGCAGTGCACTCGCTGTCTGTGTTTCGGCCACAGCCGAAAATTGTGCACGCAGCCCGCTGACCTCTGCATCCACTGCGGCGACCCCCACCTGCGGGCTGACTGTCCGTCACGCATTGCAGCGGAGGCGCCGCGTTGCCACAATTGCCTCTCAGCCAAATTGGAAAAAACCGACCACAACGCCTTCGACGGTGAGTGCCCGGTGCGCAGCAAATGGGACGCATTGGCGCGCTTGTCGGTGGCGTACTGCTGAGGTCGTGCCAAAGCTCCCTGGAGGTGGGAACCGCAGCGGTACTAGTTTCAAATTTCACCAAAAAGAAGAAGCAAATTGGAGCCAACTTCATGTGAAATTGGCCCAATTAGATGCTGAGCTTACAAAGAAACAAACTTTACCGTTGTGGTCCAGCAAGCCCGTCACAGATAAAATTTTAGTTAGGGAAGTAATAGTAAATATAAGTAGAATAGGCAATAAATTTAAGCTAATTGTAGTTAGAAACTTTAGGAAAAGAAATAATGTAGGTAGTAAAACAAAATATGACTAAACAATATATTGTATATATATTAGGCTAGGCATATAATAAATAAAGTTAAATTAAATTACAGATAGAAATAGTTTTATAAGGGTAGATTTTAGAAACAAATAAAGATACAAAACTCAAGTAAATAAATAAATAAACCAAAAAAATAGAATATTTTATAGAAATTAGTTATAATTATTTTCGAGGCATTTTATTTACTATTACTTTCCAGGCACTTTATTGTATTTCATTGTATTATAGTTATTAGTTGTTTAGAATTTTATTAAAAATAAACGTGGTATGACGTGAGGTGTATGCTTCCGGGAACTAAACACTTCCTAACAGGACCGCCTGCAAATAAACACGACCAGGAACAAGCATGACAGACGTCTAACAAGGGCTCTGATTATGTCAGAGGGACACCTGGCAAAGGCAGGAGTGGGTTTTAGCCGGTAAGAGTCCGGCACTGCCCAGACTGGTTCATAAGTGAGGCAGTCTGGGCGTCCATGAGGATTTCCCACTCCTGCCAAAACAAAAAAAAAAAAAAAAAAAAAAAACCTAACCTAACCTAACCTAACCTAACCTAACCTAACCTAACCTAACCTAACCTAACCTAACCTAACCTTTTTTTTTTTTTTTTTTTTCTCGCTGAGAAATGCTTTATGCATCCCCGCCTCCCGGGGGACGAGACGGGGTATGTGGGACTCCCTGTCGGAATGACAGTATACCCACTAAAACTCAGCGGTGTTCCCGCGTCGCCGTGATGGGAGGGCCATGGGAATCCGGCATAGCCTTTACATCCACAGCCCTCCCGACGCATGCCCGCCAAGATGGTATGGCGGGCCCCACATGCCCCCCAGGTTGGGGGGCTACGGGAATGGCCGAGAACACCTGGCCATTCCCGTCCCACAAGGTGGAGGCCTGTGCGATGCAGGCAACGGTGCCCCCGCACCCGCTGGCCTGCTGGCCTCCACGCCCGCCTAAGAGGCAGGCCCCGCATGCCCCCCCAAGTTGGGGGAGCTACGGCCGCAGAGGATAGGGAGAGCGGCAACGAAACACCGACACTCCTCTTCCCCTGCGGCCCCACCGCGTCCGCCATCTAACGGTGGCGGCCCCGTCAAGGCCGCGGAAGGTAGGGAGAGCGGCAACGAAACACCGACACTCCTCTCCCGCCGCGGCCTCCAATCCTCAGCCGCGATGTCTCCCTCACGGGGGACACCGCGGCCCGCCTCAGGTAGGCTGCGATGTCGCCCAAGCGGCACCGCAACCTACCCTACGGCCGCTACGTCATTGGCTAAGCCGCAAAGCCTTGACGAGCGGCCCCCGCTGGGGTTCCTCTTAGCTTCACCGTGGTACCCCCATACCACGGCTACTGAGCCCCCCCGCCTCGACAATGCGGGAACCCACCGGGGGGGCGGGAACCCACCGGGGGGGAACCTAACCTAACCTAACCTAACCTAACCTAACCTAACCTAACCTAACCTAACCTAACCTAACCTAACCTAACCTAACCTAACCTAACCTAACCTAACCTAACCTAACCCATATAACTTTGCTTCCCGGTGACGCAATTACAAGCTGTTTTCAGCATATTAATTCTTCCCTAAGCTCCCTGAAACGTTCCCACTAGGGATAATTGACAATTTTCGCGAAAAATACTTTTCGTCATTGACTTGTGAAAAATTTCAGTAAAACTCCTTTAAAGAACACTATTTTTAAAATTTTTCTTCAAAATTTTCATCTAAATTCCCGTTCCTGTAATTTTAATTGATACTTACCTGCCTTACCTGTACTCCCGTGCGCGTTCCGCGTGCCAGAGTCCTGTTTTGGTAGTGTTATTCCAGGTTTTTACATACATTTTGGTCGTAAATTCAGTTTTTCCAGGAAAATTCCCGATTTTTCTTCGGGATAACATCCAGAAACGCCATAGTTAGCTAGCCCGCGCGGAGACGCGTCTTTTGACACCTCGCCCGTGCGCCTAGCCCACATATAACATAAAAAATTCCAGAATTTTTTGCATTTCATACATAGTACAAATTGACGAAATCCACCTTAGGGAGTCCTGATTTTGATCAAATCTATATAACTTTGCTTCCCGGTGACGCAATTACAAGCTGTTTTCAGCATATTAATTCTTCCCTAAGCTCCCTGAAACGTTCCCACTAGGGATAATTGACAATTTTCGCGAAAAATACTTTTCGTCATTGACTTGTGAAAAATTTCAGTAAAACTCCTTTAAAGAACACTATTTTTAAAATTTTTCTTCAAAATTTTCATCTAAATTCCCGTTCCTGTAATTTTAATTGATACTTACCTGCCTTACCTGTACTCCCGTGCGCGTTCCGCGTGCCAGAGTCCTGTTTTGGTAGTGTTATTCCAGGTTTTTACATACATTTTGGTCGTAAATTCAGTTTTTCCAGGAAAATTCCCGATTTTTCTTCGGGATAACATCCAGAAACGCCATAGTTAGCTAGCCCGCGCGGAGACGCGTCTTTTGACACCTCGCCCGTGCGCCTAGCCCACATATAACATAAAAAATTCCAGAATTTTTTGCATTTCATACATAGTACAAATTGACGAAATCCACCTTAGGGAGTCCTGATTTTGATCAAATCTATATAACTTTGCTTCCCGGTGACGCAATTACAAGCTGTTTTCAGCATATTAATTCTTCCCTAAGCTCCCTGAAACGTTCCCACTAGGGATAATTGACAATTTTCGCGAAAAATACTTTTCGTCATTGACTTGTGAAAAATTTCAGTAAAACTCCTTTAAAGAACACTATTTTTAAAATTTTTCTTCAAAATTTTCATCTAAATTCCCGTTCCTGTAATTTTAATTGATACTTACCTGCCTTACCTGTACTCCCGTGCGCGTTCCGCGTGCCAGAGTCCTGTTTTGGTAGTGTTATTCCAGGTTTTTACATACATTTTGGTCGTAAATTCAGTTTTTCCAGGAAAATTCCCGATTTTTCTTCGGGATAACATCCAGAAACGCCATAGTTAGCTAGCCCGCGCGGAGACGCGTCTTTTGACACCTCGCCCGTGCGCCTAGCCCACATATAACATAAAAAATTCCAGAATTTTTTGCATTTCATACATAGTACAAATTGACGAAATCCACCTTAGGGAGTCCTGATTTTGATCAAATCTATATAACTTTGCTTCCCGGTGACGCAATTACAAGCTGTTTTCAGCATATTAATTCTTCCCTAAGCTCCCTGAAACGTTCCCACTAGGGATAATTGACAATTTTCGCGAAAAATACTTTTCGTCATTGACTTGTGAAAAATTTCAGTAAAACTCCTTTAAAGAACACTATTTTTAAAATTTTTCTTCAAAATTTTCATCTAAATTCCCGTTCCTGTAATTTTAATTGATACTTACCTGCCTTACCTGTACTCCCGTGCGCGTTCCGCGTGCCAGAGTCCTGTTTTGGTAGTGTTATTCCAGGTTTTTACATACATTTTGGTCGTAAATTCAGTTTTTCCAGGAAAATTCCCGATTTTTCTTCGGGATAACATCCAGAAACGCCATAGTTAGCTAGCCCGCGCGGAGACGCGTCTTTTGACACCTCGCCCGTGCGCCTAGCCCACATATAACATAAAAAATTCCAGAATTTTTTGCATTTCATACATAGTACAAATTGACGAAATCCACCTTAGGGAGTCCTGATTTTGATCAAATCTATATAACTTTGCTTCCCGGTGACGCAATTACAAGCTGTTTTCAGCATATTAATTCTTCCCTAAGCTCCCTGAAACGTTCCCACTAGGGATAATTGACAATTTTCGCGAAAAATACTTTTCGTCATTGACTTGTGAAAAATTTCAGTAAAACTCCTTTAAAGAACACTATTTTTAAAATTTTTCTTCAAAATTTTCATCTAAATTCCCGTTCCTGTAATTTTAATTGATACTTACCTGCCTTACCTGTACTCCCGTGCGCGTTCCGCGTGCCAGAGTCCTGTTTTGGTAGTGTTATTCCAGGTTTTTACATACATTTTGGTCGTAAATTCAGTTTTTCCAGGAAAATTCCCGATTTTTCTTCGGGATAACATCCAGAAACGCCATAGTTAGCTAGCCCGCGCGGAGACGCGTCTTTTGACACCTCGCCCGTGCGCCTAGCCCACATATAACATAAAAAATTCCAGAATTTTTTGCATTTCATACATAGTACAAATTGACGAAATCCACCTTAGGGAGTCCTGATTTTGATCAAATCTATATAACTTTGCTTCCCGGTGACGCAATTACAAGCTGTTTTCAGCATATTAATTCTTCCCTAAGCTCCCTGAAACGTTCCCACTAGGGATAATTGACAATTTTCGCGAAAAATACTTTTCGTCATTGACTTGTGAAAAATTTCAGTAAAACTCCTTTAAAGAACACTATTTTTAAAATTTTTCTTCAAAATTTTCATCTAAATTCCCGTTCCTGTAATTTTAATTGATACTTACCTGCCTTACCTGTACTCCCGTGCGCGTTCCGCGTGCCAGAGTCCTGTTTTGGTAGTGTTATTCCAGGTTTTTACATACATTTTGGTCGTAAATTCAGTTTTTCCAGGAAAATTCCCGATTTTTCTTCGGGATAACATCCAGAAACGCCATAGTTAGCTAGCCCGCGCGGAGACGCGTCTTTTGACACCTCGCCCGTGCGCCTAGCCCACATATAACATAAAAAATTCCAGAATTTTTTGCATTTCATACATAGTACAAATTGACGAAATCCACCTTAGGGAGTCCTGATTTTGATCAAATCTATATAACTTTGCTTCCCGGTGACGCAATTACAAGCTGTTTTCAGCATATTAATTCTTCCCTAAGCTCCCTGAAACGTTCCCACTAGGGATAATTGACAATTTTCGCGAAAAATACTTTTCGTCATTGACTTGTGAAAAATTTCAGTAAAACTCCTTTAAAGAACACTATTTTTAAAATTTTTCTTCAAAATTTTCATCTAAATTCCCGTTCCTGTAATTTTAATTGATACTTACCTGCCTTACCTGTACTCCCGTGCGCGTTCCGCGTGCCAGAGTCCTGTTTTGGTAGTGTTATTCCAGGTTTTTACATACATTTTGGTCGTAAATTCAGTTTTTCCAGGAAAATTCCCGATTTTTCTTCGGGATAACATCCAGAAACGCCATAGTTAGCTAGCCCGCGCGGAGACGCGTCTTTTGACACCTCGCCCGTGCGCCTAGCCCACATATAACATAAAAAATTCCAGAATTTTTTGCATTTCATACATAGTACAAATTGACGAAATCCACCTTAGGGAGTCCTGATTTTGATCAAATCTATATAACTTTGCTTCCCGGTGACGCAATTACAAGCTGTTTTCAGCATATTAATTCTTCCCTAAGCTCCCTGAAACGTTCCCACTAGGGATAATTGACAATTTTCGCGAAAAATACTTTTCGTCATTGACTTGTGAAAAATTTCAGTAAAACTCCTTTAAAGAACACTATTTTTAAAATTTTTCTTCAAAATTTTCATCTAAATTCCCGTTCCTGTAATTTTAATTGATACTTACCTGCCTTACCTGTACTCCCGTGCGCGTTCCGCGTGCCAGAGTCCTGTTTTGGTAGTGTTATTCCAGGTTTTTACATACATTTTGGTCGTAAATTCAGTTTTTCCAGGAAAATTCCCGATTTTTCTTCGGGATAACATCCAGAAACGCCATAGTTAGCTAGCCCGCGCGGAGACGCGTCTTTTGACACCTCGCCCGTGCGCCTAGCCCACATATAACATAAAAAATTCCAGAATTTTTTGCATTTCATACATAGTACAAATTGACGAAATCCACCTTAGGGAGTCCTGATTTTGATCAAATCTATATAACTTTGCTTCCCGGTGACGCAATTACAAGCTGTTTTCAGCATATTAATTCTTCCCTAAGCTCCCTGAAACGTTCCCACTAGGGATAATTGACAATTTTCGCGAAAAATACTTTTCGTCATTGACTTGTGAAAAATTTCAGTAAAACTCCTTTAAAGAACACTATTTTTAAAATTTTTCTTCAAAATTTTCATCTAAATTCCCGTTCCTGTAATTTTAATTGATACTTACCTGCCTTACCTGTACTCCCGTGCGCGTTCCGCGTGCCAGAGTCCTGTTTTGGTAGTGTTATTCCAGGTTTTTACATACATTTTGGTCGTAAATTCAGTTTTTCCAGGAAAATTCCCGATTTTTCTTCGGGATAACATCCAGAAACGCCATAGTTAGCTAGCCCGCGCGGAGACGCGTCTTTTGACACCTCGCCCGTGCGCCTAGCCCACATATAACATAAAAAATTCCAGAATTTTTTGCATTTCATACATAGTACAAATTGACGAAATCCACCTTAGGGAGTCCTGATTTTGATCAAATCTATATAACTTTGCTTCCCGGTGACGCAATTACAAGCTGTTTTCAGCATATTAATTCTTCCCTAAGCTCCCTGAAACGTTCCCACTAGGGATAATTGACAATTTTCGCGAAAAATACTTTTCGTCATTGACTTGTGAAAAATTTCAGTAAAACTCCTTTAAAGAACACTATTTTTAAAATTTTTCTTCAAAATTTTCATCTAAATTCCCGTTCCTGTAATTTTAATTGATACTTACCTGCCTTACCTGTACTCCCGTGCGCGTTCCGCGTGCCAGAGTCCTGTTTTGGTAGTGTTATTCCAGGTTTTTACATACATTTTGGTCGTAAATTCAGTTTTTCCAGGAAAATTCCCGATTTTTCTTCGGGATAACATCCAGAAACGCCATAGTTAGCTAGCCCGCGCGGAGACGCGTCTTTTGACACCTCGCCCGTGCGCCTAGCCCACATATAACATAAAAAATTCCAGAATTTTTTGCATTTCATACATAGTACAAATTGACGAAATCCACCTTAGGGAGTCCTGATTTTGATCAAATCTATATAACTTTGCTTCCCGGTGACGCAATTACAAGCTGTTTTCAGCATATTAATTCTTCCCTAAGCTCCCTGAAACGTTCCCACTAGGGATAATTGACAATTTTCGCGAAAAATACTTTTCGTCATTGACTTGTGAAAAATTTCAGTAAAACTCCTTTAAAGAACACTATTTTTAAAATTTTTCTTCAAAATTTTCATCTAAATTCCCGTTCCTGTAATTTTAATTGATACTTACCTGCCTTACCTGTACTCCCGTGCGCGTTCCGCGTGCCAGAGTCCTGTTTTGGTAGTGTTATTCCAGGTTTTTACATACATTTTGGTCGTAAATTCAGTTTTTCCAGGAAAATTCCCGATTTTTCTTCGGGATAACATCCAGAAACGCCATAGTTAGCTAGCCCGCGCGGAGACGCGTCTTTTGACACCTCGCCCGTGCGCCTAGCCCACATATAACATAAAAAATTCCAGAATTTTTTGCATTTCATACATAGTACAAATTGACGAAATCCACCTTAGGGAGTCCTGATTTTGATCAAATCTATATAACTTTGCTTCCCGGTGACGCAATTACAAGCTGTTTTCAGCATATTAATTCTTCCCTAAGCTCCCTGAAACGTTCCCACTAGGGATAATTGACAATTTTCGCGAAAAATACTTTTCGTCATTGACTTGTGAAAAATTTCAGTAAAACTCCTTTAAAGAACACTATTTTTAAAATTTTTCTTCAAAATTTTCATCTAAATTCCCGTTCCTGTAATTTTAATTGATACTTACCTGCCTTACCTGTACTCCCGTGCGCGTTCCGCGTGCCAGAGTCCTGTTTTGGTAGTGTTATTCCAGGTTTTTACATACATTTTGGTCGTAAATTCAGTTTTTCCAGGAAAATTCCCGATTTTTCTTCGGGATAACATCCAGAAACGCCATAGTTAGCTAGCCCGCGCGGAGACGCGTCTTTTGACACCTCGCCCGTGCGCCTAGCCCACATATAACATAAAAAATTCCAGAATTTTTTGCATTTCATACATAGTACAAATTGACGAAATCCACCTTAGGGAGTCCTGATTTTGATCAAATCTATATAACTTTGCTTCCCGGTGACGCAATTACAAGCTGTTTTCAGCATATTAATTCTTCCCTAAGCTCCCTGAAACGTTCCCACTAGGGATAATTGACAATTTTCGCGAAAAATACTTTTCGTCATTGACTTGTGAAAAATTTCAGTAAAACTCCTTTAAAGAACACTATTTTTAAAATTTTTCTTCAAAATTTTCATCTAAATTCCCGTTCCTGTAATTTTAATTGATACTTACCTGCCTTACCTGTACTCCCGTGCGCGTTCCGCGTGCCAGAGTCCTGTTTTGGTAGTGTTATTCCAGGTTTTTACATACATTTTGGTCGTAAATTCAGTTTTTCCAGGAAAATTCCCGATTTTTCTTCGGGATAACATCCAGAAACGCCATAGTTAGCTAGCCCGCGCGGAGACGCGTCTTTTGACACCTCGCCCGTGCGCCTAGCCCACATATAACATAAAAAATTCCAGAATTTTTTGCATTTCATACATAGTACAAATTGACGAAATCCACCTTAGGGAGTCCTGATTTTGATCAAATCTATATAACTTTGCTTCCCGGTGACGCAATTACAAGCTGTTTTCAGCATATTAATTCTTCCCTAAGCTCCCTGAAACGTTCCCACTAGGGATAATTGACAATTTTCGCGAAAAATACTTTTCGTCATTGACTTGTGAAAAATTTCAGTAAAACTCCTTTAAAGAACACTATTTTTAAAATTTTTCTTCAAAATTTTCATCTAAATTCCCGTTCCTGTAATTTTAATTGATACTTACCTGCCTTACCTGTACTCCCGTGCGCGTTCCGCGTGCCAGAGTCCTGTTTTGGTAGTGTTATTCCAGGTTTTTACATACATTTTGGTCGTAAATTCAGTTTTTCCAGGAAAATTCCCGATTTTTCTTCGGGATAACATCCAGAAACGCCATAGTTAGCTAGCCCGCGCGGAGACGCGTCTTTTGACACCTCGCCCGTGCGCCTAGCCCACATATAACATAAAAAATTCCAGAATTTTTTGCATTTCATACATAGTACAAATTGACGAAATCCACCTTAGGGAGTCCTGATTTTGATCAAATCTATATAACTTTGCTTCCCGGTGACGCAATTACAAGCTGTTTTCAGCATATTAATTCTTCCCTAAGCTCCCTGAAACGTTCCCACTAGGGATAATTGACAATTTTCGCGAAAAATACTTTTCGTCATTGACTTGTGAAAAATTTCAGTAAAACTCCTTTAAAGAACACTATTTTTAAAATTTTTCTTCAAAATTTTCATCTAAATTCCCGTTCCTGTAATTTTAATTGATACTTACCTGCCTTACCTGTACTCCCGTGCGCGTTCCGCGTGCCAGAGTCCTGTTTTGGTAGTGTTATTCCAGGTTTTTACATACATTTTGGTCGTAAATTCAGTTTTTCCAGGAAAATTCCCGATTTTTCTTCGGGATAACATCCAGAAACGCCATAGTTAGCTAGCCCGCGCGGAGACGCGTCTTTTGACACCTCGCCCGTGCGCCTAGCCCACATATAACATAAAAAATTCCAGAATTTTTTGCATTTCATACATAGTACAAATTGACGAAATCCACCTTAGGGAGTCCTGATTTTGATCAAATCTATATAACTTTGCTTCCCGGTGACGCAATTACAAGCTGTTTTCAGCATATTAATTCTTCCCTAAGCTCCCTGAAACGTTCCCACTAGGGATAATTGACAATTTTCGCGAAAAATACTTTTCGTCATTGACTTGTGAAAAATTTCAGTAAAACTCCTTTAAAGAACACTATTTTTAAAATTTTTCTTCAAAATTTTCATCTAAATTCCCGTTCCTGTAATTTTAATTGATACTTACCTGCCTTACCTGTACTCCCGTGCGCGTTCCGCGTGCCAGAGTCCTGTTTTGGTAGTGTTATTCCAGGTTTTTACATACATTTTGGTCGTAAATTCAGTTTTTCCAGGAAAATTCCCGATTTTTCTTCGGGATAACATCCAGAAACGCCATAGTTAGCTAGCCCGCGCGGAGACGCGTCTTTTGACACCTCGCCCGTGCGCCTAGCCCACATATAACATAAAAAATTCCAGAATTTTTTGCATTTCATACATAGTACAAATTGACGAAATCCACCTTAGGGAGTCCTGATTTTGATCAAATCTATATAACTTTGCTTCCCGGTGACGCAATTACAAGCTGTTTTCAGCATATTAATTCTTCCCTAAGCTCCCTGAAACGTTCCCACTAGGGATAATTGACAATTTTCGCGAAAAATACTTTTCGTCATTGACTTGTGAAAAATTTCAGTAAAACTCCTTTAAAGAACACTATTTTTAAAATTTTTCTTCAAAATTTTCATCTAAATTCCCGTTCCTGTAATTTTAATTGATACTTACCTGCCTTACCTGTACTCCCGTGCGCGTTCCGCGTGCCAGAGTCCTGTTTTGGTAGTGTTATTCCAGGTTTTTACATACATTTTGGTCGTAAATTCAGTTTTTCCAGGAAAATTCCCGATTTTTCTTCGGGATAACATCCAGAAACGCCATAGTTAGCTAGCCCGCGCGGAGACGCGTCTTTTGACACCTCGCCCGTGCGCCTAGCCCACATATAACATAAAAAATTCCAGAATTTTTTGCATTTCATACATAGTACAAATTGACGAAATCCACCTTAGGGAGTCCTGATTTTGATCAAATCTATATAACTTTGCTTCCCGGTGACGCAATTACAAGCTGTTTTCAGCATATTAATTCTTCCCTAAGCTCCCTGAAACGTTCCCACTAGGGATAATTGACAATTTTCGCGAAAAATACTTTTCGTCATTGACTTGTGAAAAATTTCAGTAAAACTCCTTTAAAGAACACTATTTTTAAAATTTTTCTTCAAAATTTTCATCTAAATTCCCGTTCCTGTAATTTTAATTGATACTTACCTGCCTTACCTGTACTCCCGTGCGCGTTCCGCGTGCCAGAGTCCTGTTTTGGTAGTGTTATTCCAGGTTTTTACATACATTTTGGTCGTAAATTCAGTTTTTCCAGGAAAATTCCCGATTTTTCTTCGGGATAACATCCAGAAACGCCATAGTTAGCTAGCCCGCGCGGAGACGCGTCTTTTGACACCTCGCCCGTGCGCCTAGCCCACATATAACATAAAAAATTCCAGAATTTTTTGCATTTCATACATAGTACAAATTGACGAAATCCACCTTAGGGAGTCCTGATTTTGATCAAATCTATATAACTTTGCTTCCCGGTGACGCAATTACAAGCTGTTTTCAGCATATTAATTCTTCCCTAAGCTCCCTGAAACGTTCCCACTAGGGATAATTGACAATTTTCGCGAAAAATACTTTTCGTCATTGACTTGTGAAAAATTTCAGTAAAACTCCTTTAAAGAACACTATTTTTAAAATTTTTCTTCAAAATTTTCATCTAAATTCCCGTTCCTGTAATTTTAATTGATACTTACCTGCCTTACCTGTACTCCCGTGCGCGTTCCGCGTGCCAGAGTCCTGTTTTGGTAGTGTTATTCCAGGTTTTTACATACATTTTGGTCGTAAATTCAGTTTTTCCAGGAAAATTCCCGATTTTTCTTCGGGATAACATCCAGAAACGCCATAGTTAGCTAGCCCGCGCGGAGACGCGTCTTTTGACACCTCGAACGTGCGCCTAGCCCACAAAAATTTTGCCCACCCACCCGCCCTCTGTTCTATAGGAAGGTAGACGTGGGATTTTCGGCAAAAAATCAAATTCTTCACTCAGCTCTTCCAGCGACGTATATACTGTTTTCATAATAGTTAGCACCTTTTAAGGAGTTTTAGTAAAAATTTTTAGCATAATTTTAATTATTTTTATTTAATTGACCGACTCCTGTTTTCAGGGGTCGTCTTACTTACAATTTTTACTTGCTGCTGATCCCCCCTTTACAGGGATACAGCAATACCCAATATTCTTATTTATTGAAATTTATTTTAATCAATCTTAATTTATTTTTTCAATCAATCTTAATTTATTTTAATTGTATTATAATTTTAATTTGTATTTTATTGTCTGTGTTCCCCCCTTTACAGGGATACAGCAATATCGCCAGTGCCCTCTGACCAAAAAAGGAACCCATTCATGAACCTTACTTTTACTAAGGCCACTGCAATGTTCCGCACTCCGGCCAAGAAAGCCGCATGCTCGCCAGGCTCCAGTGGCTCACCGCGCTCAACAGAGGGGGTTGGCCACTCGCTTCCCAATGTGAGGCGAAGCATTGGGGAGTGGGAGGCCGGGAGAGCTGAGCCCCAGGCCAAGTCCCTGGCCATACAAAGGCGCGACACCTCACCACTCGTGCCAAACCAACCGGAGGCCGAGGGAACTAGACCGGAGTCGAGGTACCCCAGTCTCACAGCGGAGGCGAGAGCTTGCCTGAATAAAGCTAAGCTTCATTTGGGCAACTCTCGAAACCTCAAAACCGAAATAAAGACTGGGGTCCTCGACGCGATAAACCGGCTCTACGAACTGGTGAAGGAGTCAGAGCGGAGCAAGACTCCTACCGTGCCAGCACCTGTGGTCGCCCCTGCAGTCGCGCCTGCAGTCGTGCAGACAGTCGCACCGGAGCCCGCGCCTCTAAACCCGTCCACGGAACCTCCGACAGAGCTGATGAAGAGCCTTATGGAAGGCCTTCACTCGCACAAACTGGCCCTGCAGGAGTGCAAACAGCACACCCAGGCTCTGTCGGAGCAACTCCAGCTGGTCCCTCGCTATGTTGCAGGCCAAGGCCCATCATTCGCGGAGATCGCCGCCGGCCCGAAGCAGAACATCCGGGAGCCTCTTCACTCGGTTATTGTATCATCTGTGAATGATCAAGACACCGGTGAAGAGGTTCTCGAGAAGCTCAGGACGGCGGTCGACGCCAGGAATGAGGGCACCAGGGTGGAACGGCTGCGCAAAGCGAGGGACCAGAAGGTAGTGGTCGGGTTTAAGACCAAGGAGGAGATGGTGAGGGTCACTGAAAGGATTAGGAGGACAGGCAATCTTGTGGTAGAGGAGGCCAAGAACAAGGACCCTCTTGTTATTATCAGGGACGTCCTCTCCTGCCACACGGATGCCGAGATCCTCCTCTCCTTGAAGCAGCAAAACACCCACCTTGTCGGGGACATTCCTGCGGATGATGTGAGGTTGGGGGTGAAGTACCGTCGAAGGACGAGGAACCCCCACATGTGCCACGTCGTCCTGCAGGTGTCCCCTACTGTGTGGCAGAGGCTAACGACGGCGGGTCGCGTGCATATCGACCTACAGCGGGTGCGGGTGCTGGATCAGTCACCACTGGTACAGTGCACTCGCTGTCTGTCCTTCGGCCACAGCCGAAAAATGTGCACGCAGCCCGCCGACCTCTGCACCCACTGCGGTGACCCCCACCTGCGGGCCGACTGTCCTTCACGCATGGCAGCGGAAGCGCCGCGGTGCCACAACTGCCTGTCAGCACGGATGGACAGGATTGACCACAATGCCTTCGACAGCGAGTGCCCAGTGCGCGGCAAGTGGGACGCACTGGCGCGCCTGTCGGTGGCATATTGCTGAGGTGGTGTCAAAGCTCTTCGGAAGTGGTAACCACAGCGGTATTGTTTTTGGACGATTTAAACAGAAACCAGAAAAAACAATTAATACTAGCAAAGCCATAAGACCTAGAAAAAGTACCAAATTAGCAAATTGCAGCCCGTTTCATGAGAAACTGGCACAATTAAAACCCGGATCAAAAAATAATTATAAATTTAGATATCAAATTGTTTTAGCACTAATTAAATTGTACAGCAATAAAAATAACACAATAATAATATATAATACAAAAAATATTAATCTTATCTTACCGTTGTGGTCCGACGTTCGAGTCGCAGCGGCGAGTTCGCCAGAACTATCTATGAATAAAAATAGAAAATTAGTAGTTAGAATAAGAAATAATAGCAAGTACATTACATTACATTTAGGACAAGAAATATTATGTGTATATAATATATTGGAAATATATTAAAATAGCATAAGTATAAAATAGATTAAAGTTTTAACAAATTAAATTGAAATTATACCAAAATTATTATTATTATTATTTATTATTTTAATTATTGATAAAAAGTATTGTATAGATTAAATTTAAGATATAAATATTATAGGAATTAAGTAGATATACTCAAACAAGAAATAAAAACAGTAACATAGGATAGTAAGATAAATAGATATATGGAAATAATGCTAGTTGTTAAAAACAACTGAATTAAAACAACACACAATAAAAACGAACTAAAAGACGGACAAGACAAACAAAACTTAGTCTAAACAGGGCTCTGATTATGTCAGAGGGACACTGAGCAAGGGCAGGAGTGGGTTTTAGCCGGTAAGAGTCCGGCACTGCCCAGACTGGCTCATAAGTGAGGCAGTCTGGGCGTCCATGAGGATTTCCCACTCCTGCCAAAACAAAAAAAAAAAAAAAAAAAAAAAAAAAAAAAACCTAACCTAACCTACCCTAACCTAACCTAACCTAACCTAACCCCTATATAACTTTGCTTCCCGGTGACGCAATTACAAGCTGTTTTCAGCATATTAATTCTTCCCTAAGCTCCCTGAAACGTTCCCACTAGGGATAATTGACAATTTTCGCGAAAAATACTTTTCGTCATTGACTTGTGAAAAATTTCAGTAAAACTCCTTTAAAAAACACTATTTTTAAAATTTTTCTTCAAAATTTTCATCTAAATTCCCGTTCCTGTAATTTTAATTGATACTTACCTGCCTTACCTGTACTCCCGTGCGCGTTCCGCGTGCCAGAGTCCCGTTTTGGTAGTGTTATTCCAGGTTTTTACATACATTTTGGTCGTAAATTCAGTTTTTCCAGGAAAATTCCCGATTTTCTTTCGGGAATAATTCCAGAAACTTCATAGTCAGCTAGCCCGCGCGGAGACGCGTCTTTTGACACCTCGCCCGTGCGCCTAGCCCACATATAACACTAAAAATTCCAGAATTTTTTGCATTTCATACATAATACAAATTGACGAAATCCACCTTAGGGAGTCTTGATTTTGATCAAATCTATATAACTTTGCTTCCCGGTGACGCAATTACAAGCTGTTTTCAGCATATTAATTCTTCCCTAAGCTCCCTGAAACGTTCCCACTAGGGATAATTGACAATTTTCGCGAAAAATACTTTTCGTCATTGACTTGTGAAAAATTTCAGTAAAACTCCTTTAAAAAACACTATTTTTAAAATTTTTCTTCAAAATTTTCATCTAAATTCCCGTTCCTGTAATTTTAATTGATACTTACCTGCCTTACCTGTACTCCCGTGCGCGTTCCGCGTGCCAGAGTCCCGTTTTGGTAGTGTTATTCCAGGTTTTTACATACATTTTGGTCGTAAATTCAGTTTTTCCAGGAAAATTCCCGATTTTCTTTCGGGAATAATTCCAGAAACTTCATAGTCAGCTAGCCCGCGCGGAGACGCGTCTTTTGACACCTCGCCCGTGCGCCTAGCCCACATATAACACTAAAAATTCCAGAATTTTTTGCATTTCATACATAATACAAATTGACGAAATCCACCTTAGGGAGTCTTGATTTTGATCAAATCTATATAACTTTGCTTCCCGGTGACGCAATTACAAGCTGTTTTCAGCATATTAATTCTTCCCTAAGCTCCCTGAAACGTTCCCACTAGGGATAATTGACAATTTTCGCGAAAAATACTTTTCGTCATTGACTTGTGAAAAATTTCAGTAAAACTCCTTTAAAAAACACTATTTTTAAAATTTTTCTTCAAAATTTTCATCTAAATTCCCGTTCCTGTAATTTTAATTGATACTTACCTGCCTTACCTGTACTCCCGTGCGCGTTCCGCGTGCCAGAGTCCCGTTTTGGTAGTGTTATTCCAGGTTTTTACATACATTTTGGTCGTAAATTCAGTTTTTCCAGGAAAATTCCCGATTTTCTTTCGGGAATAATTCCAGAAACTTCATAGTCAGCTAGCCCGCGCGGAGACGCGTCTTTTGACACCTCGCCCGTGCGCCTAGCCCACATATAACACTAAAAATTCCAGAATTTTTTGCATTTCATACATAATACAAATTGACGAAATCCACCTTAGGGAGTCTTGATTTTGATCAAATCTATATAACTTTGCTTCCCGGTGACGCAATTACAAGCTGTTTTCAGCATATTAATTCTTCCCTAAGCTCCCTGAAACGTTCCCACTAGGGATAATTGACAATTTTCGCGAAAAATACTTTTCGTCATTGACTTGTGAAAAATTTCAGTAAAACTCCTTTAAAAAACACTATTTTTAAAATTTTTCTTCAAAATTTTCATCTAAATTCCCGTTCCTGTAATTTTAATTGATACTTACCTGCCTTACCTGTACTCCCGTGCGCGTTCCGCGTGCCAGAGTCCCGTTTTGGTAGTGTTATTCCAGGTTTTTACATACATTTTGGTCGTAAATTCAGTTTTTCCAGGAAAATTCCCGATTTTCTTTCGGGAATAATTCCAGAAACTTCATAGTCAGCTAGCCCGCGCGGAGACGCGTCTTTTGACACCTCGCCCGTGCGCCTAGCCCACATATAACACTAAAAATTCCAGAATTTTTTGCATTTCATACATAATACAAATTGACGAAATCCACCTTAGGGAGTCTTGATTTTGATCAAATCTATATAACTTTGCTTCCCGGTGACGCAATTACAAGCTGTTTTCAGCATATTAATTCTTCCCTAAGCTCCCTGAAACGTTCCCACTAGGGATAATTGACAATTTTCGCGAAAAATACTTTTCGTCATTGACTTGTGAAAAATTTCAGTAAAACTCCTTTAAAAAACACTATTTTTAAAATTTTTCTTCAAAATTTTCATCTAAATTCCCGTTCCTGTAATTTTAATTGATACTTACCTGCCTTACCTGTACTCCCGTGCGCGTTCCGCGTGCCAGAGTCCCGTTTTGGTAGTGTTATTCCAGGTTTTTACATACATTTTGGTCGTAAATTCAGTTTTTCCAGGAAAATTCCCGATTTTCTTTCGGGAATAATTCCACAAACGCCATAGTTAGCTAGCCCGCGCGGAGACGCGTCTTTTGACACCTCGCACGTGCGCCTAGCCCACAAAAAATTTACCCGCCCTCTGTTCTATAGGAAGGTAGACGTGGGGTTTTCGGCAAAAAATTGATTTCTAAATTTAGCTTGTCCAACTGCGTGAATATCAAAACCATTAATTAAACTATAAAAACTTCCCATTTCTGTGATAGTTTGAACCTTGAAGGGAGTCTTACTGACATTTTTACCAACAGACCGACTCCTGTTTACAGGTTTCGTTTTTATAAAAATAACTTTTGCTGATCCCCTCTTTACAGGGATATATTGACACACTCATTTTAATTATTTATTATATTTTATTGACACATTCATTTTAATTATTTATCACATTTTATTAGTATTATTATTTTTTTTTTTTTTTTATTTTATTTATAACCTGATTTTTTACTGACTGTATCCCCCCTTTACAGGGATTCAGTTATTACAAAAGTAGTGTCCCCCGATAAACCTTAACATGTTCGGATTAAGGACCCCCGTCAATAAGCCGAAGGCTGCGGAGGAGAGTTCGGGCGCGGAGGAGGCATGCCCAGCACCAGCAGGCCCCTCAGTGAGGCGCAGTATTGGTGAGTGGGAGGCGGAGAAACTAAAATCGGGGCAACCTCAAAAGGCCATAACACCCGTTCCCACTCCCCCCAAGAAGACAGCCGAGCCCACCTCCCCCAAACTCAAAGCCAAAGCTTCAGTCACCCATCGCGCAAGGACTGAAACCTATGAGCTGCCAGGGAGAACCCTGGAGAGTCCGCCTCGAGAAATGCCACCCGTGAAGTACCTAAACAGAACCACGGAGGCAAAGGCGTGTCTTTCCAAGGCCAAGTTGCACCTGGACAGCTCTAGGAATCTCAAAAAAGAGATAAAGGATGGGATCAACAAAGCTGTCGAGAGGCTGTACCACCTAGTCAGGGAGGGAGAGACGGAAAGGGCCATAACACCCAGAGAGGCAGTTGAGCCCGAGAGGGACCCCAGGGTCCTGACGCCGGCCCCAGGCGCACCGACAGAGCTCATGAAGCAGCTCATGGAGAACCTTCAGCAGCACAATAAGGCGCTGGAGGAATGCCAGCTGCATACACGGGCTCTGTCGGAGCACCTTCAACAGACACCTCGTTTTGTGGCAGGCCAGGGACCCTCGTTCGCGGAGATGGCCGCCGTTCCGAGGCAGCACATTCAAGCGCCTCTTCACTCGATGGTCGTGTCATCAGTCAATGACACGGACACCGGTGAAGAGGTGATTGAGAAGCTTAGGACGGCGGTTGACGCGAGAAACGAGGGCACCAGGGTGGAGAGGCTGCGTAAGGCGAGGGACCAGAAGGTGGTAGTCGGCTTCAGGACCAGGGAGGAGTTGGCTCGGGTGGCCGAGAGGATCAAGAAGGCCGGAAACTTAATGGTGGAAGAGGTGAAGAACAAAGATCCTCTCATCATAGCCAAGGACGTCCTCTCGTGCCACTCGGATGGGGACATCGTTGAGGCGCTGAAGCGTCAGAACAGCCACCTGATAGGGGACGTGCCTGCGGATGATCTGAGGATGGGGGTGAAGTACCGTCGCAAGACGAGGAACCCCCACACATGTCACGTCATCCTACAGGTGTCTCCTGCTGTGTGGCAGAGGCTGACGCACGCGGGTCGAGTGCACATCGACCTGCAGCGGGTGCGTGTGCTGGACCAGTCGCCAGTGATTCAGTGCACCCGCTGCTTGCGCTACGGCCACGGCCGTAAACTGTGCACGGAGCCCGCAGACCTCTGCACACACTGTGGCGATCCCCATCTTAGAGTCGACTGCCCCTCAAGGTTGGCTGCAGAAGCTCCTAAGTGTAGGAACTGCGTCTCCGCAAAGCTGAGCAATACCCAGCACAACGCCTTCGACAGTGAGTGCCCAAGTCGCGTGAAGTGGGACGCATTGGCACGACTGTCGGTGGCGTATTGCTAAGGGCCAGCCAGCGGAAATTGACTCCAGGGACTCATCCAGGGATTCCCGAACACACTCGAGAGCCCTCAAGAACTACCAGGTAATCCAAGCGAATCTGCAGAGGAAGAACCTAGCAACCCAAGAGCTCATGATTTTGGCTAGCGAGCGAAGGGTTGCGTTCGCATTGCTCCAGGAGCCGTATGTGGGTGGGGTTAAAAGGATGCGAGACTACCGGGGAGCGAGAGTCTACCAGTGCGCTGAACAAGGAGGTGGAACTGTGAAGGCGGCAATAGTCGTCTTCGATCACGACCTTGACGTGACACAGTGTCCGAAACTCACCACCAACAACATCGTGGTGGTGAGGATCCGTACCAGCGCCTGGGAAATCGCAGTAGTCTCCTTCTACTTTGAACCAGACCAGCCCATACGGCCATACCTGGAGCAACTCTTGCAGATTCGAAAGGAAATAGGCCCCACTAGGATAATAATTGGCGGCGACGCCAACGCCAAAAGCACCTGGTGGGGCAGCCTGGTAACCGACGCAAAGGGTGAGGACATGTCGGGAGCCCTGGAGGAAATGCGCTTGCAGATACTCAACGTCGGCAACACTCCGACCTTCGACACCGTCAGAGGTAACACCGTGTACAGCAGCTTCGTTGATGTCACAGCCTGCTCAACGGAGCTGCTGGACTTGGTGGAGGACTGGCGGGTCGAGGAAGGCCTCACGAGCTCGGACCACAACGGTATAGTACTTAAAATCAAACTTCAAAAATCTAAAGGCATCAACATAAACAGGACCACAAGAATATATAACACTAAGAAGGCTAATTGGAGCCAATTTCATTCGAAATTGGCCCAATTAAAATCAGAATCAAATTTAAATTTAGAAGCAATAGGCAAAATAGAAAATAAAATAGATTTGGAACATTACATAAATAAATATATAGTCAAAATTATAGAATCTTGTGAAGAAACTTTCGATAAAATTAAAAATAACACACAAATTACTATACCGTGGTGGTCCAAAGAGCTCGCCGAGCTGAGGTCGGAGGTGAACACCCGGAGGCGTCGCATTCGATGCGCAGCACCGGTCCGGAGACAAAAAGTCGTCGATGAGTACCTGCAAGCAAAACTAAACTACGAGTCCCTTGCAAAAAAGGCACAGACAGAAGGATGGAAGGCCTTCTGTCAAAAACAGGACAGGGAAGGAATGTGGGAGGGGATATATAGGATCATAGGACGGACCGCCAAAAGACAGGAGGACTTGCCGTTGGTAAAGGATGGAGTGCCACTGAGTGCACAGGAATCGGCTCAGCTGCTGGCCGAGACCTTCTACCCGGAAGACCTAGAAGAGGGAGAATCCGCTGACCACCGTCGGACACGTGAAGCGGCCTGTCGTGTAAACGACTGGGCGCATGATGAACAACATGACCCACCGTTTACACTTCAGGAGCTGAAAACCGCGGTGGAAAGCTTCAACCCGAAGAAGGCACCCGGGGCAGACGGTCTCACAGCCGACATCTGTGCCCAGGCTATATCCCAGGACCCAGGGACGTTCCTTGCACTGGCAAATAAATGCCTCGAGCACGGACATTTCCCTGGGGCCTGGAAGGTAGCCACAGTGGTAGTCCTCCGAAAACCCGGCAAAGAGTCCTACACCACCCCCAAATCGTACAGGCCGATCGGCCTCCTGCCAGTCCTAGGCAAAACGCTAGAGAAGCTGCTAGTAGCAAGACTGAGGTGGCACCTAATCCCGCGGCTCAGTACTCGCCAGTTTGGTTTCATGCCACAGAGGAGCACCGAGGACTCCCTCTACACCATGATACAACATATTAAACGGAAGCTCAGCGAAAAGAAGCTAATCACTGTTGTATCACTGGACATAGAGGGAGCCTTCGATAGCGCATGGTGGCCGGCCATCAGGACCAGACTGGCTGAGGAAAAGTGCCCGGTGAACCTCAGGAGGCTGCTAGACAGCTACCTGACTGGTAGGAGTGTCAGACTAAGATACGCAGGTGCCGAGTGTCGAAAGGACACAAACAAGGGGTGTGTGCAAGGGTCCATTGGTGGTCCGATCCTATGGAACCTAATCCTCGACCCTCTGCTAACGGGGCTGGACGAGCGAGGCGTCCACTGCCAGGCGTTCGCCGATGATGTGGTGATGATCTTCGACGGTGAGACAGCGCTGGAAGTCCAGAGACATGCCAATGCCGCCCTCGAGTATGTTCGGGTGTGGGGCATCGGAAACAAGCTGAAGTTTGCACCGCAAAAAACTTGTGCAATGGTGATTACCAGGAAGCTGAAGTACGATGTCCCACTCCTGAGCATGGGCGGGGTAGACATTGGCATGTCCAAGGAAATCAAGGTGCTGGGACTCACCGTCGACCACCAGCTCACTTTCAACTCCCATGTCGCTAACGTTTGCAGAAAAGCTGTGAACATCTATAAGCAGCTGGCACGTGCGGCAAAAGTGAGCTGGGGCCTTCACCCGGAGATCATCCACACAATCTACACGGCAGCAGTGGAGCCTGTGATTTTGTACGCGGCAAGCGCTTGGGCACCGGCCGCGAAGAAAATCGGAGTGCAGAAAAGCCTCAACACGGTCCAACGAGGATTCGCGCAGAAGCTCTGCAAGTCCTACCGCACCGTTTCGCTGAACGCGTCCCTGGTGCTGGCTGGGATACTCCCACTCGACCTCCGAATACAGGAAGCAGCCGCTCTGTACGAGGCGAAGAGAGGGATACCACAGCCGGCACTTGCGGGCAGGGAGGTAGAGCGGGTGGTGGCATTTGCAGAGACTCCGCACCCGGCGAAGCATATGGCCATGGAGTTCGTGTGCCTGGAGGACCGGACGCTCGTGGACACCCACAATACCCAAGCGGTCAGGGTGTTCACAGACGGCAGCAAGATTGCGGGCAAGGTCGGAGCAGCGCTGTCACTCTGGGACGGCGATGCCGAGATCAAGTCCGTCAAGCTTAGCTTGCCGTCCTACTGCACGGTCTACCAGGCTGAACTTCTGGCCATATGCGTTGCCACGCGCGAAATCCTCAAGAGCAAAGAGGGAACCTTTGGTATCTACAGTGACTCGAAGGCCGCACTGCAGACAGTCACAAACCAAGGTTCCCTCCACGCCCTGGCCGTGGAAGCGAGAGCGAACGTTGCCGCAGCTTTATCCCAGAGCAAAGATGTATCCTTGTTCTGGGTAAAGGCGCACGCAGGGCTGGAAGGCAACGAACGCGCGGACCAACTCGCGAAAGAGGCTGCACTCCGATCAAAGAAGAAGCCGGACTATGACCGCTGCCCGGTTTCATTCGTCAAGCGGCAGATCCGTATGGGGTCGCTCGACGAATGGAACCGGAGATACAAGAACGGTGAAACAGCCTCCGTCACAAAAATCTTCCTCCCGGACGCCATAGACGCCTTCAAGATTGTGCGTAAGCTGAAGCCAACCGGTGTGGTAACACAGATCCTGACGGGGCACGGTGGGTTCTCCGAATACCTGCACCGTTTCAAGCGTAAGGGGAGCCCATCGTGCATCTGTGAGCCGGGTGTGCTGCAAACGGTCTCGCACATCCTGACGGAATGTCCTGCCTTCGGAGTGGAGCGATTGGCAGCGGAGATGAAAATTGAGGCGGAAATAAGGCAGAATACTATTGCGGAAATAATGGCCAATGGAAAACATAGGGAAATTTTAATAAATTATAGTAAAGATATAGCGACAAAAATAATAAAAATAAATAAGGAAGATTAAAAATATGCTTTTAATATAAAATTAGACTTATACTGTTACAAAGCCTACAACAAATATTTAGATTTTAAAAAAGGAAATTTAATTAAACAGAAACTACAAAAAATTTAGTAAATAAATAAAAAAGGCCATACCAAAAACCTTAACAAAAGAGCAATTTTAAAATAAATAGTAAACGCAAAATTATAACAACATTAAAAGGTCCCTGACTATGTCAGGGGGACACTGAGTAAGGGCAGGAGTGGGTTTTAGCCGGTAAGAGTCCGGCACTGCCCAGACTGGCTCATAAGTGAGGCAGTCTGGGCGTCCATGAGGATTTCCCACTCCTGCCAAAACCAAAAAAAAAAAAAAAAAAAAAAAAAAACCTAACCTAACCTTTTTTTTTTTTTTTTTTTTTTTTTTTTTTTTTGTCGCTGAGAAATGCTTTATGCATCCCCGCCTCCCGGGGGACGAGACGGGGTATGTGGGACTCCCTGTCGGAATGACAGTATACCCACTAAAACTCAGCGGTGTTCCCGCGTCGCCGTGATGGGAGGGCCATGGGAATCCGGCATAGCCTTTACATCCACAGCCCTCCCGGCGCATGCCCGCCAAGATGGTATGGCGGGCCCCACATGCCCCCCAGGTTGGGGGGCTACGGGAATGGCCGAGAACACCTGGCCATTCCCGTCCCACAAGGTGGAGGCTTGTGCAAAACAGGCAACGGTGCCCCCGCACCCGTTGTCTGCTGGCCTCCACGCCCGCCTGAAAGGCGGGCCCCGCATGCCCCCCGCGTTGGGGGAGCTACGGCCGCAGAGGATAGGGAGAGCGGCAACGAAACACCGACACTCCTCTTCCCCTGCGGCCCCGCCGCGTCCGCCATCTCACGGTGGCGGCCCCGTCAAGGCCGCGGAAGGAAGGGAGAACCCTTCCCGCCGCGGCCTCTGTCCTCAGCCGCAATGTCTCCCTCACGGGGGACATCACGGCCCGCCTCAGGTAGGTCGCGATGTCGCGGCACCGCAACCTACCCGTGGGCCGCTACGTCGGGCTAAACCGCACAGCCCGGACGAGCGGACCCCGCTGGGGTTCCTCTTAGCTTCACCGTGGCCCAGCTCGCCACGGCTACTGAGCCCCCCCGCCTCGACAATGCGGGAACCCACCGGGGGGGAACCTAACCTAACCTAACCTAACCTAACCTAACCTAACCTAACCTTTTTTTTTTTTTTTTTTTTTTTTTTTTTTTTGTCGCTGAGAAATGCTTTATGCATCCCCGCCTCCCGGGGGACGAGACGGGGTATGTGGGACTCCCTGTCGGAATGACAGTATACCCACTAAAACTCAGCGGTGTTCCCGCGTCGCCGTGATGGGAGGGCCATGGGAATCCGGCATAGCCTTTACATCCACAGCCCTCCCGACGCATGCCCGCCAAGATGGTATGGCGGGCCCCACTTGCCCCCCAGGTTGGGGGGCTACGGGAATGGCCGAGAACACCTGGCCATTCCCGTCCCACAAGGTGGAGGCCTGTGCAAAACAGGCAACGGAGCCCCCGCACCCGTTGCCTGCTGGCCTCCACGCTCGCCTAAAAGGCGGGCCCCGCATGCCCCCCGCGTTGGGGGAGCTACGGCCGCAGAGGATAGGGAGAGCGGCAACGAAACACCGACACTCCTCTTCCCCTGCGGCCCCGCCGCGTCCGCCATCATACGGTGGCGGCCCCGTCAAGGCCGCGGAAGGAGGGAGAGCCTCTCCCGCCGCGGCCTCTATCCTCAGCCGCAATGTCTCCCTCACGGGGGACATCGCGGCCCGCCTCAGGTAGGTCGCGATGTCGCGGCACCGCAACCTACCCGTGGGCCGCTACGTCGGGCTAAACCGCACAGCCCGGACGAGCGGCCCCCGCTGGGGTTCCTCTTAGCTTCACCGTGGCCCAGCTCGCCACGGCTACTGAGCCCCCCCGCCTCGACAATGCGGGAACCCACCGGGGGGGGAACCTAACCTAACCTAACCTAACCTAACCTAACCTAACCCATATAACTTTGCATCCCGGTGACGCAATTTCAAGCTGTTTTCAGCAAATTAATTCTATCCCGAGCTCCCTGAAACGTTCCCACTAGGAAAAACTGACAAATTCGCGAAAAACACTTTTTCGTTTTTGACTTGCAAAAGTTTCATCAAAACTCCCTTTAAGGAACACTTTTCTAAATTTTTCTTCAAAATTCCAGATTACTCCCAGTTTTTAGTAATTTAAATAGATACTTACCCGCCTTACCTGGACTCCCGTGCGCGTTCCGCGAACTCGAGTCCCGTTTTGGTGGTGTTATTCGAGGTTTTCACTTAAATTTTGGCCGTAAAACAGGTTTTTCCAGTAAAATTCCCGATTTTTGTTCGGGAATAATTCCAGAAACTACATAGTCAGCTAGCCCGCGCGGAGACGCGTCTTTTGACACCTCGCCCGTGCGCCTAGCCCACATACAACATCTAAAATTCCAGAAATTTTTGCATTTCTATAGTACTACATACTGACCAAAATCTACCTAAGGGATACTTGTTTTTGTACAAACCTATATAACTTTGCATCCCGGTGACGCAATTTCAAGCTGTTTTCAGCAAATTAATTCTATCCCGAGCTCCCTGAAACGTTCCCACTAGGAAAAACTGACAAATTCGCGAAAAATTTTGCCCACCTACCCTCCCTCTGGTCTATAGGAAGGTAGACGTGGGATTTTCGGCGGAAAATTTTTAGCGTGAATCGGTTTCCTTTTGTCTTGGTGGGGCTTTTGGGGGTCTTGGGACGAGGATTTCGCGTTTTATTTTATATCTGACCGAGCCTGCAAAGGCTCACTTGTAATAATCGACAGAAATAATTTTTTAAATTTATCGCTATTTATTATTTTAACCTATTGAAATTTTAATTTATTGTAGTCCTTTATTTTATTTTATCGTAATTTAAATCAATCGTAATTTATTATTTTAATTAATCGTAATCCATTATTTTAATTTACTCTTAACTTAATTCTTTTTAAATTTGTATTTTTTGTCTGTGCTCCCCTCTTTACAGGGACACAGAAGAACCCAGTGTCCAATTGAAAGTCTCTCCTCCCAGGCAAATTTGTTCTGACTCCCTCTTTACAGGAGTCGGTTCTGAGAATACCTGCAAAAAAAAAAAAAAAAAAAAAAAAAATTTTTAATATGTTCCGCACCCCATCCAACACTCTGTGGGCCCAAGGCTCTAGTGGCTCGCCGCGATCGGCGGAGAAGACGGGGCCCTTACCTGATGCGAAGAGGAGAATCTCCTTCGGAGACGAGACTCCTCCTTCTGCGTCACAGGGGGGTCCTGCCACTCCGGGGACGCGCCGAGCTGCTATCGATGCCTCAAGACCGCTCAAAAATCCTGAGGCGCGGCGCCGCAGTCGCACTGAGGAGGCGAGAGCTTGCCTGAATAAGGCCAAGCTTAATTTAGGCAACTCCCGCAACCTCAAGGCCGAGATAAAGACTGCGGTGCTGGAAGCCATAAACAGGCTTTATGAGCTGGTCAAAGAGTCGGAACGAGACAAGGCCCCTGCCGCACCCATCGCCGTGCCGGAATCCGCGCCCACTGCTAACCTCTGTCCCCGGTCCATTCCAGAGAGTCTTGTTAGCCAGACTGAGCTCGTCGCGACAATGAAGGAGCACATCTCCTTAATAAAGGAGAACTCCGATGAATTGGCCAAGCTGCGAGACAGTCTGGCTAGCAGGGAATGTGTTGTGGAGAAAACGTACGCGGGTGTAGCGTCTGGGAGTAATAGCCACACTAGGGCACAAGCCCCGGAGCGAACGACGCTGCACTCCGTAGTGGTCTCCTCAACACAGGAGATGGATACTGGGGCCGAAATACTTGAAAGAGTAAGGAAAGCGGTGGACGCGAAGGAGGGCTGGGTGCGAGTTGAGAGGGTCCGAAAGGCCAAGGACCAAAAGGTCATCATGGGGTGCGCAACCAAGGAGGAGAGGGACAAGCTAAAGAAGCGACTGGAATCGGCCGGAGAGAACCTCGTCGTCGAGGCGGTAAAAAATCGGGACCCGCTCCTGGTTCTTAGGGATGTGCTGTCAGTGCATAGTGACGAGGAGGTACTGAGAGCCCTTAAGAACCAGAACCGGGAGGTCTTTCACGGCCTCGGGGACGAGGAACTCAAAATGTGCGTTAGATTTAGAAAGAAGAGCCGAAACCCGTATACGAATAGCATTGTGCTGAGTGTTACCCCAGCAATCTGGAAGAGGGCACTCGAAGGGGGCAAGCTTCGCATTGACCTCCAGAGAGTGCGCGTCGAAGATCAGACGCCTCTGGTGCAGTGTACCCGCTGCTTGGCATACGGGCACGGAAAGCGTCTGTGTACGGAGCCAGCCGATCTGTGTAGCCACTGCGGCGGTCCACACCTCAAGGCGGACTGCCCACAAAAACAGATCGGCGAAGCAGCGGCGTGCGTGAACTGCACCAGAGCCAAGCTGGGAGAACACTCGCACAATGCATTCAGTGATTTGTGCCCGATACGAAGGAAGTGGGACGCATTCGCAAGAGCATCGATAGCTTATTGCTAAAGTTGTCGATGCCCCCACTTCCGGGTATTATAGAGGGACGACCAGTTTGACACTGCCAGATTGCAGACGCATTGAGCGGACCACTGGGGTTGGCTCAATGGGGGATGGTAATTGGAGTCACTTTCGTGAGAAAGTGGCTGTAATTATATTGGACCGTGAGTCAACTCTAGTGGAACCGACAAGCAGTGTCAAGCTGGTTGAAATATACCTGTGTTATAAAATCTGTGATATACAAGCATATAATGAGTATATAGTGAAGATATCATGGAAACTGGTTACAAGGCACAAAATAGTATTGGGGACAACAACATTTAAAAATAGTAAAATCTTGAAATAAATAAGAAAGCGTAACAAATTGGGTAAAAAGTAACAAGAAATATATATAAATTTAGTCTCAGCATTTTGGTGTAAAGTCAATAGTATTAAAGTAGTGGTGTATTAAAGTAGTAGCATATTTAAAGTAGTAAAGTAGCGTTGTAAAATAGTAAAATTGTCAAAATTGATCGCACAATAGAGCATGGTCTCTTCGGCCTCTAACAAAACAGTTGCAAAAAAGGCACAACAATTGCGAGCAAGGGCTCTGATTCCCATGTCAGAGGGACACTGGAGGGGCAGGAGTGGGTTTTAGCCGGTAAGAGTCCGGCACTGCCCAGACTGGCTCATCAGTGAGGCAGTCTGGGCGTCCATGAGGATTTCCCACTCCTGCCAAAACAAAAAAAAAAAAAAAAAAAAAAAAAAAACCTAACCTAACCTAACCTAACCTAACCTAACCTAACCAGTCTGGCTTCAACCGCCGCCCCGAACGCCACGAAAGAACCGCGCTCCGCAAGCTTAAATCGCTAAAAATTGTAAAAAGTGTTCAAAGTGTCAAGTGTGATACACCAAAACACGCGGAATCGCGAGGCAATCACGGTAGTGGTAAAAGTTTCGTGATCAGTGAATGCAAGTGAAAGTTATCACCGAAAAAGTGAAATTTCTGGAACGCTGGACATAAAAAGTGAAATAACTTTGAAACTAAAGCGACGACAACGTGATTTTATATTACCATCAGGACAGCCTCCTTGAGACCTGGGATCCTGGGAAATCACAGATTTTTCCTGCACAGGCGCGCGGAAATATAAAGGAAAACATCGATCCGCAAGACGACGTCCCTTCATAGGGGTATAAAGCTACCCCCAACCAACATCCAGGACATCTGACAACTTCCCGAGAAGGTGCACGAGCAGGCGAGCCTGGAGGTACCACGGAACCCAAATTCCACCTTGGGGAAGCCAACTTATTGACATTACAACATTGAGTGCGGTCGTGGAAAAGTTAGTACAATTTTCCAAACAAGAAAAAACAGGATTTTCAGTGACGACCTAGTGCGAACTTTCTGTGGAGGACAGCCTGGATATCCCTAAACCGCAACCGGTAATAAGAAAAATTTTTGGACAAATATTTTAGAATTTAATAGCTATTATTGAACATTAAAATTTTTACTCGACCGCAAAGTAAATTGTTTCCAGTCGTATTTCGTTAAAAGAATCTGGGTGAAGCAGTGGTGATATCGACGGGCTACTGATTGGGAAAGTAGCCTGTAGCCAACGGCTAGTGGCCAAAACAATTTCCAGGGAAATCCGATCAGTGGCTCTGGAGATATAGTCTGTTTCCAGATTGTGACTTTTTCCCCGATTTTGCCTGTTTGCAGGCCGTGTGGAAACAGGCTATATCTAGAGGACGGGAAGTCGTAGAGGGAAAATTGCAGCTGGACATATAGTTTTCCATAGCTGGGACTCCTACGCACTTTGTCCCATTCCCCTACGACGTCCCTGGAAAAAGCTCGGGGTAAATCGTCATCGGAAGTGTAGTCTTCCCTACATTTGCTTGTTTCTCCCCACTGTTTTACCCATAAAACTGGTTGTTCGCATTTTTATTTAATAAGAATTTCGACCTTATTGCTTGGGCAATAAGGGTCAAAGTTGCTTGGGGAAGTTTGGCGGTGTCGAGTGGCGTGACCTGCTGGCGATAATACGTCATCGAGGCCCAGCCAAGTCCGATCCCCCCTCCCCCCCGGTGCCGCCCGTGCGCACTTTCCGCAGATAGCCACAGTCTCATACATTTACTTACATTTATTTATTTTCCCGTACATTTAATTACATCCCAATTTATTTATTTCCATTAATATCATTACACAAGTACCACTCCATTACATTTGTATCATTACATTTAGTTTATTTACACAACCCAGACCGGATCCCCTAAAATTCCCTAAAACCCCCATATCTCGAAAACGGCTGGGAATTTCGCAATTTTGACAAAATTTTCCCCCCCCCTATAACCCCCCTCTCATTCCGTACTCAGATTGGGATAAGACCCCCCCCCCCCCTTTTTTTGACCCCCTCCGCTATTGACCCCAATCACACAATATCTTCCATATACTACCTACAATCACCCTTTTATCTATTTATATATACATATATACACTCCAACTGTCCCCCCCCTCCCCCATATAACGCTTCAGGTTGCCTCACCCCCCCGGGACCTAACTTTGCAACCAGAGGTCACAGACCTATCGAGTTTGGGGTCTCCGTAAGCGGGAGAAAAAGACCTTTCGTTTGGCCGCGACAGAATCGCGGAAAAACGCTCCCCCTTCGAGGTAACTTATAATATATATATATTTATTCTTCCGAGCTGTGGTGAATGCTGCGCGAGGGGCACAGGCTGTCCCCTGTTGGTTGCACAACACAGTAGTTTTAATTTAATTTCATAATTCTTAATCTTAATTTTAATCTTGTATTTTACATCTATATTTTACATTTTTACTTTTATTATTATAGTATAGACACCCCCATATACAGGGGCAGAATTGACAACCTTTTGGTAAGACGTAGTATTAACTTATTAATACTATTCCTGTTATTTTAAATTACTGACAACTTTCCCCGTCGCTGTGCCCTATACACACAGCCACACAACACATTAGGTACACTGAACAGACGGGACCCAAGGAGTCAAGATGGTTTTCGGTATTCGCACCCCAGTGCAGGGTAAGGGACCGGTGGCCGGTGCCAGCGGATCGCGGGGGTCTCCATCGCCTGCCCACTCGGGTAGCGGGGGTCCCTCTGGGGCGCGTGAACCGCCGAAGGGGTTATCCCTGACATTCGGCGGGAAGGGCGCTGCTCGGGGGGCCCTCGCGGAGACGGCCGAGACACCGCTGTCGTCGTCGGCGGGGACTTCTGGTGCAGTCGCACGCACCACTACTCCCAGCCCTGCGGGCCCGCCTGGACAGACGCTGGACGCTGCCAGGACCTTTATCCGCAGACCGGAACGAAAGAGGAGATCCATAGACCTCATGGAGGCTTATAACCGGCAGACACAGAACAGCTATGCCGAGCTATCGAACGACAGACTTCTCCAGGAGGTCATGAAGACCTTCGAGGATATCCCATCGAGGGTCAAGGAGTACCCTCAGATGAGAAGGGATATCAAAGGCTTCCTGGAGAGTCAGTCGGACAAGAGCCTAAGGATCCTCTTCGAACTGAGTAGGCGGGTAAAGGTCCTGGAGACAGCGCCCAAAATAGCTCCGCCCTCCGAGACTGCCACGCCCAAACCATCCGAGTCATCCGAGGACCTTTTAGAAAGGCTCGAGAAGATGGAGGCCGACATGAACACGCGGTTCAATGAGCTCGAGACAGTCATTGAGGTAAACACGAGGCACGTGGTCGAGCGCTACGAGGATACTGGTGCCGAGTTTGCCGACAAGATTATTGAGAGGGTCTGCGAGGTCCAAGCGGACGTCGGCAACACGAGAGAAGGAGTGAGGGTCTGTGCCCGCGCCGCGGCAGACATCAGTGACCAGATCCATGGCGTTCTCGAGGACGTCGGCACCAGAACAGACCGTATTAAAGAGGTGGTCAGGGAGGTGGCAAGCGCGCGGAGGACCGACTCACTGACCTACGCCGATGTCACGGCGGCCAGGCCCGGGCGTCGGCCGGCGCTTCACTCGATGGCGGTCACCTCCGAAAACAGCCAGCAGACTGCTGAAGACGTGCTTGCTGGGGTGAAGGAGGCGGTCGATGCCAGGGGATCTGGCCTAAATATTAGTAAGGTCAGGAAGGCCAAAAACCAGACGGTCATACTGGGGTGTGACACTGAGGCTGACTTCAAAAGGGTAAAGGAAAGAATTGAAAGCCGGGGTAAAGGGTTGGTTGTAGCGCCTATGAAAAATAAAAACCCACTCGTCGTCCTCAAGGACGTCTTTTTGGACGGTGACGATGACGAGATGATAAAGGCGCTACACTCCCAGAACGAGAACATGTTTAGGGACTTAGAGCCGGAAGAAAAAGAAATGGCAATTAAATTTAAAAAAAGGACTAGGAACCCTAAGACAGCGCACGTAGTCGTCCAGGTCAGGCCCAGGGTTTGGCAGAGGATGACGGAGGCTGGAGCCCTTTACCTTGACCTGCAAAGGGTCAGGGTGGAGGACCAGTCTCCGCTCATCCAATGCACAAAGTGCCTGGCCTTCGGGCACGGTCGAAAATTCTGTACCGAGGGTGCGGACAGGTGCAGTCACTGCGGAGGCCCGCATCTGCGCGAGAAGTGCCTCGAGCACATCGCCGCTAGCGAACCGCAGTGCTGCAACTGCTCGCGCTCTGGGATCGGGAAGATCGACCACAACGCCTTCAGCGTGGAGTGCCCGGTCCGCAAAAAATGGGACTACCTGGCCAGGACGACAACGGCATACACCTGAACGGCTCTTTGGGTTATACGCAACACACATAACACACACACAGATATATAAAATATATCGTTAGTATATAAAAATATATCAAAGACACACGCAAACACTAAACACGTACACTGCACAAACCCAAAATAATGACGGAAACTAAAACTGGAACAAGAAGCAGACAATAAATATGTATAATATATGTATATATATATATTATTGCCACGAATGACCTGTCTGTAAAATATGGCAGAACACATGCACATACACACAACATGCACCCAAAACCGGAACAGGAACAGGAAAACGATACCTGCATTTTGCCAGAAAAGTTAATTAGTAAATCATCTATAAACTTAACTCCGGACAATAACAAACAGACCAATAACGTTAGACAATAGTCTAAAGGTTTAGTAACTATAATATCTGAATAAGAAACTACATGTAATAATGCTAGATAATAGGCTAAATGTTCAGTTAGTATAACAAAATAGAATAAGAAACTATATTATGTAATAATGTTAGAAAATAGGTCAAATGTTTAGTATTATAATAAAATAGAATAAGAAAATATATGCATAAGTATAATAAATAAGAAAGTCGAACAACCAGATTATTATAAGTTTGCTGTTAAATATATCATGTCTATTGTTAAGTATACATTAAAATTAGTACTCTAAACATGTTTGCCGTTAAATACATCATGTCTATTGTTAAGTACGCATTAAAACTAGCTTTAGAAACATAGTAAATAGTTATATAAGTTCAATATGTAAATATGCACATGTCAATAAAAAAAAGGAAACTGCGTATTATTACCCTTAAATAAAGAAAATTAAAAGTTAGATAGAATAGCGGGAGTCCCCACCCGGCAAAGAATGGAAGGAAGTGCGAAAGAAAGAAACAGTATGAAGCTTGAAAGTGCGAGAGGAATAAATGCGAGAACTGGAATGAATGAGCAAATTAGAATACTAAGATCCCGTTGTTCCCATGAACGGGGAAAAGCACAAAAAAAAAATAAAAAAAAAAAAAAAAAAAAAAAAAAACCTAACCTAACCTAACCTAACCTAACCTAACCTAACCTAACCTAACCTAACCTAACCTAACCTAACCTTTTTTTTTTTTTTTTTTTGTCGCTGAGAAATGCTTTATGCATCCCCGCCTCCCGGGGGACGAGACGGGGTATGTGGGACTCCCTGTCAGAATGACAGTATACCCACTAAAACTCAGCGGTGTTCCCGCGTCGCCGTGATGGGAGGGCCATGGGAATCCGGCATAGCCTTTACATCCACAGCCCTCCCGACGCATGCCCGCCAAGATGGTATGGCGGGCCCCACATGCCCCCCAGGTTGGGGGGCTACGGGAATGGCCGAGAACACCTGGCCATTCCCGTCCCACAAGGTGGAGGCCTGTGCAAAACAGGCAACGGTGCCCCCGCACCCGTTGCCTGCTGGCCTCCACGCCCGCCTGAAAGGCGGGCCCCGCATGCCCCCCACGTTGGGGGAGCTACGGCCGCAGAGGATAGGGAGAGCGGCAACGACACACCGACACTCCTCTTCCCCTGCGGCCCCACCGCGTCCGCCATCGAACGGTGGCGGCCCCGTCAAGGCCGCGGAAGGTAGGCAGAGCGGCAACGAAACACCGACACTCCTCTCCCGCCGCGGCCTCCAATCCTCAGCCGCGATGTCTCCCTCACGGGGGACACCGCGGCCCGCCTCAGGTAGGCTGCGATGTCGCCCAAGCGGCACCGCAACCTACCCTACGGCCGCTACGTCGGGCTAAACCGCACAGCCCGGACGAGCGGCCCCCGCTGGGGTTCCTCTTAGCTTCACCGTGGCCCAGCTCGCCACGGCTACTGAGCCCCCCCGCCTCGACAATGCGGGAACCCACCGGGGGGGAACCTAACCTAACCTAACCTAACCTAACCTAACCGATATAACTTTGCATCCCGGTGACGCAATTTCAAGCTGTTTTCAGCAAATTAAATCTTTCCCTTGCTCCCTGAAACGTTCCCACTCGGGATAATTGACTATTTCGCGAAAAACACTTTTTCGTTTTTGACTTGTAAAAATTTCACAAAAACTCCCTTTAAGGAAGACTATTCTAAATTTTTCTTCAAAATTCCAGATTATTCCCAGTTTTTATTAATTTAAATAGATACTTACCCGCCTTACCTGGACTCCCGTGCGCGTTCCGCGAACTCGAGTCCCGTTTTGGTGGTGTTATTCGAGGTTTTCACTAAAATTTTGGCCGTAAAACAGGTTTTTTCAGTAAAATTCCCGATTTTTGTTCGGGAATAATTCCACAAACCCCATAGTTAGCTAGCCCGCGCGGAGACGCGTCTTTTGACACCTCGCCCGTGCGCCTAGCCCACATACAACATCAAAAATTCCTGAAATTTTTGCATTTCAATAGTACTACCAACTGACGAAAATCTACCTAAGGGATACTTGTTTTTGAACAAATCGATATAACTTTGCATCCCGGTGACGCAATTTCAAGCTGTTTTCAGCAAATTAAATCTTTCCCTTGCTCCCTGAAACGTTCCCACTCGGGATAATTGACTATTTCGCGAAAAACACTTTTTCGTTTTTGACTTGTAAAAATTTCACAAAAACTCCCTTTAAGGAAGACTATTCTAAATTTTTCTTCAAAATTCCAGATTATTCCCAGTTTTTATTAATTTAAATAGATACTTACCCGCCTTACCTGGACTCCCGTGCGCGTTCCGCGAACTCGAGTCCCGTTTTGGTGGTGTTATTCGAGGTTTTCACTAAAATTTTGGCCGTAAAACAGGTTTTTTCAGTAAAATTCCCGATTTTTGTTCGGGAATAATTCCACAAACCCCATAGTTAGCTAGCCCGCGCGGAGACGCGTCTTTTGACACCTCGCCCGTGCGCCTAGCCCACATACAACATCAAAAATTCCTGAAATTTTTGCATTTCAATAGTACTACCAACTGACGAAAATCTACCTAAGGGATACTTGTTTTTGAACAAATCGATATAACTTTGCATCCCGGTGACGCAATTTCAAGCTGTTTTCAGCAAATTAAATCTTTCCCTTGCTCCCTGAAACGTTCCCACTCGGGATAATTGACTATTTCGCGAAAAACACTTTTTCGTTTTTGACTTGTAAAAATTTCACAAAAACTCCCTTTAAGGAAGACTATTCTAAATTTTTCTTCAAAATTCCAGATTATTCCCAGTTTTTATTAATTTAAATAGATACTTACCCGCCTTACCTGGACTCCCGTGCGCGTTCCGCGAACTCGAGTCCCGTTTTGGTGGTGTTATTCGAGGTTTTCACTAAAATTTTGGCCGTAAAACAGGTTTTTTCAGTAAAATTCCCGATTTTTGTTCGGGAATAATTCCACAAACCCCATAGTTAGCTAGCCCGCGCGCAGACGCGTCTTTTGACACCTCGCCCGTGCGCCTAGCCCACATACAACATCAAAAATTCCTGAAATTTTTGCATTTCAATAGTACTACCAACTGACGAAAATCTACCTAAGGGATACTTGTTTTTGAACAAATCGATATAACTTTGCATCCCGGTGACGCAATTTCAAGCTGTTTTCAGCAAATTAAATCTTTCCCTTGCTCCCTGAAACGTTCCCACTCGGGATAATTGACTATTTCGCGAAAAACACTTTTTCGTTTTTGACTTGTAAAAATTTCACAAAAACTCCCTTTAAGGAAGACTATTCTAAATTTTTCTTCAAAATTCCAGATTATTCCCAGTTTTTATTAATTTAAATAGATACTTACCCGCCTTACCTGGACTCCCGTGCGCGTTCCGCGAACTCGAGTCCCGTTTTGGTGGTGTTATTCGAGGTTTTCACTAAAATTTTGGCCGTAAAACAGGTTTTTTCAGTAAAATTCCCGATTTTTGTTCGGGAATAATTCCACAAACCCCATAGTTAGCTAGCCCGCGCGGAGACGCGTCTTTTGACACCTCGCCCGTGCGCCTAGCCCACATACAACATCAAAAATTCCTGAAATTTTTGCATTTCAATAGTACTACCAACTGACGAAAATCTACCTAAGGGATACTTGTTTTTGAACAAATCGATATAACTTTGCATCCCGGTGACGCAATTTCAAGCTGTTTTCAGCAAATTAAATCTTTCCCTTGCTCCCTGAAACGTTCCCACTCGGGATAATTGACTATTTCGCGAAAAACACTTTTTCGTTTTTGACTTGTAAAAATTTCACAAAAACTCCCTTTAAGGAAGACTATTCTAAATTTTTCTTCAAAATTCCAGATTATTCCCAGTTTTTATTAATTTAAATAGATACTTACCCGCCTTACCTGGACTCCCGTGCGCGTTCCGCGAACTCGAGTCCCGTTTTGGTGGTGTTATTCGAGGTTTTCACTAAAATTTTGGCCGTAAAACAGGTTTTTTCAGTAAAATTCCCGATTTTTGTTCGGGAATAATTCCACAAACCCCATAGTTAGCTAGCCCGCGCGGAGACGCGTCTTTTGACACCTCGCCCGTGCGCCTAGCCCACATACAACATCAAAAATTCCTGAAATTTTTGCATTTCAATAGTACTACCAACTGACGAAAATCTACCTAAGGGATACTTGTTTTTGAACAAATCGATATAACTTTGCATCCCGGTGACGCAATTTCAAGCTGTTTTCAGCAAATTAAATCTTTCCCTTGCTCCCTGAAACGTTCCCACTCGGGATAATTGACTATTTCGCGAAAAACACTTTTTCGTTTTTGACTTGTAAAAATTTCACAAAAACTCCCTTTAAGGAAGACTATTCTAAATTTTTCTTCAAAATTCCAGATTATTCCCAGTTTTTATTAATTTAAATAGATACTTACCCGCCTTACCTGGACTCCCGTGCGCGTTCCGCGAACTCGAGTCCCGTTTTGGTGGTGTTATTCGAGGTTTTCACTAAAATTTTGGCCGTAAAACAGGTTTTTTCAGTAAAATTCCCGATTTTTGTTCGGGAATAATTCCACAAACCCCATAGTTAGCTAGCCCGCGCGGAGACGCGTCTTTTGACACCTCGCCCGTGCGCCTAGCCCACATACAACATCAAAAATTCCTGAAATTTTTGCATTTCAATAGTACTACCAACTGACGAAAATCTACCTAAGGGATACTTGTTTTTGAACAAATCGATATAACTTTGCATCCCGGTGACGCAATTTCAAGCTGTTTTCAGCAAATTAAATCTTTCCCTTGCTCCCTGAAACGTTCCCACTCGGGATAATTGACTATTTCGCGAAAAACACTTTTTCGTTTTTGACTTGTAAAAATTTCACAAAAACTCCCTTTAAGGAAGACTATTCTAAATTTTTCTTCAAAATTCCAGATTATTCCCAGTTTTTATTAATTTAAATAGATACTTACCCGCCTTACCTGGACTCCCGTGCGCGTTCCGCGAACTCGAGTCCCGTTTTGGTGGTGTTATTCGAGGTTTTCACTAAAATTTTGGCCGTAAAACAGGTTTTTTCAGTAAAATTCCCGATTTTTGTTCGGGAATAATTCCACAAACCCCATAGTTAGCTAGCCCGCGCGGAGACGCGTCTTTTGACACCTCGCCCGTGCGCCTAGCCCACATACAACATCAAAAATTCCTGAAATTTTTGCATTTCAATAGTACTACCAACTGACGAAAATCTACCTAAGGGATACTTGTTTTTGAACAAATCGATATAACTTTGCATCCCGGTGACGCAATTTCAAGCTGTTTTCAGCAAATTAAATCTTTCCCTTGCTCCCTGAAACGTTCCCACTCGGGATAATTGACTATTTCGCGAAAAACACTTTTTCGTTTTTGACTTGTAAAAATTTCACAAAAACTCCCTTTAAGGAAGACTATTCTAAATTTTTCTTCAAAATTCCAGATTATTCCCAGTTTTTATTAATTTAAATAGATACTTACCCGCCTTACCTGGACTCCCGTGCGCGTTCCGCGAACTCGAGTCCCGTTTTGGTGGTGTTATTCGAGGTTTTCACTAAAATTTTGGCCGTAAAACAGGTTTTTTCAGTAAAATTCCCGATTTTTGTTCGGGAATAATTCCACAAACCCCATAGTTAGCTAGCCCGCGCGGAGACGCGTCTTTTGACACCTCGCCCGTGCGCCTAGCCCACATACAACATCAAAAATTCCTGAAATTTTTGCATTTCAATAGTACTACCAACTGACGAAAATCTACCTAAGGGATACTTGTTTTTGAACAAATCGATATAACTTTGCATCCCGGTGACGCAATTTCAAGCTGTTTTCAGCAAATTAAATCTTTCCCTTGCTCCCTGAAACGTTCCCACTCGGGATAATTGACTATTTCGCGAAAAACACTTTTTCGTTTTTGACTTGTAAAAATTTCACAAAAACTCCCTTTAAGGAAGACTATTCTAAATTTTTCTTCAAAATTCCAGATTATTCCCAGTTTTTATTAATTTAAATAGATACTTACCCGCCTTACCTGGACTCCCGTGCGCGTTCCGCGAACTCGAGTCCCGTTTTGGTGGTGTTATTCGAGGTTTTCACTAAAATTTTGGCCGTAAAACAGGTTTTTTCAGTAAAATTCCCGATTTTTGTTCGGGAATAATTCCACAAACCCCATAGTTAGCTAGCCCGCGCGGAGACGCGTCTTTTGACACCTCGCCCGTGCGCCTAGCCCACATACAACATCAAAAATTCCTGAAATTTTTGCATTTCAATAGTACTACCAACTGACGAAAATCTACCTAAGGGATACTTGTTTTTGAACAAATCGATATAACTTTGCATCCCGGTGACGCAATTTCAAGCTGTTTTCAGCAAATTAAATCTTTCCCTTGCTCCCTGAAACGTTCCCACTCGGGATAATTGACTATTTCGCGAAAAACACTTTTTCGTTTTTGACTTGTAAAAATTTCACAAAAACTCCCTTTAAGGAAGACTATTCTAAATTTTTCTTCAAAATTCCAGATTATTCCCAGTTTTTATTAATTTAAATAGATACTTACCCGCCTTACCTGGACTCCCGTGCGCGTTCCGCGAACTCGAGTCCCGTTTTGGTGGTGTTATTCGAGGTTTTCACTAAAATTTTGGCCGTAAAACAGGTTTTTTCAGTAAAATTCCCGATTTTTGTTCGGGAATAATTCCACAAACCCCATAGTTAGCTAGCCCGCGCGGAGACGCGTCTTTTGACACCTCGCCCGTGCGCCTAGCCCACATACAACATCAAAAATTCCTGAAATTTTTGCATTTCAATAGTACTACCAACTGACGAAAATCTACCTAAGGGATACTTGTTTTTGAACAAATCGATATAACTTTGCATCCCGGTGACGCAATTTCAAGCTGTTTTCAGCAAATTAAATCTTTCCCTTGCTCCCTGAAACGTTCCCACTCGGGATAATTGACTATTTCGCGAAAAACACTTTTTCGTTTTTGACTTGTAAAAATTTCACAAAAACTCCCTTTAAGGAAGACTATTCTAAATTTTTCTTCAAAATTCCAGATTATTCCCAGTTTTTATTAATTTAAATAGATACTTACCCGCCTTACCTGGACTCCCGTGCGCGTTCCGCGAACTCGAGTCCCGTTTTGGTGGTGTTATTCGAGGTTTTCACTAAAATTTTGGCCGTAAAACAGGTTTTTTCAGTAAAATTCCCGATTTTTGTTCGGGAATAATTCCACAAACCCCATAGTTAGCTAGCCCGCGCGGAGACGCGTCTTTTGACACCTCGCCCGTGCGCCTAGCCCACATACAACATCAAAAATTCCTGAAATTTTTGCATTTCAATAGTACTACCAACTGACGAAAATCTACCTAAGGGATACTTGTTTTTGAACAAATCGATATAACTTTGCATCCCGGTGACGCAATTTCAAGCTGTTTTCAGCAAATTAAATCTTTCCCTTGCTCCCTGAAACGTTCCCACTCGGGATAATTGACTATTTCGCGAAAAACACTTTTTCGTTTTTGACTTGTAAAAATTTCACAAAAACTCCCTTTAAGGAAGACTATTCTAAATTTTTCTTCAAAATTCCAGATTATTCCCAGTTTTTATTAATTTAAATAGATACTTACCCGCCTTACCTGGACTCCCGTGCGCGTTCCGCGAACTCGAGTCCCGTTTTGGTGGTGTTATTCGAGGTTTTCACTAAAATTTTGGCCGTAAAACAGGTTTTTTCAGTAAAATTCCCGATTTTTGTTCGGGAATAATTCCACAAACCCCATAGTTAGCTAGCCCGCGCGGAGACGCGTCTTTTGACACCTCGCCCGTGCGCCTAGCCCACATACAACATCAAAAATTCCTGAAATTTTTGCATTTCAATAGTACTACCAACTGACGAAAATCTACCTAAGGGATACTTGTTTTTGAACAAATCGATATAACTTTGCATCCCGGTGACGCAATTTCAAGCTGTTTTCAGCAAATTAAATCTTTCCCTTGCTCCCTGAAACGTTCCCACTCGGGATAATTGACTATTTCGCGAAAAACACTTTTTCGTTTTTGACTTGTAAAAATTTCACAAAAACTCCCTTTAAGGAAGACTATTCTAAATTTTTCTTCAAAATTCCAGATTATTCCCAGTTTTTATTAATTTAAATAGATACTTACCCGCCTTACCTGGACTCCCGTGCGCGTTCCGCGAACTCGAGTCCCGTTTTGGTGGTGTTATTCGAGGTTTTCACTAAAATTTTGGCCGTAAAACAGGTTTTTTCAGTAAAATTCCCGATTTTTGTTCGGGAATAATTCCACAAACCCCATAGTTAGCTAGCCCGCGCGGAGACGCGTCTTTTGACACCTCGCCCGTGCGCCTAGCCCACATACAACATCAAAAATTCCTGAAATTTTTGCATTTCAATAGTACTACCAACTGACGAAAATCTACCTAAGGGATACTTGTTTTTGAACAAATCGATATAACTTTGCATCCCGGTGACGCAATTTCAAGCTGTTTTCAGCAAATTAAATCTTTCCCTTGCTCCCTGAAACGTTCCCACTCGGGATAATTGACTATTTCGCGAAAAACACTTTTTCGTTTTTGACTTGTAAAAATTTCACAAAAACTCCCTTTAAGGAAGACTATTCTAAATTTTTCTTCAAAATTCCAGATTATTCCCAGTTTTTATTAATTTAAATAGATACTTACCCGCCTTACCTGGACTCCCGTGCGCGTTCCGCGAACTCGAGTCCCGTTTTGGTGGTGTTATTCGAGGTTTTCACTAAAATTTTGGCCGTAAAACAGGTTTTTTCAGTAAAATTCCCGATTTTTGTTCGGGAATAATTCCACAAACCCCATAGTTAGCTAGCCCGCGCGGAGACGCGTCTTTTGACACCTCGCCCGTGCGCCTAGCCCACATACAACATCAAAAATTCCTGAAATTTTTGCATTTCAATAGTACTACCAACTGACGAAAATCTACCTAAGGGATACTTGTTTTTGAACAAATCGATATAACTTTGCATCCCGGTGACGCAATTTCAAGCTGTTTTCAGCAAATTAAATCTTTCCCTTGCTCCCTGAAACGTTCCCACTCGGGATAATTGACTATTTCGCGAAAAACACTTTTTCGTTTTTGACTTGTAAAAATTTCACAAAAACTCCCTTTAAGGAAGACTATTCTAAATTTTTCTTCAAAATTCCAGATTATTCCCAGTTTTTATTAATTTAAATAGATACTTACCCGCCTTACCTGGACTCCCGTGCGCGTTCCGCGAACTCGAGTCCCGTTTTGGTGGTGTTATTCGAGGTTTTCACTAAAATTTTGGCCGTAAAACAGGTTTTTTCAGTAAAATTCCCGATTTTTGTTCGGGAATAATTCCACAAACCCCATAGTTAGCTAGCCCGCGCGGAGACGCGTCTTTTGACACCTCGCCCGTGCGCCTAGCCCACATACAACATCAAAAATTCCTGAAATTTTTGCATTTCAATAGTACTACCAACTGACGAAAATCTACCTAAGGGATACTTGTTTTTGAACAAATCGATATAACTTTGCATCCCGGTGACGCAATTTCAAGCTGTTTTCAGCAAATTAAATCTTTCCCTTGCTCCCTGAAACGTTCCCACTCGGGATAATTGACTATTTCGCGAAAAACACTTTTTCGTTTTTGACTTGTAAAAATTTCACAAAAACTCCCTTTAAGGAAGACTATTCTAAATTTTTCTTCAAAATTCCAGATTATTCCCAGTTTTTATTAATTTAAATAGATACTTACCCGCCTTACCTGGACTCCCGTGCGCGTTCCGCGAACTCGAGTCCCGTTTTGGTGGTGTTATTCGAGGTTTTCACTAAAATTTTGGCCGTAAAACAGGTTTTTTCAGTAAAATTCCCGATTTTTGTTCGGGAATAATTCCACAAACCCCATAGTTAGCTAGCCCGCGCGGAGACGCGTCTTTTGACACCTCGCCCGTGCGCCTAGCCCACATACAACATCAAAAATTCCTGAAATTTTTGCATTTCAATAGTACTACCAACTGACGAAAATCTACCTAAGGGATACTTGTTTTTGAACAAATCGATATAACTTTGCATCCCGGTGACGCAATTTCAAGCTGTTTTCAGCAAATTAAATCTTTCCCTTGCTCCCTGAAACGTTCCCACTCGGGATAATTGACTATTTCGCGAAAAACACTTTTTCGTTTTTGACTTGTAAAAATTTCACAAAAACTCCCTTTAAGGAAGACTATTCTAAATTTTTCTTCAAAATTCCAGATTATTCCCAGTTTTTATTAATTTAAATAGATACTTACCCGCCTTACCTGGACTCCCGTGCGCGTTCCGCGAACTCGAGTCCCGTTTTGGTGGTGTTATTCGAGGTTTTCACTAAAATTTTGGCCGTAAAACAGGTTTTTTCAGTAAAATTCCCGATTTTTGTTCGGGAATAATTCCACAAACCCCATAGTTAGCTAGCCCGCGCGGAGACGCGTCTTTTGACACCTCGCCCGTGCGCCTAGCCCACATACAACATCAAAAATTCCTGAAATTTTTGCATTTCAATAGTACTACCAACTGACGAAAATCTACCTAAGGGATACTTGTTTTTGAACAAATCGATATAACTTTGCATCCCGGTGACGCAATTTCAAGCTGTTTTCAGCAAATTAAATCTTTCCCTTGCTCCCTGAAACGTTCCCACTCGGGATAATTGACTATTTCGCGAAAAACACTTTTTCGTTTTTGACTTGTAAAAATTTCACAAAAACTCCCTTTAAGGAAGACTATTCTAAATTTTTCTTCAAAATTCCAGATTATTCCCAGTTTTTATTAATTTAAATAGATACTTACCCGCCTTACCTGGACTCCCGTGCGCGTTCCGCGAACTCGAGTCCCGTTTTGGTGGTGTTATTCGAGGTTTTCACTAAAATTTTGGCCGTAAAACAGGTTTTTTCAGTAAAATTCCCGATTTTTGTTCGGGAATAATTCCACAAACCCCATAGTTAGCTAGCCCGCGCGGAGACGCGTCTTTTGACACCTCGCCCGTGCGCCTAGCCCACATACAACATCAAAAATTCCTGAAATTTTTGCATTTCAATAGTACTACCAACTGACGAAAATCTACCTAAGGGATACTTGTTTTTGAACAAATCGATATAACTTTGCATCCCGGTGACGCAATTTCAAGCTGTTTTCAGCAAATTAAATCTTTCCCTTGCTCCCTGAAACGTTCCCACTCGGGATAATTGACTATTTCGCGAAAAACACTTTTTCGTTTTTGACTTGTAAAAATTTCACAAAAACTCCCTTTAAGGAAGACTATTCTAAATTTTTCTTCAAAATTCCAGATTATTCCCAGTTTTTATTAATTTAAATAGATACTTACCCGCCTTACCTGGACTCCCGTGCGCGTTCCGCGAACTCGAGTCCCGTTTTGGTGGTGTTATTCGAGGTTTTCACTAAAATTTTGGCCGTAAAACAGGTTTTTTCAGTAAAATTCCCGATTTTTGTTCGGGAATAATTCCACAAACCCCATAGTTAGCTAGCCCGCGCGGAGACGCGTCTTTTGACACCTCGCCCGTGCGCCTAGCCCACATACAACATCAAAAATTCCTGAAATTTTTGCATTTCAATAGTACTACCAACTGACGAAAATCTACCTAAGGGATACTTGTTTTTGAACAAATCGATATAACTTTGCATCCCGGTGACGCAATTTCAAGCTGTTTTCAGCAAATTAAATCTTTCCCTTGCTCCCTGAAACGTTCCCACTCGGGATAATTGACTATTTCGCGAAAAACACTTTTTCGTTTTTGACTTGTAAAAATTTCACAAAAACTCCCTTTAAGGAAGACTATTCTAAATTTTTCTTCAAAATTCCAGATTATTCCCAGTTTTTATTAATTTAAATAGATACTTACCCGCCTTACCTGGACTCCCGTGCGCGTTCCGCGAACTCGAGTCCCGTTTTGGTGGTGTTATTCGAGGTTTTCACTAAAATTTTGGCCGTAAAACAGGTTTTTTCAGTAAAATTCCCGATTTTTGTTCGGGAATAATTCCACAAACCCCATAGTTAGCTAGCCCGCGCGGAGACGCGTCTTTTGACACCTCGCCCGTGCGCCTAGCCCACATACAACATCAAAAATTCCTGAAATTTTTGCATTTCAATAGTACTACCAACTGACGAAAATCTACCTAAGGGATACTTGTTTTTGAACAAATCGATATAACTTTGCATCCCGGTGACGCAATTTCAAGCTGTTTTCAGCAAATTAAATCTTTCCCTTGCTCCCTGAAACGTTCCCACTCGGGATAATTGACTATTTCGCGAAAAACACTTTTTCGTTTTTGACTTGTAAAAATTTCACAAAAACTCCCTTTAAGGAAGACTATTCTAAATTTTTCTTCAAAATTCCAGATTATTCCCAGTTTTTATTAATTTAAATAGATACTTACCCGCCTTACCTGGACTCCCGTGCGCGTTCCGCGAACTCGAGTCCCGTTTTGGTGGTGTTATTCGAGGTTTTCACTAAAATTTTGGCCGTAAAACAGGTTTTTTCAGTAAAATTCCCGATTTTTGTTCGGGAATAATTCCACAAACCCCATAGTTAGCTAGCCCGCGCGGAGACGCGTCTTTTGACACCTCGCCCGTGCGCCTAGCCCACATACAACATCAAAAATTCCTGAAATTTTTGCATTTCAATAGTACTACCAACTGACGAAAATCTACCTAAGGGATACTTGTTTTTGAACAAATCGATATAACTTTGCATCCCGGTGACGCAATTTCAAGCTGTTTTCAGCAAATTAAATCTTTCCCTTGCTCCCTGAAACGTTCCCACTCGGGATAATTGACTATTTCGCGAAAAACACTTTTTCGTTTTTGACTTGTAAAAATTTCACAAAAACTCCCTTTAAGGAAGACTATTCTAAATTTTTCTTCAAAATTCCAGATTATTCCCAGTTTTTATTAATTTAAATAGATACTTACCCGCCTTACCTGGACTCCCGTGCGCGTTCCGCGAACTCGAGTCCCGTTTTGGTGGTGTTATTCGAGGTTTTCACTAAAATTTTGGCCGTAAAACAGGTTTTTTCAGTAAAATTCCCGATTTTTGTTCGGGAATAATTCCACAAACCCCATAGTTAGCTAGCCCGCGCGGAGACGCGTCTTTTGACACCTCGCCCGTGCGCCTAGCCCACATACAACATCAAAAATTCCTGAAATTTTTGCATTTCAATAGTACTACCAACTGACGAAAATCTACCTAAGGGATACTTGTTTTTGAACAAATCGATATAACTTTGCATCCCGGTGACGCAATTTCAAGCTGTTTTCAGCAAATTAAATCTTTCCCTTGCTCCCTGAAACGTTCCCACTCGGGATAATTGACTATTTCGCGAAAAACACTTTTTCGTTTTTGACTTGTAAAAATTTCACAAAAACTCCCTTTAAGGAAGACTATTCTAAATTTTTCTTCAAAATTCCAGATTATTCCCAGTTTTTATTAATTTAAATAGATACTTACCCGCCTTACCTGGACTCCCGTGCGCGTTCCGCGAACTCGAGTCCCGTTTTGGTGGTGTTATTCGAGGTTTTCACTAAAATTTTGGCCGTAAAACAGGTTTTTTCAGTAAAATTCCCGATTTTTGTTCGGGAATAATTCCACAAACCCCATAGTTAGCTAGCCCGCGCGGAGACGCGTCTTTTGACACCTCGCCCGTGCGCCTAGCCCACATACAACATCAAAAATTCCTGAAATTTTTGCATTTCAATAGTACTACCAACTGACGAAAATCTACCTAAGGGATACTTGTTTTTGAACAAATCGATATAACTTTGCATCCCGGTGACGCAATTTCAAGCTGTTTTCAGCAAATTAAATCTTTCCCTTGCTCCCTGAAACGTTCCCACTCGGGATAATTGACTATTTCGCGAAAAACACTTTTTCGTTTTTGACTTGTAAAAATTTCACAAAAACTCCCTTTAAGGAAGACTATTCTAAATTTTTCTTCAAAATTCCAGATTATTCCCAGTTTTTATTAATTTAAATAGATACTTACCCGCCTTACCTGGACTCCCGTGCGCGTTCCGCGAACTCGAGTCCCGTTTTGGTGGTGTTATTCGAGGTTTTCACTAAAATTTTGGCCGTAAAACAGGTTTTTTCAGTAAAATTCCCGATTTTTGTTCGGGAATAATTCCACAAACCCCATAGTTAGCTAGCCCGCGCGGAGACGCGTCTTTTGACACCTCGCCCGTGCGCCTAGCCCACATACAACATCAAAAATTCCTGAAATTTTTGCATTTCAATAGTACTACCAACTGACGAAAATCTACCTAAGGGATACTTGTTTTTGAACAAATCGATATAACTTTGCATCCCGGTGACGCAATTTCAAGCTGTTTTCAGCAAATTAAATCTTTCCCTTGCTCCCTGAAACGTTCCCACTCGGGATAATTGACTATTTCGCGAAAAACACTTTTTCGTTTTTGACTTGTAAAAATTTCACAAAAACTCCCTTTAAGGAAGACTATTCTAAATTTTTCTTCAAAATTCCAGATTATTCCCAGTTTTTATTAATTTAAATAGATACTTACCCGCCTTACCTGGACTCCCGTGCGCGTTCCGCGAACTCGAGTCCCGTTTTGGTGGTGTTATTCGAGGTTTTCACTAAAATTTTGGCCGTAAAACAGGTTTTTTCAGTAAAATTCCCGATTTTTGTTCGGGAATAATTCCACAAACCCCATAGTTAGCTAGCCCGCGCGGAGACGCGTCTTTTGACACCTCGCCCGTGCGCCTAGCCCACATACAACATCAAAAATTCCTGAAATTTTTGCATTTCAATAGTACTACCAACTGACGAAAATCTACCTAAGGGATACTTGTTTTTGAACAAATCGATATAACTTTGCATCCCGGTGACGCAATTTCAAGCTGTTTTCAGCAAATTAAATCTTTCCCTTGCTCCCTGAAACGTTCCCACTCGGGATAATTGACTATTTCGCGAAAAACACTTTTTCGTTTTTGACTTGTAAAAATTTCACAAAAACTCCCTTTAAGGAAGACTATTCTAAATTTTTCTTCAAAATTCCAGATTATTCCCAGTTTTTATTAATTTAAATAGATACTTACCCGCCTTACCTGGACTCCCGTGCGCGTTCCGCGAACTCGAGTCCCGTTTTGGTGGTGTTATTCGAGGTTTTCACTAAAATTTTGGCCGTAAAACAGGTTTTTTCAGTAAAATTCCCGATTTTTGTTCGGGAATAATTCCACAAACCCCATAGTTAGCTAGCCCGCGCGGAGACGCGTCTTTTGACACCTCGCCCGTGCGCCTAGCCCACATACAACATCAAAAATTCCTGAAATTTTTGCATTTCAATAGTACTACCAACTGACGAAAATCTACCTAAGGGATACTTGTTTCCAGGCCCGTGCCGGACGGCGTGTTGTGTTCCACGCGCGCCTCAAAGAGATGTCAGCATGAGTGACGGGGCCCCATAGGGCCGTAGCCTGCCAGGGTAGCGGGATTGTCCGAAAGGGTTACCGCTGCCCTGGAACATAAAGGGCTAAGGAAGGAACACGGGTGGGTTTTAGTCAGTAAGAGTCTGACACTCCCTCCTGCTCCACCCAGAGCGGGAGGAGTCATTTGATGATTTCCCATCCTCAAAAAAAAAAAAAAAAAAAAAAAAAAAGGGATACTTGTTTTTGAACAAATCGATATAACTTTGCATCCCGGTGACGCAATTTCAAGCTGTTTTCAGCAAATTAAATCTTTCCCTTGCTCCCTGAAACGTTCCCACTCGGGATAATTGACTATTTCGCGAAAAACACTTTTTCGTTTTTGACTTGTAAAAATTTCACAAAAACTCCCTTTAAGGAAGACTATTCTAAATTTTTCTTCAAAATTCCAGATTATTCCCAGTTTTTATTAATTTAAATAGATACTTACCCGCCTTACCTGGACTCCCGTGCGCGTTCCGCGAACTCGAGTCCCGTTTTGGTGGTGTTATTCGAGGTTTTCACTAAAATTTTGGCCGTAAAACAGGTTTTTTCAGTAAAATTCCCGATTTTTGTTCGGGAATAATTCCACAAACCCCATAGTTAGCTAGCCCGCGCGGAGACGCGTCTTTTGACACCTCGCCCGTGCGCCTAGCCCACATACAACATCAAAAATTCCTGAAATTTTTGCATTTCAATAGTACTACCAACTGACGAAAATCTACCTAAGGGATACTTGTTTTTGAACAAATCGATATAACTTTGCATCCCGGTGACGCAATTTCAAGCTGTTTTCAGCAAATTAAATCTTTCCCTTGCTCCCTGAAACGTTCCCACTCGGGATAATTGACTATTTCGCGAAAAACACTTTTTCGTTTTTGACTTGTAAAAATTTCACAAAAACTCCCTTTAAGGAAGACTATTCTAAATTTTTCTTCAAAATTCCAGATTATTCCCAGTTTTTATTAATTTAAATAGATACTTACCCGCCTTACCTGGACTCCCGTGCGCGTTCCGCGAACTCGAGTCCCGTTTTGGTGGTGTTATTCGAGGTTTTCACTAAAATTTTGGCCGTAAAACAGGTTTTTTCAGTAAAATTCCCGATTTTTGTTCGGGAATAATTCCACAAACCCCATAGTTAGCTAGCCCGCGCGGAGACGCGTCTTTTGACACCTCGCCCGTGCGCCTAGCCCACATACAACATCAAAAATTCCTGAAATTTTTGCATTTCAATAGTACTACCAACTGACGAAAATCTACCTAAGGGATACTTGTTTTTGAACAAATCGATATAACTTTGCATCCCGGTGACGCAATTTCAAGCTGTTTTCAGCAAATTAAATCTTTCCCTTGCTCCCTGAAACGTTCCCACTCGGGATAATTGACTATTTCGCGAAAAACACTTTTTCGTTTTTGACTTGTAAAAATTTCACAAAAACTCCCTTTAAGGAAGACTATTCTAAATTTTTCTTCAAAATTCCAGATTATTCCCAGTTTTTATTAATTTAAATAGATACTTACCCGCCTTACCTGGACTCCCGTGCGCGTTCCGCGAACTCGAGTCCCGTTTTGGTGGTGTTATTCGAGGTTTTCACTAAAATTTTGGCCGTAAAACAGGTTTTTTCAGTAAAATTCCCGATTTTTGTTCGGGAATAATTCCACAAACCCCATAGTTAGCTAGCCCGCGCGGAGACGCGTCTTTTGACACCTCGCCCGTGCGCCTAGCCCACATACAACATCAAAAATTCCTGAAATTTTTGCATTTCAATAGTACTACCAACTGACGAAAATCTACCTAAGGGATACTTGTTTTTGAACAAATCGATATAACTTTGCATCCCGGTGACGCAATTTCAAGCTGTTTTCAGCAAATTAAATCTTTCCCTTGCTCCCTGAAACGTTCCCACTCGGGATAATTGACTATTTCGCGAAAAACACTTTTTCGTTTTTGACTTGTAAAAATTTCACAAAAACTCCCTTTAAGGAAGACTATTCTAAATTTTTCTTCAAAATTCCAGATTATTCCCAGTTTTTATTAATTTAAATAGATACTTACCCGCCTTACCTGGACTCCCGTGCGCGTTCCGCGAACTCGAGTCCCGTTTTGGTGGTGTTATTCGAGGTTTTCACTAAAATTTTGGCCGTAAAACAGGTTTTTTCAGTAAAATTCCCGATTTTTGTTCGGGAATAATTCCACAAACCCCATAGTTAGCTAGCCCGCGCGGAGACGCGTCTTTTGACACCTCGCCCGTGCGCCTAGCCCACATACAACATCAAAAATTCCTGAAATTTTTGCATTTCAATAGTACTACCAACTGACGAAAATCTACCTAAGGGATACTTGTTTTTGAACAAATCGATATAACTTTGCATCCCGGTGACGCAATTTCAAGCTGTTTTCAGCAAATTAAATCTTTCCCTTGCTCCCTGAAACGTTCCCACTCGGGATAATTGACTATTTCGCGAAAAACACTTTTTCGTTTTTGACTTGTAAAAATTTCACAAAAACTCCCTTTAAGGAAGACTATTCTAAATTTTTCTTCAAAATTCCAGATTATTCCCAGTTTTTATTAATTTAAATAGATACTTACCCGCCTTACCTGGACTCCCGTGCGCGTTCCGCGAACTCGAGTCCCGTTTTGGTGGTGTTATTCGAGGTTTTCACTAAAATTTTGGCCGTAAAACAGGTTTTTTCAGTAAAATTCCCGATTTTTGTTCGGGAATAATTCCACAAACCCCATAGTTAGCTAGCCCGCGCGGAGACGCGTCTTTTGACACCTCGCCCGTGCGCCTAGCCCACATACAACATCAAAAATTCCTGAAATTTTTGCATTTCAATAGTACTACCAACTGACGAAAATCTACCTAAGGGATACTTGTTTTTGAACAAATCGATATAACTTTGCATCCCGGTGACGCAATTTCAAGCTGTTTTCAGCAAATTAAATCTTTCCCTTGCTCCCTGAAACGTTCCCACTCGGGATAATTGACTATTTCGCGAAAAACACTTTTTCGTTTTTGACTTGTAAAAATTTCACAAAAACTCCCTTTAAGGAAGACTATTCTAAATTTTTCTTCAAAATTCCAGATTATTCCCAGTTTTTATTAATTTAAATAGATACTTACCCGCCTTACCTGGACTCCCGTGCGCGTTCCGCGAACTCGAGTCCCGTTTTGGTGGTGTTATTCGAGGTTTTCACTAAAATTTTGGCCGTAAAACAGGTTTTTTCAGTAAAATTCCCGATTTTTGTTCGGGAATAATTCCACAAACCCCATAGTTAGCTAGCCCGCGCGGAGACGCGTCTTTTGACACCTCGCCCGTGCGCCTAGCCCACATACAACATCAAAAATTCCTGAAATTTTTGCATTTCAATAGTACTACCAACTGACGAAAATCTACCTAAGGGATACTTGTTTTTGAACAAATCGATATAACTTTGCATCCCGGTGACGCAATTTCAAGCTGTTTTCAGCAAATTAAATCTTTCCCTTGCTCCCTGAAACGTTCCCACTCGGGATAATTGACTATTTCGCGAAAAACACTTTTTCGTTTTTGACTTGTAAAAATTTCACAAAAACTCCCTTTAAGGAAGACTATTCTAAATTTTTCTTCAAAATTCCAGATTATTCCCAGTTTTTATTAATTTAAATAGATACTTACCCGCCTTACCTGGACTCCCGTGCGCGTTCCGCGAACTCGAGTCCCGTTTTGGTGGTGTTATTCGAGGTTTTCACTAAAATTTTGGCCGTAAAACAGGTTTTTTCAGTAAAATTCCCGATTTTTGTTCGGGAATAATTCCACAAACCCCATAGTTAGCTAGCCCGCGCGGAGACGCGTCTTTTGACACCTCACACGTGCGCCTAGCTCACAAAAATTTTGCCTACCCACCCGCCCTCTGTTCTATAGGAGGGTCGACGTGGGGTTTTCGGCAAAAAATCAAAATCAAAATTTAGCTCTTCCAGCGACGCATATATCAAAACCTTTAGATAATCCTAAAAATAATAGGTTTTTGTAATAGTTGACGCCTCCGAAGGAGTTTCGGTGATTTATTTGTCCTACCCGACCGACCTCTGTTTACAGGGCTCGTTTCTTTATAAATTTTACGGTTGCTGGTCCCCTCTTTACAGGGATTCAGTTACCGTTTTAGTAGTGTGAGGGAGAAATAACCGACGGAATTTTATCAGTTTTAGTTATATTGACCTTATTGGACCGAGTCTGCAAAGGCTCAATTGTGACAGTCTACAGAAATTATTAATTTATTATTGTGATTTATTTTTAATTTATTGTATAATTTTAATTTATTGTATTATTTTAATTTATTGTATAATTTTAATTTATTGCTTTATTCTAATCTAATGTATTATTTTTGATTTGATTTTTGAATTTGTATTTTAGTTTCTGTGTTCCCCTCTTTACAGGGACACAGAGGAACCCAGTGTCTATTCTAAGTCTCTCCTCCCGAGTGAATTTTGTTCGGACTCCCTCTTTACAGGAGTCGGTTCTGAAGTTACTCGCATAAAAAGCTTAAATATGTTCCGCACCCCACTCAACATTGTGAGGGCCCAAGGCTCTAGTGGCTCGCCGCGATCGGCGGAGAAGGCGGGGCCTTTACCTGATGCGAAGAGGAGAATCTCCTTCGGAGACGAGACTCCTCCTTCTGCGTCACAGGGGGGCCCTGCCACTCCGGGGACGCGCCGAGCTGCTATTGATGCCTCAAGACCGCTCAAAAACCCTGAGGCGCGGCACCGCAGTCGCACTGAGGAGGCGAGAGCTTGCCTGAATAAGGCCAAGCTTAATTTAGGCAACTCCCGCAACCTCAAGGCTGAGATAAAGACTGCGGTGCTGGAAGCCATAAACAGGCTTTATGAGCTGGTCAAAGAATCAGAACGAGACAAGGCCCCTGCCGCACCCATCGCCGTGCCGGAATCCGCGCCCACTGCAATCCTCTGTCCCCGGTCCATTCCCGAGAGTCTTGTTAGCCAGACTGAGCTCGTCGCGACAATGAAGGAGCACATCTCCTTAATAAAGGAGAACTCCGACGAATTGGCGAAGCTGCGAGACAGTCTGGCTAGCAGGGAATGTGTTGTGGAGAAAACTTACGCGGGTGTAGCGTCTGGGAGTAATAGCCACACTAGGGCACAAGCCCCGGAGCGAACGACGCTGCACTCCGTAGTGGTCTCCTCAACACAGGAGATGGACACCGGGGCCGAAATACTAGAAAGAGTTAGGAAGGCGGTGGACGCGAAGGAGGGCTGGGTGCGAGTAGAGAGGGTCCGAAAGGCCAAGGACCAAAAGGTAATCATGGGGTGCGCAACGAAGGAGGAGAGGGAAAAGCTGAAAACGCGACTTGAATCGGCCGGAGAGAACCTCGTCGTCGAGGTGGTGAAGAATCGGGACCCGCTCCTGGTTCTTAGGGATGTGCTCTCAGTACATAGCGACGAGGAGGTCTTGAGAGCCCTTAAGAACCAGAACCGGGAGATCTTTCACGGCCTCGGGGACGAGGATCTAAAAATGTCCGTTAAGTTCAGGAAGAAGAGTCGAAACCCGCACACGAATAGCATTGTGCTGAGTGTTACCCCAGCAATCTGGAAGAGGGCACTCGAAGGGGGCAAGCTTCGGATTGACCTCCAGAGAGTGCGCGTCGAAGACCAGACGCCTCTGGTGCAGTGTACGCGCTGCTTGGCATACGGGCACGGAAAACGTCTGTGCACGGAGCCAGCCGATCTGTGTAGCCACTGCGGCGGTCCACACCTCAAGGTGGACTGCCCGCATAAACAGATCGGCGAAGCAGCGGCGTGCGTAAACTGCACCAGAGCCAAGCTGGAGGAACACTCGCACAATGCGTTCAGTGATTTGTGCCCGATTCGAAGGAAGTGGGACGCATTCGCAAGAGCATCGATAGCTTATTGCTAAAGTTGTCGATGCCCCCACTTCCGGGTATCATAGGGTGACCAGTTTGACACTGCCAGATTGCAGACGCATTGAGCGAGCCACTGGGGTTGGCTCAATGGGGAAGGATAATTGCAGTCACCTTCGTGAGAAAGTAGCTGTAATTTTACTGGACCGTGAGCCAACTCTAGTGGAATCGACAAGCGGTGTCAAGCTGGTTGAAAAAGCTATCTCACAGACATTTGTTTTCTTTCAGTGATATTTAATTATATAGTGAGTATATGGTGGAGATATTATGCAGAGAAACACAGATGTACAAATAATGTGGGGAAACCGACAGAAATAGTATGGGGAAAAATTATATTTAGGATAAAAACATTAACAAAAGTAAAAAATTTCTAAAATAAATAAATTATAAAAGCAGTTAAAATAAAATAAAAGCAACAAACGGACATATAAACTTAATCAGAGCATATTCAGTAAAGAGCAGTGAGTAAAAAGCAGAATAATATTTATTTGAAAGTAGTTTAGTATCAAAATCATAATTATGTTAAAATCAATCGCTCGAGCGTGGTCTCTTCGGCCGCTAACGAAAAAGTCGCCAAAAAAGGCACAAAACCTGTCATTAAGGACTCTGATTCCCACGTCAGAGGGACACTGGAGGGGCAGGAGTGGGTTTTAGCCGGTAAGAGTCCGGCACTGCCCAGACTGCGTCATCAGTGAGGCAGTCTGGGCGTCCATGAGGATTTCCCACTCCTGCCAAAACAAAAAAAAAAAAAAAAAAAAAAAAAAAAAAAAAAAAAAAAAACCTAACCTAACCTAACCTAACCCATATATAACTTTGCTTCCCGGTGACGCAATTACAAGCTGTTTTCAGCATATTAATTCTTCCCTAAGCTCCCTGAAACGTTCCCACTAGGGATAATTGACAATTTTCGCGAAAAACACTTTTTCGTTTTTTGACTTGTAAAAATTTCACCAAAACTCCTTTAAAAAACACTATTTTTAAATTTTCTTCAAAATTTTCATCTAAATTCCCGTTCCTGTAATTTTAATTGATACTTACCTGCCTTACCTGTACTCCCGTGCGCGTTCCGCGTGCCAGAGTCCCGTTTTGGTAGTGTTATTCCAGGTTTTTACATACATTTTGGTCGTAAATTCAGATTTTCCAGGAAAATTCCCGATTTTTCTTCGGGACAACATCCAGAAACGCCATAGTTAGCTAGCCCGCGCGGAGACGCGTCTTTTGACACCTCGCCCGTGCGCCTAGCCCACATACAACACTAAAAATTCTAGAAATTTTTGCATTTCATACATAATACAAATTGACGAAATCCACCTTAGGGAGTCTTGATTTTGATCAAATCTATATAACTTTGCTTCCCGGTGACGCAATTACAAGCTGTTTTCAGCATATTAATTCTTCCCTAAGCTCCCTGAAACGTTCCCACTAGGGATAATTGACAATTTTCGCGAAAAACACTTTTTCGTTTTTTGACTTGTAAAAATTTCACCAAAACTCTTTTAAAAAACACTATTTTTAAATTTTCTTCAAAATTTTCATCTAAATTCCCGTTCCTGTAATTTTAATTGATACTTACCTGCCTTACCTGTACTCCCGTGCGCGTTCCGCGTGCCAGAGTCCCGTTTTGGTAGTGTTATTCCAGGTTTTTACATACATTTTGGTCGTAAATTCAGATTTTCCAGGAAAATTCCCGATTTTTCTTCGGGACAACATCCAGAAACGCCATAGTTAGCTAGCCCGCGCGGAGACGCGTCTTTTGACACCTCGCCCGTGCGCCTAGCCCACATACAACACTAAAAATTCTAGAAATTTTTGCATTTCATACATAATACAAATTGACGAAATCCACCTTAGGGAGTCTTGATTTTGATCAAATCTATATAACTTTGCTTCCCGGTGACGCAATTACAAGCTGTTTTCAGCATATTAATTCTTCCCTAAGCTCCCTGAAACGTTCCCACTAGGGATAATTGACAATTTTCGCGAAAAATACTTTTCGTCATTGACTTGTGAAAAATTTCACCAAAACTCTTTTAAAAAACACTATTTTTAAATTTTCTTCAAAATTTTCATCTAAATTCTCGTTCCTGTAATTTTAATTGATACTTACCTGCCTTACCTGTACTCCCGGCGCGTTCCGCGTGCCAGAGTCCCGTTTTGGTAGTGTTATTCCAGGTTTTTACATACATTTTGGTCGTAAATTCAGTTTTTCCAGGAAAATTCCCGATTTTCGTTCGGGAAAAATTTGCCCACCCACCCGCCCTCTGTTCTATAGGAAGGTAGACGTGGGGTTTTCGGCAAAAAATATTTTTTTTTCTAAATTTAGCTCGTCCAAATACGTGAATAACAAATCCATTTATTAAATTTTAAAACATTCGTTTTCGTGATAGTTTGTGCCTTGAAAGGAGTTCTAAATTTCATATTTTATTTATTTGACCGAGTCGGCAGACTCATATTGACAGTAGACGGATATAATTATTATAACTTATTGTAATTTACTATTTTAACTTATATCATTATTATTTTAACTGATTTTAACTTTATCTTAATTATATTTTAATTTTAAATTTGTATTTAATTTTCTGTGTTCCCCCCTATACAGGGACACAGCAATATTACCAGTGCCCTCCGACCGGAACTTCACATGAACTTGACATTCACTAAGGCCACCATCATGTTTCGCACTCCGGCCAAGACAAATGCGAGCTCACAGGACACCAGGGACTCACCATGCTCTACAGAGAAAGCTGGACCCTCGCTTCCCAGCGTGAGGCGAAGCATTGGCGAGTGGGAAGCCGGAAAGTCCGAGCCTCAGGTCAAGTCTCTGGCCGTCCCAAGGCGCACCACCACATCACCTGCGCCAAACAATCCGGAGACCGGAGCGACCAGACCGGAGTCGAGGTACCCCAGTCTCACAGCAGAGGCGAGAGCTTGCCTAAATAAAGCTAAGCTTCATTTAGGCAACTCTCGAAACCTGAAAACAGAAATAAAGACTGGGGTCCTCGACGCGATTAACCGGCTCTATGAGCTCGTGAAGGAGGCGGAGCGGAGCAGGGTTCACGCCGTGCCGGTACCGGTGCCCGCTGCTGTGCCTGCACCGGTCGTGGTCGCACCGGCGGCGGCACCACTCAGTCCGACCAAAGACGAGCCGACAGAGCTCATGAAGCAGCTGATGGCGAACCTCCAGCAGCACAACCAGGCGCTGGAGGAATGCAAACAGCACACATGGGCTCTGTCGGAGCGTCTACAACAGGCCCCTCGCTATGTCGCAGGCCAGGGCCCAACCTTCGCGGAAATGGCCGCCGGCCCAAAGCAGGTCATCCAAGAACCTCTTCACTCGGTGGTCGTATCATCCGTCAATGAACAGGACACCGGTGAAGAGGTTATTGAGAAGCTCAGGACGGCGGTCGATGCCAGGAGCGAGGGCACGAGAGTGGAGCGGCTGCGCAAAGCGAGGGACCAAAAGGTGGTCATGGGTTTTAAAACCAGGGAGGAGCTAACCAGGGTGGCGGAGAGGATAAGGAGAGCGGGGAACCTAGTGGTAGAGGAGGTGAAGAATAAGGACCCGCTCATCATTGTCAAGGATGTCCTCTCCTGCCACACGGATGTGGAGGTAATCCAGGCCCTGCAACGGCAAAACACCCACTTGATCGGGGACATACCTGCAGATGATGTGAGGTTGGGGGTGAAGTACCGTCGAAGGACGAGGAACCCCCACATGTGCCACGTCATTCTGCAGGTGTCTCCCACGATATGGCAGAGGCTGACGATGGCGGGTCGCGTGCACATTGACCTGCAGCGAGTGCGAGTACTGGACCAGTCACCACTGGTACAGTGCACTCGCTGTCTGTGCTTCGGTCACAGCCGGAAACTGTGCACGCAGCCCGCCGACCTCTGCATCCACTGCGGCGACCCCCACCTGCGGGCTGACTGTCCTTCGCGCATGGCAGCGGAGGCGCCGCGGTGCCACAACTGCCTGTCAGCACGGATGGACAAGACTGACCACGATGCCTTCGACAATGAGTGCCCAGTGCGCGCCAAGTGGGACGCATTGGCGCGCCTGTCGGTGGCATATTGCTGAGGAGGAATTAGGGGTCCCGGGAAAAAAGAACCACAACGGTATTGATTTTAGATTAATTAAGCAGACACCAAAATTGAAAAACATTAATAAGACTTCAAAAAGAATCAAAATAGCAAATTGTTGCCAGTTTCATGAGAAACTGGCCCAATTAAATGCCGAAACAAATCCACGCGACAGCCAAAAATCACTTATCAAAATTGTCTTAGAAAGTAGATTGTACAATAATATAAATAATTTAGAAACTAGAATAAAGTATAACAAAAACCATACCTTACCGTTGTGGTCCGATGTTCGAGTAGCAGCTGTGAGTTCATCGGAATTATCTGTAAAAATATATAGCATTAGGATATTAAATATAAAATTAATAGTTAGAATAAGAAATAATAGTAAGTACATATTTAGCATAACAAATATTATGTCTATATAATATAGTGTATATATTAGAATAGCCATAGCATAAGTGTAGAATAGAATAAAGTTTTAACATAAATATAATTGAAATTATACATAAATTATTATTATTATTTATTATTTTAATTATTGAATAAAAATATTGAATAGATTAATTTTAAGATATAAATATAATTGAAATTAGGTATATTAAAAGAAGAAACAAAAATAGTAAAGAAGTATAGAAAAATAAGCAAACTTAAATTGAGGATATATAAAACGTTTCATGCTAAAACCACTTTCGCATATGTATGAAACAAAAGGTAAAGCAGATAAAGTGAGGCAGACTGCTTCCAGGAACCCCTACTTCCTGCTACGGGACTGGCCAATATGAACAAAAAGAGGAAAAGAATCAGAACCCATCGGAATAAAAAGGGCTCTGATCACGTCAGAGGGACACTGAGCAAGGGCAGGAGTGGGTTTTAGCCGGTAAGAGTCCGGCACTGCCCAGACTGGTTCACAAGTGAGGCAGTCTGGGCGTCCATGAGGATTTCCCACTCCTGCCAAAACAAAAAAAAAAAAAAAAAAAAAAAAAACCTAACCTAACCTAACCTAACCTTTTTTTTTTTTTTTTTTTTTTTTTGTCGCTGAGAAATGCTTTATGCATCCCCGCCTCCCGGGGGACGAGACGGGGTATGTGGGACTCCCTGTCGGAATGACAGTATACCCACTAAAACTCAGCGGTGTTCCCGCGTCGCCGTGATGGGAGGGCCATGGGAATCCGGCATAGCCTTTACATCCACAGCCCTCCCGACGCATGCCCGCCAAGATGGTATGGCGGGCCCCACATGCCCCCCAGGTTAGGGGGGCTACGGGAATGGCCGAGAACACCTGGCCATTCCCGTCCCACAAGGTGGAGGCCTGTGCAAAACAGGCAACGGAGCCCCCGCACCCTTTGCCTGCTGGCCTCCACGCCCGCCTAAGAGGCGGGCCCCGCATGCCCCCCCAGGTTGGGGGAGCTACGGCCGCAGAGGATAGGGAGAGCGGCAACGAAACACCGACACTCCTCTTCCCCTGCGGCCCCACCGCGTCCGCCATCTAACGGTGGCGGCCCCGTCAAGGCCGCGGAAGGTAGGGAGAGCGGCAACGAAACACCGACACTCCTCTCCCGCCGCGGCCTCCAATCCTCAGCCGCGATGTCTCCCTCACGGGGGACACCGCGGCCCGCCTCAGGTAGGCTGCGATGTCGCCCAAGCGGCACCGCAACCTACCCTACGGCCGCTACGTCATTGGCTAAGCCGCAAAGCCTTGACGAGCGGCCCCCGCTGGGGTTCCTCTTAGCTTCACCGTGGCCCAGCTCGCCACGGCTACTGAGCCCCCCCGCCTCGACAATGCGGGAACCCACCGGGGGGGAACCTAACCTTTTTTTTTTTTTTTTTTTTTGTCGCTGAGAAATGCTTTATGCATCCCCGCCTCCCGGGGGACGAGACGGGGTATGTGGGACTCCCTGTCGGAATGACAGTATACCCACTAAAACTCAGCGGTGTTCCCGCGTCGCCGTGATGGGAGGGCCATGGGAAACCGGCATAGCCTTTACTTCCACAGCCCTCCCGGCGCATGCCCGCCAAGATGGTATGGCGAGCCCCACATGCCCCTCAGGTTGGGGGGCTACGGGAATGGCCGAGAACACCTGGCCATTCCCGTCCCACAAGGTGGAGGCCTGTGCAAAACAGGCAACGGAGCCCCCGCACCCGTTGCCTGCTGGCCTCCACGCCCGCCTAAAAGGCGGGCCCCGCATGCCCCCCGCGTTGGGGGAGCTACGGCCGCAGAGGATAGGGAGAGCGGCAACGAAACACCGACACTCCTCTTCCCCTGCGGCCCCACCGCGTCCGCCATCGAACGGTGGCGGCCCCGTCAAGGCCGCGGAAGGAAGGGAGAGCCCCTCCCGCCGCGGCCTCTATCCTCAGCCGCAATGTCTCCCTCACGGGGGACATCGCGGCCCGCCTCAGGTAGGTCGCGATGTCGCGGCACCGCAACCTACCTGTGGGCCGCTACGTCGGGCTAAACCGCACAGCCCGGACGAGCGGCCCCCGCTGGGGTTCCTCTTAGCTTCACCGTGGCCCAGCTCGCCACGGCTACTGAGCCCCCCCGCCTCGACAATGCGGGAACCCACCGGGGGGGGGGGGGGGGGGGGGAACCTAACCTAACCTAACCTAACCTTTTTTTTTTTTTTTTTTTTTTTTTCTCGCTGAGAAATGCTTTATGCATGCCCGACTCGTGGGGGACGAGACGGGGTATGTGGGACTCCCTGTCCGAATGACAGTATACCCACTAAAACTCAGCGGTGTTCCCGCGTCGCCGTGATGGGAGGGTCATGGGAAACCGGCTCAGCCTTTACTTCCACAACCCTCCCGGCGCATGCCCGCCTAGCTGGCGGGCCCCGCATGCCCCCCGGGCTGGGGGGCTACGGGAATGGCCGGGAACACCTGGCCATTCCCGTCCGACACTGGTGGAGGCCTGTGCGATGCAGGCAAGGGTGCCCCCGCACCCGTTGCCTGCTGGCCTCCACCTGGGAGGAGTCGGAGATGTCCGTCAAACTGACGTCTTCTCCGACCCCTCCTCCGCCTTCGGAGCAGCGCCGCGTGAGGATCGTCCTCCCGCGCGCGCTCCGCCGCCTCCTTCTGGGACATGACGTGTTCGCAGAAGGAGGCGACTGCCGCCCAGGACCCCTCATCCCCCAGCATGGCGTTTACCACACCGGGGAGCGAGAGGTCCGGTCCGATCGCCGCCATGAGACTGCGGCGCGGCTCGGACCACGACGGGCACACCTCGAGGGTGTGCTGCGCCGTGTCCTCCGCCGCGCCACAGCCGTGGCACGACGGCGTCTCCTCCCGTCCGATCCGGTGCAGGTATGATCCGAAACAACCGTGTCCGGACAGCACCTGCACCAGACGGAACGAGAGGAACCCGTGCGACCGCTCGAGCCAGTCTCGCAGGACCGGCCCAAGCGCGTCGAGGGTTCGGCGGCCAAAGGCTGCGGTGGCGAGGTCCCCCGTCCAATGGAGGACGATGGCGTCCCTCGCCTCCCGCCGGACGGCCTCCCGCTCTTCCGGGGCGGTGCGTTCTCCTCTCGCCCTCCGCCCCGCCGTCCATTCGTACACTCTGGCGAGCACCCACGCCTCGAGTTCCCAAGGAGGGGTGCTGGCCAGAGCGCACGCTGCCGCAAAGCCTACCGTGCGGTAGGCCCGCGCTACCCGCTGGGCTATGGCCCTCTGGGGTGCCCGCAAGGCGGCGGCGTTCTCCCGCCGTTGGAGGGCGTCCTCCCAAATAGGGGCCCCGTAGAGGGCCATACTCTTCAGGATGCCGGCGTAAAGTTGCCGGCATCGTGCGCTGGGCCCCCCCAAGTTGGGGAGCAGCCACGAGAGCGCCCCCGCCGTCTTCAGCAGGCGCGAAGACAGCCCGCTAAAATGCGGGCCGAAGCGCCACCTGCTGTCGATCACAAGGCCCAGATACTTCATCTGGGCCTTGACCTCGATTCTGACGCCCTCCACAAAGATGTGGGCGTCAGGTGGGGGGCGCTGCCGAGGTCCGTGGAAGAACACGGCCTCGGTCTTGTGCAGCGCCACCTTCAGACCTAGGCGGCGGATCCTCGCTGCGACCAAGGATCCGCCCGCCGAGGCCAAGTTGGCCGCCTCCCTGAAACTCCCCCCCCGGGCGGTGAGGAGAGTGTCGTCCGCGTAGCAGACGACGTTCGTGCCTCGGAGGAGAGTTCCCCGCAAGAGCCAATCGTAGCCGACGTTCCAGAGGAGAGGTCCTATGACTGACCCCTGTGGAACGCCGGCTTCGACTGCGTACCGCCGGACTTGGCCAGTCCTATCTACGAGGAGGATCGCCCGATCCTCCAGGTAGCTGGCCAGTAGACTGCGCAAGTATCGAGGCACTCCGTGGAATCGGAGCGCCTCTAGGATGGTGGAGTGAGGAACGGAGTTGAAGGCGTTGGCTATGTCGAATGACACCGCCAACAATCCGTCCCCCGCCTCCATCGCATCCTTCGCCTGGCCCTTAAGCCAGGCCAGCGCGTCCACCGTCGAACGCTCAGCCCGAAAACCAAACTGAGCGTCCGACAAGTCCGGCCCGATGTCCCGCAGGTGGCCCTTCAGGCGAGCCGCCATTATCCCCTCAAACATTTTGCCGACCTCATCGAGTAGAACGATGGGCCGGTATGCCGAGGGGGAATCCGCTGGGCGGCCCTCCTTGCGGAGGAGGCACAACTGCCCCTCCTTCCATGGTTTCGGGAACCTCCCAGACGCAAGACATGCGCTGAAGAGGTCCCGAAACCTGTCCTCCATTTGAGTGGCAGCGATCGCCACCACTCTCGCGGGGACGCCGTCGGGGCCTGGAGCCGTCTTCTTGGCGCGGATACGGAGGATCGCCGCGCCAAGTTCCGACTTCGTGACAGGAGGGAGCTCCTCTTGCTCCTCGTCTGCCAGCGGGGCTCTACACATCACTGGCGGGGTGAAGTTGTCCCTGCCCGGGAACAGGGACTGAATCACCCCGTCCAGAAATGAGGGCTCCAGGGTCTCGGCAACCGGGGGACCAAAGGGGCGCAATTTGTTGCGTGCAGCCTTGTATGGTCTCCCGTATGGGTCGTTGTCGAGACCCTCCAGCAGCTCGGCTCTCGCCGAGTCTTTGGCGGCGGCGATGGCCCGATCGAGGACCTGTTTTGCCTCCACGTATACGCCGTAGAGGTGGTCCTCGTCGGCCCGGTCCCGTCGACGCCGCCGCCGACTCCGCGTGTAGGCCCTCCTAGCCTCCACGCAAGCTGCTCGAAGCCCCGCCAGCTCCGCCGACCACCAGTACACGGCGCGTTTGGGTGGTGGTCGGCGAGACCGAGGCATGCTAGAGTTGCATACCTCGGTCAGACACTCCCTCAGCTGCCCCGCTGCGGTGTCCACATCCAGGCCGGCGGTAGGCGGCGAAAGCCAGTCCTGGATGAACGCCGCCTCCGCCGCTGCCTCCCTGTCCAGGCGGGTGAGAGCCCACCGCGGGAACGGTGATCGCCCCGAGATGGGCCGCATCGCTCCTGGGCCCCTGGTGGAGATGTCGAACCGCACGTAGCGGTGGTCCGACATGGTCTCCACCAGGTCCACCCGCCAGTTCAGCACGCGCGCGGCTAACGCCGGGGTGGCGAAAGTGACGTCCACTATTGAGCCACCCCGACGCCGCACGCATGTCTGGACGCTTCCTCTGTTCAAGAGGGAGAGTCCAGAGGAGGCTGCCCACAACTCCACCGCCCGCCCGCGTGCGTCGGTGGCCGGGTTGCCCCAGCTCACCGACTTGGCATTCAGGTCTCCCAGTACGGAGACCTGACGCGGAACCGCCCTGCCGACCACGGCGGCCAGGACTCCGAGAAAATTCTCAAAGTCCTGGAGTGGGCGGTTTGGGGAGAAATATACCCCCACAAGGGCTATGTCTCCCCACGCGGCGGCCACGTATCCCGGTCCTCTCTCTAATAGCGAGAGGGGAGGGGAGTCCGTGGAAGACCGCGCCGCTAGTGCCACCGAGTCGTCCTCGTCACCCAGCCAGCTGCTGGGGATCGAGTAGGGCTCGGCGACCACCGCTACGTTCACCAACCACTCGGCCATGACCTGCACTACCAGGTCCTGGGCCGCTTTGCAGTGGTTGGCGTTCGCCTGGAGGATGCTGTAGTCGGAAAGCATTATTCCGACATTGCACCCTCCTCCTCAGCTACCGCCGCTGGAGCTGCAGCGGCGGCGACGGCGGCGACGGTGGTGGCAACAGGGCGAACCTGCGCCGGCACTATGCCCTTTCGCACGGGGGGCTTGCAGTTCCTGCCCGTCATCCTGTGGTCCGCGGGGCGGCCACTGGCGGCACACGTCTTGCAGTGTGGCGTGGTGGAGCTGCAAGTGGCACTCCTGTGTCCCTCTTGCCCGCACTGGTAGCAGGCGTCTCCCCAGTCGGACTTGGAGGGACACGTGGCTCGGGTGTGGCCGAAAGCGAAGCACTTGAAGCACCTCGTTGGCTGGTCCTCCAGTGCCCGGACCACAGCCGAGCTGAGCCCAACGAGCAGCCGTCCCTTGGTCGCAGCAAGGACGGCCGCAGCCGCGGCGACTGGGCACTCGACGCGGATGATGCCCATGCCGCGGCGGCCGAGCCTGATGGCTCCCCCCTTCACCGCGCCAGCGTCGCAGCCTCCAGCCGCCGCGACGGCCGCCACCACATCCTCTTTGGTGACCGAATCGTCCAGATCGGTCACCTCCAAGGCTGCGGTCTTGACGGGCTTGACGACCGTCGCCACGTCCGCGATGACCTCTCGCAACTTCGCTGCGAAGAGGTCCGCATTAGTGCCGCGCTGTTCCCCCGAGAACTCAAAAATTCGAGCCCCGGTTAGGGTTCGGCGGCACTTAATGTTGCTGATCCCCAGCTGGGAGGGATCAGCATTGGTACGAGCCCGTCTTAGGACGGACTCGTACGTCTCGCCGCGGTTTTGGGAGGAACCAGCTTCCTCCCGCCGGCTGGAGCCCGATTGGCTGCAGGAGCAGTCGCAGCGGGCTTGGGGGCCGACTTGGCCCCTCCCTTCTTCTTCCCTATCTTGACCACTTCCGTCCATGACTGGTTGGACGGGGTGGTGGAGGGAAGAAGGGCGTCCTCTTCTTCCTGCGAGTTCTGGGCTGCTGGAGTCGCCGAAGACCCAGTCACTCCCTCCGCGCTCGTGGTGGGGGTTTGAGGAGCCGCCTTGGTCCTCTTACCCTTACCTTTGCCCTTGGAGGGCTTCGGGGCCTGGGGCTGCGCACCCGGTGCCGGGCCTGCTACAGGCGCAGGTTCCGGCTCCTTCGCTGGTGGCTTATCCGCCGCTAGCGGCGGGCGAAGCCGCTTTTCCGGCAGGAGCCGGTCCTCAATGCCTGCGAAGCAAGCTCTGGTGAAGGCCCTCTCCTCCATAACAACCTTTCGGAGGATCTCCTCAAGGTTGGAAGGGGAAGAAGAGCCTCCTACCGCTGGACCTGGGGCAGGTTGGGCAGGCCGAGCCGTAGCCTCAGCCAGCTTCAGGTGTAGCTGGCTGACCTCCGCCTGCAGGCGATCAACCTTCGCCTGCAGTTGCCGCGTCTCGTCCGTGGCCGTCCGCTTTACCAGCTCTGCGATAATGCTATGCATGCTGGCAGCCCGGCATTTGAGGGCCTTCTGGAAGGTCCCTTTCAGGTTGGAGGACTTTGAGGCGACCTCCAGGACCTCCTCTCTGTCCTCCTGCGCCATGCGCTCCAGTTCCGCCAGGGAGTGGTCAGCATACAGGACACTAGATGCCCCATAGCCAGCCCTCGCCCTGGCGGTTTGCGCCTGGCGCTCCTTCGCAGCGACCCTCTCCTCCAGGTCTTGCTGGAGCTGCGCCTTTTTGGCCAGATTAAGCTGGCGCTTGGCGTCCAGCAAGCCCACATCGTGGGTGTCAGCCTTTTGAGAAGTCGAAGCCTTTTTGGACTTCGACTTCTTCCCCGCCTTTCCTCCGGCCGACTCTGAGGAGCCCCCGGACCCGAGCCTCATGTAGGCCCTCTTCCGATTGAGGCGTTCATTTTCGGACACCGACGTATCCAGGTTGGTATCGTCGGAATCCGAAATCTCGTCTGCCCAACCAAACAAGCTAGCCGCAGATGGTGCGCGGTCAGCTTCCGACGCCTGAGCGTCATCGGCGTGGCCCTGAGAAGGGCCGTTGGATTGGCCCTGAGAAGGGCCGTTGGGTTGGCCCTGAGAAGGGCCGTTTGAATCGCCCTGGGAGGAGCGATTCGGGTTAAAAACAGGGTTTAAAATATTAAAATTAGGGATAAAATCTGGGTTAAAAACAGGGTTAAAACAAAAGCGCCCGGAGGCGTCACGCAAAGGTTTCTTCGACATCGTTCGTAGATGACCGCTTTGTATATCTACGAATTCACAGCGCACTTTAGCCGCCGGTCTGCCACTCCGTTACGGTGGTCAGACACGACGTTGCCCGGGGGATACTGCGAGGAAGTATGCACTGTGGGGGATCCCCCAACCTAACCTAACCTAACCTTTTTTTTTTTTTTTTGTCGCTGAGAAATGCTTTATGCATCCCCGCCTCCCGGGGGACGAGACGGGGTATGTGGGACTCCCTGTCGGAATGACAGTATACACACTAAAACTCAGCGGTGTTCCCGCGTCGCCGTGATGGGAGGGCCATGGGAATCCGGCATAGCCTTTACATCCACAGCCCTCCCGACGCATGCCCGCCAAGATGGTATGGCGGGCCCCACTTGCCCCCCAGGTTGGGGGGCTACGGGAATGGCCGAGAACACCTGGCCATTCCCGTCCCACAAGGTGGAGGCCTGTGCGATGCAGGCAACGGTGCCCCCGCACCCGTTCCCTGCTGGCCCCCACGCCCGCCTAGTTGGCGGGCCCCGCATGCCCCCCCAGGTTGGGGGAGCTACGGCCGCAGAGGATAGGGAGAGCGGCAACGACACACCGACACTCCTCTTCCCCTGCGGCCCCACCGCGTCCGCCATCGAACGGTGGCGGCCCCGTCAAGGCCGCGGAAGGTAGGGAGAGCGGCAACGAAACACCGACACTCCTCTCCCGCCGCGGCCTCCAATCCTCAGCCGCGATGTCTCCCTCACGGGGGACACCGCGGCCCGCCTCAGGTAGGCTGCGATGTCGCCCAAGCGGCACCGCAACCTACCCTACGGCCGCTACATCGTCGGCTTCTCCGCCAAGCCCTGATGAGCGGCCCCCGCTGGGGTTCCTCTTAGCTTCACCGTGGCCCAGCTCGCCACGGCTACTGAGCCCCCCCGCCTCGACAATGCGGGAACCCACCGGGGGGGAACCTAACCTTTTTTTTTTTTTTTTGTCGCTGAGAAATGCTTTATGCATCCCCGCCTCCCGGGGGACGAGACGGGGTATGTGGGACTCCCTGTCGGAATGACAGTATACCCACTAAAACTCAGCGGTGTTCCCGCGTCGCCGTGATGGGAGGGCCATGGGAATCCGGCATAGCCTTTACATCCACAGCCCTCCCGACGCATGCCCGCCAAGATGGTATGGCGGGCCCCACATGCCCCCCAGGTTGGGGGGCTACGGGAATGGCCGAGAACACCTGGCCATTCCCGTCCCACAAGGTGGAGGCCTGTGCAAAACAGGCAACGGAGCCCCCGTACCCGTTGCCTGCTGGCCTCCACGCCCGCCTAAAAGGCGGGCCCCGCATGCCCCCCCAGGTTGGGGGAGCTACGGCCGCAGAGGATAGGGAGAGCGGCAACGAAACACCGACACTCCTCTTCCCCTGCGGCCCCACCGCGTCCGCCATCTAACGGTGGCGGCCCCGTCAAGGCCGCGGAAGGTAGGGAGAGCGGCAACGAAACACCGACACTCCTCTCCCGCCGCGGCCTCCAATCCTCAGCCGCGATGTCTCCCTCACGGGGGACACCGCGGCCCGCCTCAGGTAGGCTGCGATGTCGCCCAAGCGGCACCACAACCTACCCTACGGCCGCTACGTCATTGGCTAAGCCGCAAAGCCTTGACGAGCGGCCCCCGCTGGGGTTCCTCTTAGCTTCACCGTGGTACCCCCATACCACGGCTACTGAGCCCCCCCGCCTCGACAATGCGGGAACCCACCGGAGGGGGGGGGGGAACCTAACCTAACCTTTTTTTTTTTTTTTTTTTTTCTCGCTGAGAAATGCTTTATGCATGCCCGACTCGTGGGGGACGAGACGGGGTATGTGGGACTCCCTGTCCGAATGACAGTATACCCACTAAAACTCAGCGGTGTTCCCGCGTCGCCGTGATGGGAGGGTCATGGGAAACCGGCTCAGCCTTTACTTCCACAACCCTCCCGGCGCATGCCCACCTAGCTGGCGGGCCCCGCATGCCCCCCGGGCTGGGGGGCTACGGGAATGGCCGGGAACACCTGGCCATTCCCGTCCGACACTGGTGGAGGCCTGTGCGATGCAGGCAAGGGTGCCCCCGCACCCGTTGCCTGCTGGCCTCCACCTGGAAGGAGTCGGAGATGTCCGTCAAACTGACGTCTTCTCCGACCCCTCCTCCGCCTTCGGAGCAGCGCCGCGTGAGGATCGTCCTCCCGCGCGCGCTCCGCCGCCTCCTTCTGGGACATGACGTGTTCGCAGAAGGAGGCGACTGCCGCCCAGGACCCCTCATCCCCCAGCATGGCGTTTACCACACCGGGGAGCGAGAGGTCCGGTCCGATCGCCGCCATGAGACTGCGGCGCGGCTCGGACCACGACGGGCACACCTCGAGGGTGTGCTGCGCCGTGTCCTCCGCCGCGCCACAGCCGTGGCACGACGGCGTCTCCTCCCGTCCGATCCGGTGCAAGTACGATCCGAAACAACCGTGTCCGGACAGCACCTGCACCAGACGGAACGAGAGGAACCCGTGCGACCGCTCGAGCCAGTCTCGCAGGACCGGCCCAAGCGCGTCGAGGGTTCGGCGGCCAAAGGCTGCGGTGGCGAGGTCCCCCGTCCAATGGTGGACGATGGCGTCCCTCGCCTCCCGCCGGACGGCCTCCCTCTCTTCCGGGGCGGTGCGTTCTCCTCTCGCTCTCCGCCCCGCCGTCCAATCGTACACTCTGGCGAGCACCCACGCCTCGAGTTCCCAAGGCGGGGTGCCGGCCAGAGCACACGCTGCCGCGAAGCCCACCGTGTGGTAGGCCCGCGCTACCCGCTGGGCTATGGCCCTCTGAGGTGCCCGCAAGGCGGCGGCGTTCTCCCGCCGTTGGAGAGCGTCCTCCCAAATAGGGGCCCCGTAGAGGGCCATACTCTTCAGGATGCCGGCGTACAGTTGCCGGCATCGTGCGCTGGGCCCCCCCAAGTTGGGGAGCAGCCACGAGAGCGCCCCCGCCGTCTTCAGCAGGCGCGACGACAGCCCGCTAAAATGCGGGCCGAAGCGCCACCTGCTGTCGATCACAAGGCCCAGATATTTCATCTGGGCCTTGACCTCGATTCTGACGCCCTCCACGAAGATGTGGGCGTCAGGTGGGGGGCGCTGCCGAGGTCCGTGGAAGAACACGGCCTCGGTCTTGTGCAGCGCCACCTTTAGACCTAGGCGGCGGATCCTCGCCGCGACCAAGGATCCGCCCGCCGAGGCCAAGTTGGCCGCCTCCCTGAAACTCCCCCCCCGGGAGATGAGGAGAGTGTCGTCCGCGTAGCAGACGACACTCGTGCCTCGGAGGAGAGTTCCCCGCAGGAGCCAATCGTAGCCGACGTTCCAGAGGAGAGGTCCTATGACTGACCCCTGTGGAACGCCGGCTTCGACGAGGTACCGCCGGACTTGGCCACTCCTATCCACCAGGAGGATCGCCCGATCCTCCAGGTAGCTGGCCAGTAGACTGCGCAGGTATCGAGGCACTCCGTGGAATCGGAGCGCCTCAAGGATGGTGGAGTGAGGAACGGAGTTGAAGGCGTTGGCTATGTCGAATGACACCGCCAACAATCCGTCCCCCGCCTCCATCGCCTCCTTTGCCTGGCCCTTAAGCCAGGCCAGCGCGTCCACCGTCGAACGCTCAGCCCGAAAACCAAACTGAGCGTCCGACAAGTCCGGCCCGATGTCCCGCAGGTGGCCCTTCAGGCGAGCCGCCATTATCCCCTCAAACATTTTGCCGACCTCATCGAGTAGAACGATGGGCCGGTATGCCGAGGGGGAATCCGCTGGGCGGCCCTCCTTGCGGAGGAGGCACAACTGCCCTTCCTTCCAAGGTTTCGGGAACCTCCCAGTCGCAAGGCATGCGCTGAAGAGCTCCCGAAACCTTTCCTCCATTCGAGTGGCAGCGATTGCTACCACTCTTGCCGGGACACCGTCGGGGCCTGGAGCCGTCTTCTTGGCGCGGATACGGAGGATCGCCGCGCCAAGTTCCGACTCCGTGACAGGAGGGGGCTCCTCTTCCTCCTCGTCTGCTAGCGGGGCTCCACACATCACTGGCGGGGTGAAGTTGTCCCTGCCCGGGAACAGGGACTGAACCACCCCGTCCAGAAATGAGGGCTCTAGGGTCTCGGCAACCGGGGGACCAAAGGGGCGCAATTTATTGCGCGCAGCCTTGTATGGTCTCCCGTAGGGGTCGTTGTCGAGACCCTCCAGCAGCTCGGCTCTCGCCGAGTCTTTGGCGGCGGCGATGGCCCGACCGAGGACCTGCTTTGCCTCCACGTACACGTCGTAGAGGTGGTCCTCGTCGGCCCGGTCCCTTCGACGCCGCCGCCGACTCCGCGTGTAGGCCCTAACCTAACCTAACCTTTTTTTTGTTTTTTTTTTTTTCGCTGAGAAATGCTTTATCCATCCCCGGCTCCCGGGGGACGAGACGGGGTATGTGGGACTCCCTGTCGAAATGACAGTATACCCACTAAAACTCAGCGGTGTTCCTACATCGCCGTAATGGGAGGGCCATGGGAAACCGGCATAGCCTTTACTTCCACAGCCCTCCCGACGCATGCCCGCCAAGATGGTATGGCGGGCCCCACATGCCCCCCAGGTTGGGGGGCTACGGGAATGGCCGAGAACACCTGGCCATTCCCGTCCCACAAGGTGGAGGCCTGTGCAAAACAGGCAACGGTGCCCCCGCACCCGTTGCCTGCTGGCCTCCACGCCCGCCTGAAAGGCGGGCCCCGCATGCCCCCCACGTTGGGGGAGCTACGGCCGCAGAGGATAGGGAGAGCGGCAACGACACACCGACACTCCTCTTCCCCTGCGGCCCCACCGCGTCCGCCATCGAACGGTGGCGGCCCCGTCAAGGCCGCGGAAGGTAGGGAGAGCGGCAACGAAACACCGACACTCCTCTCCCGCCGCGGCCTCCAATCCTCAGCCGCGATGTCTCCCTCACGGGGGACACCGCGGCCCGCCTCAGGTAGGCTGCGATGTCGCCCAAGCGGCACCGCAACCTACCCTACGGCCGCTACGTCATTGGCTAAGCCGCAAAGCCTTGACGAGCGGCCCCCGCTGGGGTTCCTCTTAGCTTCACCGTGGTACCCCCATACCACGGCTACTGAGCCCCCCCGCCTCGACAATGCGGGAACCCACCGGGGGGGAACCTAACCTAACCTTTTTTTTTTTTTTTTTTTTTTGTCGCTGAGAAATGCTTTATGCATCCCCGCCTCCCGGGGGACGAGACGGGGTATGTGGGACTCCCTGTCGGAATGACAGTATACCCACTAAAACTCAGCGGTGTTCCCGCGTCGCCGTGATGGGAGGGCCATGGGAAACCGGCATAGCCTTTACTTCCACAGCCCTCCCGACGCATGCCCGCCAAGATGGTATGGCGGGCCCCACATGCCCCCCAGATTGGGGGGCTACGGGAATGGCCGAGAACACCTGGCCATTCCCGTCCCACAAGGTGGAGGCCTGTGCAAAACAGGCAACGGTGCCCCCGCAGCCGTTGCCTGCTGGCCTCCACGCCCGCCTGAAAGGCGGGCCCCGCATGCCCCCCACGTTGGGGGAGCTACGGCCGCAGAGGATAGGGAGAGCGGCAACGACACACCGACACTCCTCTTCCCCTGCGGCCCCACCGCGTCCGCCATCATACGGTGGCGGCCCCGTCAAGGCCGTGGAAGGAGGGAGAGCCTCTCCCGCCGCGGCCTGTATCCTCAGCCGCAATGTCTCCCTCACGGGGGACATCGCGGCCCGCCTCAGGTAGGTCACGATGTCGCGCAAGCGGCACCGCAACCTACCCGTGGCCGCTACGTCGGGCTAAACCGCACAGCCCGGACGAGCGGCCCCCGCTGGGGTTCCTCTTAGCTTCACCGTGGCCCAGCTCGCCACGGCTACTGAGCCCCCCCGCCTCGACAATGCGGGAACCCACCGGGGGGGAACCTAACCTAACCTTTTTTTTTTTTTTTTTTTTTTTTTTTTTTTTTTGTCGCTGAGAAATGCTTTATGCATCCCCGCCTCCCGGGGGACGAGACGGGGTATGTGGGACTCCCTGTCGGAATGACAGTATACCCACTAAAACTCAGCGGTGTTCCCGCGTCGCCGTGATGGGAGGGCCATGGGAAACCGGCATAGCCTTTACTTCCACAGCCCTCCCGGCGCATGCCCGCCAAGATGGTATGGCGGGCCCCACATGCCCCCCAGGTTGGGGGGCTACGGGAATGGCCGAGAACACCTGGCCATTCCCGTCCCACAAGGTGGAGGCCTGTGCAAAACAGGCAACGGAGCCCCCGCACCCGTTGCCTGCTGGCCTCCACGCCCGCCTAAAAGGCGGGCCCCGCATGCCCCCCGCGTTGGGGGAGCTACGGCCGCAGAGGATAGGGAGAGCGGCAACGAAACACCGACACTCCTCTTCCCCTGCGGCCCCACCGCGTCCGCCATCGAACGGTGGCGGCCCCGTCAAGGCCGCGGAAGGAAGGGAGAGCCCCTCCCGCCGCGGCCTCTGTCCTCAGCCGCAATGTCTCCCTCACGGGGGACATCGCGGCCCGCCTCAGGTAGGTCGCGATGTCGCGGCACCGCAACCTACCCGTGGGCCGCTACGTCGGGCTAAACCGCACAGCCCGGACGAGCGGCCCCCGCTGGGGTTCCTCTTAGCTTCACCGTGGCCCAGCTCGCCACGGCTACTGAGCCCCCCCGCCTCGACAATGCGGGAACCCACCGGGGGGGAACCTAACCTAACCTAACCTAACCTAACCTAACCAGATATAACTTTGCATCCCGGTGACGCAATTTCAAGCTGTTTTCAGCAAATTAAATCTTTCCCTTGCTCCCTGAAACGTTCCCACTCGGGATAATTGACTATTTCGCGAAAAACACTTTTTCGTTTTTGACTTGTAAAAATTTCACAAAAACTCCCTTTAAGGAAGACTATTCTAAATTTTTCTTCAAAATTCCAGATTATTCCCAGTTTTTAGTAATTTAAATAGATACTTACCCGCCTTACCTGGACTCCCGTGCGCGTTCCGCGAACTCGAGTCCCGTTTTGGTGGTGTTATTCGAGGTTTTCACTAAAATTTTGGCCGTAAATTCAGTTTTTCCAGGAAAATTCCCGATTTTTCTTCGGGACAACATCCAGAAACGCCATAGTTAGCTAGCCCGCGCGGAGACGCGTCTTTTGACACCTCGCACGTGCGCCTAGCCCACAAAAATTTGCCCCACCCGCCCTCTGTTCTATAGGAAGGTAGACGTGGGGTTTCGGCAAAAAATCAACTTCTTATTTTTAGCTCTTCCAGCGACGTATATACCAACACATATTAATAAATTGTTATTAGATTTGTTTTTCGTAATAGATAGCACCTTTTGGAGAGTTTTAGTGTAATTTTAATATAATTTTAATTTACTTGACCGTCTCCTGTTTACAGGGCTCGTCGTATTTATAAGTCTTACTGGTTTCTGATCCCCCCTTTACAGGGATACAGCAATACTTAATATTGTAATTTATTCAATTTTGTTATTTAATTTATTTTGATTTATTTTAATTGTATTTTAATTTTAATTCTGCATTCTTAATTTTATCGATTTTAACCTGACTACTGACTATTATTTTATAATTATAATTATTTATTATATTATTCGTTCGTTATTCATCTTGATTTAATATTTTTTTTATTATTGACTGCATCCCCCCTTTACAGGGATACAGCAACATCGCCAGTGCCCTCTGACCGGAGCCTATGAACCTTACCTTCACCAAGGCCACCGCTATGTTCCGCACACCGGCCAAGAAAAACGCAGGCTCGCCAGGTTCCAGCGGCTCACCGCTTTCGCCAGCCAGGACTGGACTCTCGCTTCCCAGTGTGAGGCGAAGCATTGGGGAGTGGGAGGCCGGGAAATCAGAGCCCCAGGCCAAGTCCCTGGCTATACCAAAGCGTGCCACCTCACCGCTGGTGCCAAAAAATCCGGAGGCCGAGGGAACCAGACCGGAGTCGAGGTACCCCAGTCTCACAGCGGAGGCGAGAGCTTGCCTAAATAAAGCTAAGCTTCATTTGGGCAACTCTCGAAACCTCAAAACGGAAATAAAGACTGGGGTCCTCGACGCGATTAACCGGCTATATGAGCTGGTTAAGGAAGCGGAGCGGAGCAAGACTCCCATAGTGCCAGCACCTGCGGTCGCACCCGCAGTCGAACCGGCAGTCATGCCTACAGTCGCACCGACACCCGCGCCACTGAACCCGTCCACGGAAGCACCGACAGAGCTCGTGAAGCAGCTGATGGCGAACCTCCAACAGCACAACGAGGCGTTGGAGGAGTGCAAACAGCACACACGAGCTCTGTCGGAGCAACTCCAGCTGGTCCCTCGCTATGTCGCAGGCCAAGGCCCAACTTTCGCGGAGATCGCCGCCGGCCCGAAGCAGACTATCCAGGAACCTCTTCACTCGGTTATAGTATCATCTGTGAATGATCAGGACACCGGAGAAGAGGTTCTTGAGAAGCTTAGGACGGCGGTCGATGCCAGAAAAGAGGGCACTAGAGTGGAGCGGCTGCGAAAAGCGAGGGACCAGAAGGTAGTGGTCGGGTTTAAGACCAGGGAGGAGCTGACCAGGGTGGCGGAGAGAATAAGGAGAGCGGGGAACCTGGTGGTAGAGGAGGTCAAGAATAAGGACCCGCTCCTTATCATTATGGATGTTCTCTCCTGCCACACGGATGTGGAGGTCACACAGGCTCTGCAACGCCAGAACGCCCACCTGCTCGGGGACATACCTGCGGAGGACTTGAGGTTGGGGGTGAAGTACCGTCGTAGGACGAGGAACCCCCACACCTGCCACGTCATCCTGCAGGTGTCCCCCACGGTGTGGCAGAGGCTGACTATGGCGGGTCGCGTGCACATCGACCTGCAGCGAGTGCGAGTGCAGGACCAGTCGCCACTGGTGCAGTGCACTCGCTGCCTGCGCTTCGGCCACAGTCGAAAACTGTGCACGGAGCCCGCCGACCTCTGCATCCACTGCGGCGACCCCCACTTGCGAGCTGACTGCCCGTCCCGGTTGGCAGCGGAAGCGCCGAGGTGCCACAACTGCCTGTTGGCAAAACTGACGAAGACCGAGCATGACGCCTTCGACAGAGAGTGCCCAATGCGAGTGAAGTGGGACGCATTGGCGCGCCTGTCGGTGGCGTACTGCTAAGGTGGAGTCAAAGCTCCCTGGAAGTGAGAGCCACGACGGTGGTGGTTTTGTTTTTCACAAGTTGGAAGTGGCACATTGGAGCCAACTTCATGAGAAATTGGCCCAATTGAAAGCTGGTCTGAAAAGCAAACCTACCTTACCGTTGTGGTTCGTAGAGGTTAAATTATGGTTCAAGCAGCAGCTGCAAATTCGCCAGAATTATGTAAAAATAAGAATAATAATATTAGGATAGGAAATCAATTGTAAAAAATATACAGGGTGGCGATTAGGTTATCACATTAAATTGTACAGCAGGTATTACAAGTTGTTATCAGTCCGTTAAAATAATAAAATAAATAATTATACTAAAATTAAGAAAATGCATTTTTCAAACAAAATAAATCGCGTTATAGTTGGTAAAAAATAAATCATCCTTTACAATATTAGTTTACTGACCTGTAAAAGCGGCAACGCCGCAGCGTCGCGCCGGCGGAGCACGCGCCGTACCTACGCGAGGTACGAGTACGAGTACCTACTTGTGGATGTAGGCACGCGCGCGTGGTGCGTGCGACAGTAATTCAACATTTTCACAACATACTTACGATATTGTTTTATGAAATAACCACAAATTAACTTTAAAAATCTCCACTTAAATGCTCAATTATTACGTATTTTAAATTTTTACGTTTTCAAAATGTCCACCGTGCTTCTGTACACACAAATGACATCGTCTTACGATATTATTTCGAACTCTTCAGAGTAGCCTGAGTAGGCTTCGCGGCTACAATTTTTAAATTGTCGAAGGCCCGAATTATTCGAGATTTTAAATCGTCCATAGTCGTCACTTCAGTAGCGTATACCTCATTCTTTAAATGTCCATTGCCCGAACTCCAAATCATATCGGTGTACTCCGGCGATGCGAAATTGATTCGAGGCATCTTGTTGGAAACAATAACACAATGAAAATAGCTACCTAACAATAATTATTATTTAAGCGTTTGATTTCGCATAAACTGTCACACACACCACCTTCACTAACCTATCCTATTCCTATTCCTATTACTAAAATAAAGTTAACACAAAACAATGTCCACAAAATAAAAACAATAACAATACTACGAAGGGCGCGTGCGCCAATCGTCAACTATCCCTCAAGGATTTTGGCGGCGGACTATGTGACTCATTCGTCGCACGCGCCAAAGAAATGCCTACAAGCACACCCCCGTACCCCGTAGCATTTCGCGCATAGAAATTTATACCTTAAGTCGTCAACAGTAAGAATATTTTTGCATATTTTTTTCATACCTCTCATGCGGTCCCTTTTCATCTTTTAATTTTGCGCACAAAAAACGCCTTCAACTATTAGCCGTAAGAAGGCGGTAAGGACATTTTTCGCTTGAATTTTTTACGTTTCTTGTAATAATAGTTTGTAAAATGGTAGTTTAGTAGTGCTTGTAGGTAATTCGGAATGGCAACGTTTAAAGTTTTGAACTATCTTCACCGGCCACGGGTCTTTGACCTACTTTTATTGGTCAGCTGATTATGTTTATGCAATACATGATGTTGTGAAATATTAAAATGAAAAAAAGGGTCCTGCGGCTATAATATTGTTTATTATTAAATTATTTTAATTGAATATGATAAAATACCTACTAAAGAGTACGTGGTTTCAATTAATGTGATAACCTAATCGCCACCCTGTATAAGAAATAAAAGATTTAGTATAAGAAATATGTGTATATAATATATTGTATATATTAGAATAGCATAGGAATAGAATAGATTAAAGTTTTAAAATCATAAAATTGAAATTATACCATTATTATTATTATTATTACATATTATTATTATTTATTATTGTTATTTTAATGAATGATATAGTCAAGAATGAAATAGAAATAGTAAGGAAATATAGAGAATAAGACAGATATAGGAAAGTATAAAACGTAAGATGTTGAAACCACTGTCACGTAAGCATTACAAGGCAAAGCAGAAAAGAGAGGCGAAGACTGCTTCCAGGAACCCCTACTTCCTATTACGGGACTGGACAAATATAGAAATATAGGACAGACAAGAAATCATTGGAATAACAAGGGCTCTGATCATGTCAGAGGGACACTGAGCAAGGACAGGAGTGGGTTTTAGCCGGTAAGAGTCCGGCACTGCCCAGACTGGTTCACAAGTGAGGCAGTCTGGGCGTCCATGAGGATTTCCCACTCCAGCCAAAACAAAAAAAAAAAAAAAAACCTAACCTAACTGCCTAAATAAAGCTAAGCTTCATTTGGGCAACTCTCGAAACCTAAAAACGGAGATAAAGACCTCGACGCCATCAACCGGCTATATCAACCGGCTATATGAGCTGGTGAAGGAGTCGGAGCGGAGCAGGACTCCCATTGCGCCAGCACCTGCGGTCGCACCTGCAGTCGAACCGGCAGTCGTCCCTACAGTCGCACCGACACCCGCGCCACTGAACCCGTCCACGGAAGCACCGACAGAGCTCGTGAAGCAGCTGATGGCGAACCTCCAACAGCACAACCAGGCGTTGGAGGAGTGCAAACAGCACACACGGGCTCTGTCGGAGCAACTCCAGCTGGTCCCTCGCTATGTCGCAGGCCAAGGCCCAACGTTCGCGGAGATCGCCGCCGGCCCGAAGCAGACTGTCCAGGAACCTCTTCACTCGGTAATAGTATCATCTGTGAATGATCAGGACACCGGTGAAGAGGTTCTTGAGAAGCTTAGGACGGCGGTCGATGCCAGAAAAGAGGGCACTAGAGTGGAGCGGCTGCGAAAAGCGAGGGACCAGAAGGTAGTGGTCGGGTTTAAGACCAGGGAGGAGCTGACCAGGGTGGCGGAGAGAATAAGGAGAGCGGGGAACCTGGTGGTAGAGGAGGTCAAGAATAAGGACCCGCTCCTTATCATTATGGATGTTCTCTCCTGCCTGTCACACAGGCTCTGCAACGCCAGAACGCCCACCTGCTCGGGGACATACCTGCGGAGGACTTGAGGTTGGGGGTGAAGTACCGTCGTAGGACGAGGAACCCCCACACCTGCCATGTCATCCTGCAGGTGTCCCCCACGGTGTGGCAGAGGCTGACTATGGCGGGTCGCGTGCACATCGACCTGCAGCGAGTGCGAGTGCAAGACCAGTCGCCACTGGTGCAGTGCACTCGCTGCCTGCGCTTTGGCTACAGTCGAAAACTGTGCACGCAGCCCGCCGACCTCTGCATCCACTGCGGCGACCCCCACTTGCGAGCTGACTGCCCGTCCCGGCTGGCAGCGGAAGCGCCGAGGTGCCACAACTGCCTGATGGCGAAACTGACGAACGCCGAGCATGACGCCTTCGACAGAGAGTGCCCAGTGCGAGTGAAGTGGGACGCATTGGCACGCCTGTCGGTGGCGTACTGCTAAGGTGGAGTCAAAGCTCCCCGGTAGTGAGAACCGCAGCGGTGGTAGTTTTGAGTTTCACTTGGAAGTAGCAAATTGGAGCCAACTTCATGAGAAACTGGCCCAATTGAAAGCTGGTCTTAAAAACAAACTTACCTTACCGTTGCGGTCCGACGAGCTCGCTGAGGTTGAAACTAGGGTTCGAGTAGCAGCTACGAGTTCACCAGAACTGTCTGTAAATAGAAATAATAATATTAGGATTTTAAATAAAATAAATTGTAAAGAAATATTGATAAGAAATAAAAGTAAGTTTTTAGTATAAGAAATAGTATGTGTATAGAATATATTGAGTATATTTTAATAGCATAAGTATATAATAGATTAAATTTTAAATAGAAATATAAACTGAATTATGCCAATATTATTATTTATTATTATTGTTTTAATTTATGATATAGTCAAAAATAGTAAAGAGACATAGAAAAAATAAGACAGATATAGGAAAATACAAAACAAGGTCAACTATAACAAGGCAAAGTAGATAAAGAGAGGCAAAGACTGATTCCAGGAACCCCTACTTCCTATTACGGGACAAATAAAGAAATTAAAAGACAGACAAGAACCCAATGGAAAAACAAGGGCTCTGATTACGTCAGAGGGACACTGAGCAAGGGCAGGAGTGGGTTTTAGCCGGTAAGAGTCCGGCACTGCCCAGACTGGCTCATTAGTGAGGCAGTCTGGGCGTCCATGAGGATTTCCCACTCCTGCCAAAACAAAAAAAAAAAAAAAAAAAAAAAAAAAACCTAACCTAACAACATACTGAAGCCGGAGAGCTATCGGCCGATCACTCTGCTGCCGACTGTCTCCAAGGTGTTCAAAGCACTCCTGCTGCGACATCTCCAGCCACATATCGCGCCACGCCCAGAGCAATTCGGGTTTCGGTCGGTGTTACGTTGCCGCTCTCCCTACCTTCCGCGGCCTTGACGGGGCCGCCAACGTTAGATGGTAGACGCGGTGGGGCCGCAGGGGAAGAGGAGTGTCGGTGTTACGTTGCCGCTCTCCCTATCCTCTGCGGCCGTAGCTCCCCCAACATGCGGGGCCTGCCTTTTAGGCGGGCGTGGAGGCCAGCAGGCAACGGATGCGGGGGCACCGTTGCTTGTATTGCACAGGCCTCCACCAGTGTGGGACGGGAATGGCCAGGTGTTCCCGGCCATTCCCGTAGCCCCCCAACCTGGGGGGCATGCGGGGCCCGCCATACCATCTAGGCGGGCGTGCGCCGGGAGGGCTGTGGAAGTAAAGGCTATGCCGGTTTCCCATGGCCCTCCCATTACGGCGATGTAGGAACACCGCTGAGTTTTAGTGGGTATACTGTCATTTCGACAGGGAGTCCCACATACCCCGTCTCGTCCCCCGGGAGCCGGGGATGGATAAAGCATTTCTCAGCGAAAAAAAAAAAAACAAAAAAAAGGTTAGGTTAGGTTTTTTTTTTGGCAGGAGTGGGAAATCCTCATGGACGCCCAGACTGCCTCACTAATGACGCAGTCTGGGCAGTGCCGGACTCTTACCAGCTAAAACCCACTCCTGCCTTTGCCAGGTGTCCCTCTGACATAATCAGAGCCCTTTTCAGACGTCTGTCATGCTTGGTTGCAGGCGGTCCTGTTCTAGGAAGTGGACAGTTCCCGGTAGCTTATACCTCACGTCATATCACGTTATCTATACTGATATTATAAAGCTGAAGAGTTTGTTTGTTTGTTTGAACGCGCTAATCTCAGGAACTACAAGTCGGTTTTGAAAAATTCTTTTTGTATTGGATAGCCTATTTATCGAGGAAGGCTATAGGCTATATATCATCACGCTAAGATCAATAGGAACGAAGCACTTGCTTCAGCGCGGCTCCAACGATCGGTCAACATACGCATAACATTGTAACGGGTCCTAGAATTATGTAATCTTCTTGTACACGTCAATTTGAGTCTAAATAAGTATTGGTTTGTTCTATAACAGTATTTCATTTAGTCTCCTAACACACACCTAAGCATAGGCGTGGCTGGAGATGTCGCAGCAGAAGTGCTTCGAACACCTTGGAGACAGTCGGCAGCAGTGTGATCGGCCGATAGCTCTCCGGCTTCAGTATGTTCTTTCCCGCCTTGAGCATCATAACGACGCGCCCTTCCTTCCACGAAGCGGGAAAGGTCCCCGTGCGCAGTATCGCTGTAAACAGGCGCGCCAGCGCCGCTACCATACGGTACGGCAGATGGCGCAGCGCTGTTTTGGTGACACCGTCGGCACCGGGGGCCTTTCTGGGCTTCGTCCTAAGGATGACGTGTCTGACTGCGCCAGGCGAGAAGATCAGGTCTTCATCGGAAGCTATCGGCATTGCGAAGTAGTCTCCCAGGTGTTTCTCGACTGCTGCGACATGGTCGGGGTCGCTAGTCGGGTTGGGGCGGAACTGACGCTCCAGGTGCTCCGCGAAGACCTCCGCCCGGTCCTCCGCTACATATTTGAGCGCCCCGTCGCTGTTGAGCAGCGGTCGTACCAGGGCTGGGGTACTCGTGAGTTGGCCGCAGAGTTTGTGAATCGATGGCCAACTGCCCGTCGTGGCATCGATTCTTTCCTCCCAGCCCGCGGCGGTGTAAGCCTTGAGCTCGGCCTTGACCTTCTCCGCAAGACGGTTGAGCTGCGTCTTCATCGTCGGACACGTAGCTGCTGCCACTGTTTGCGGAGGCGCCTCTTCTCGGCGATCTGACTGGTCACGGCTAGTCCCAGCCTTATACAGGATATTTTTTTATTCAGTGCGTAAATTTTCACAGGGTGTTCTACCCATGAATATGAACAACTTTCACTATGGGACCATCTCTGAAATCACAAAAAAAAAAATCAGCTGTTTCTTATAAAAGTTCAATACCTACTCGACCAAAATGTATGAATCTGCTGATTTTTTTTTCGTGATTTCAGAGATGGTCCCATAGTGAATGTTGTTCATATTCATGGGTAGAACACCCTGTAAAAATTTACGCACTGAATAAAAAAATATCCTGTATAGTGCCGCAGATAGTTCCAGAACCTTCTATTGTAGAAACATCTAGAATGTTCGAGTAAATACCGGCCCCGACTGACCAGATGTCGATAGTTCTAGTATCGAAATTTCTAGACGGATCTATTAGTTCTACTACGTCATACTAGATGGCGCTAGTAGTAAATTAGTTCTACTACTTGATACTAGATGGCGCTAGTGGTAACTAATGTCACCATGTACCAGGCATTAATTGTGGCCCGCAACATTATTTAACGCTTATGTTGCTGGTGGCGCCGAGAACATGCGCACTTCCATCGCTGTTCAAATCACGACATTCACTACTGACTGATGCGTGAGCGACAGCAAGCCATTACACGCTCAGTCATCAGCATCACTGTCTGCATTATTGAAGACAAAAATCTAAATATCTATAATATTCGATGTCAGTCAATCACGTGTGGCCATGTACAGACGCTAGACGCCAGCACATCAATTACCTAAAACTATCAAATTTTCCCAATTAACCTTGAATCTAATGCTTTAGCGATAAAGTTGAAAATCGATTAAAATTTGACAGATTGTAGTAACTTGCTGTGCTGGCGTCTGTACTTACACACTACCAAGCGTCCGTCAGACGACAGTCAGTCACTCATACATCAGATTAAGCGTCTAATGGCCACCTGTCTGTTTGATAAACACCTCAATGCGGACTTGGTTATGCTCTTGTGCTGGATTTTTTAAACAGTCGCGAGTGCTAAGTCCCCACGTACTCTGGCCGCACTCACCACAGACAATCTCTTGAACTCTAATCCAACAAACGATCTGTTTGCGGACGAATGGACGAAGATTTTTTTTTGGCATGTCAGAAGTACTGTGAGAGGGATTTATGAAACTGTTTTAACTTTTTACTTGATGATTTTATATTTTATCTACATACAAACTGTGTCTTTAATTTCTGTAATTGGTTGGAAACCGTTTTAATTAAAGACATAAATAAATAATAAATAAAACTTACCTTAGTTAGGTAATCATGACATTAAAATGTAATAAAAAGATAAAAATAAAGGTATCTGGCTTCATACCAACGCGAGATTCGTCAGAAAACACAAAACTTCACTTTTCTTCTGCCCAATTTCAGTGTTCAAGAGCCCATTGTAAACGAGCTCTGCGATTGCGGGGCTCAATCGGTGCATAGCGGCCTTCGCTACGACGATTGTACTTCTTATGGTTTGATAGCTTATTATTTTTTATATAATCACTTACAAATATTATTAACATCCCTGCAGAGCTATGAAGCTTCGTAACCAACATCATCGCGGTCATTGTACGATTTCGTCGAGCAGAAATTTGTATGTAACGAATTTGTCTGCTTGTGGTGGATGCGAGCTGCGAGCTTGTCCTTCGCCGCAATTGTGTAAAAGAGGCCCAAATTAGTTTGATACAGGGGACTAACTACGCCACTAGGATCCATATGAATATAGCACCAGTTGAATTTCGAACTTTTTCTTAAAACTTTTTGGTGACAAACTGACAACTTGCATAGAGGCATAGAGTATAGTAACTAACCATAACTAACATAGAGCTACTGCCTATATAGTGTATAATCTATGGTACTGCCACGGTACACTAAATTTCGTTTTCTCCTGAAAATGTTGAAGTCGAAAACTCAAAAATCTGTATTTATCTCAGTAAATAGTACCTAAGTAAGTATTTCTATAGTGACAGTTATTCTTTTCAATAACAAGTAATTATAAAATGTGGTTTAAGTAAAATATTTTTTTTTTAAATAGTGGACCAAACCAATTTTTCCTTAGAAGCACCTACTGGAGCTTGGGAAACACTTGAATTACATTCATTTGATTGGCTTTTCATTAAGTAGGTAGATACCTGGCTACTTTTTGCAGTTTGCGATGGAATCGTTGTCAAATACGACTAAACGCAAAAAGCGAAAAACACGTAAATGCCTAGATGAAATCAGAAAAAGATCACGTCGTACAGGACAAATTTTGTTCGAGAAAGACAGCGGTAAAGTTTGTGATCATTTTTCGAAATATAATACTGCAAACAACTGCTTTGTAACAAATAATCGGCTAACATTGAGAATGTTTCCAAAAGCTATTAGATCCGAAACAATAACAAGACCTGCTTTGGCAGATTTGAAAGAAAAACCAAACTTGAATTTGGATGAATTGGTAAACGGTACGTTGAGTTCAACCAATGTAAGGATGCCCGAATTAATTGATACTTTTGATAATAGCATTGAACATTTGAAGAACGAAAACTTAAAGATTTCTAATAAAGGCGCTCTTAAAGAATCAATTACGTTCAAAGAATCCGATGTTAAAAACATTTGTCATCAAGAGGAGAAGTTATCTAGCAATTTTGATATGTTTACCTCTATGGATTCGGCCGAAGTAACCGATAAATCTCCGGACAGTATAAGAGCGCAATCGGTTTCAACCCTTACGACATCATCTAACCAAAGTCTTCACGATGATTTCGGTTACAATTTGTACGAAGAGTTTATGTCTAAACTGCCCACATATTTGAAACGGAATGCCACATTCATAGAAGAAGATGTTATGAAGAAAACAAAGGTGTTTTTACAAAATCTTTTTATAGAAAGCTGTTATCACGAATGTGAAGAAAATGTGTTGATATGCAAAAAGGGGAACACCACAAATAAAAAAGATTATACCCCTCCTAGTGAGATGATTGTTCATAATCCAATGGACTATATCAGGCTAGGACACGTACAACAGCAGAGCCTGTTTCATCGTCCATCCAGTTTAAGAGTAACCATTGATGGAGGATGTAGTATCCCTCACTCGCCTCTACTAGCTCCATCTTCACCAGCAGCATCGCCGGACTCTCCGTTGAATGTTATCGTAAATGACACACCTGATTACACCTACTATCCTCACAGATTGAATTGATACTTCCTACGACCTCACTATTTATAGTTCTGCCGCTCCGGACCTCAGGTGTACAGCGTGTGTGTTTTATGTAGATCTGCGGGGCTCCAGTGTTGGTGGGCCTCTGTCAGCACTAAACTTAGAGTGGCCATCAATAAGAATATTATGAATTGAAATAAAATCTGTGCTTTGTCTTTTATTTATGTAATACATACATGATAGATCACTATATTATAAACCTATGTTTTCTAGCTGTGCTATCAGGTCCATGTGTTTGAATGTATCGGGGTGCTTTGTGAATGATTTAAGCAGTTGCAACTTTGTAGCATCTTTTCCACCGTAGTACATCTGGAATTGATTTGCTAGACAACGAGCCTCTTGACCATCCAGTACATTCTGTAAAAACAAAAATTTAACATAATGTAACATTCGAACATTATAATTACTAGCGATCAGCCCCTGCTTCACAGTGTCCGTTTCGACTGCTCGGCCAGTTTCGTAGAAGCAAAACGACTACGTCAACATTACGAAGGAATTTGTAAAACACTAACAATGAAAGTCGCAAATTCATGTACGTTTGCCCCGCACGGCCCCCCAGAATTTGTGTTTTAGGTGTGCACTAATGCAATGTACTCGCCTCTAGGAGTATATGTACCGTTTTCTTTTTCAATGTACCTCTGTACTTTTGAAGATATTTGCAAAAAAAGGGGGCCGTGCCAGCCAAACGTTTTCAGCACGGCCCCCGTGTAACTTGAAAAATATATAGCGTATTAAAAAGTTTCTTAAACTCAATGAATGTACTCTATTAACACGTTATATGTACCGCAACAGATATTGTGAATTCGTAATGACAAATAATATATAGAAGTGGAGAGGGGGCCGTGCTGGAAAAAAAAAATTATAAGAAAATATCTAAAAAAGACAAAACAATCTTAGCCAAAAACGATTAAAAAATAATTGATGTTTGGCAAGTAACATATGTACCGCATTGGTTTCTCATACAACTTGCTAAATATGAAAAATAAACCAATTTTCGTTCATTCAGCACGGCCCTCTATAGTTGCCTATATCTTTTTAAATATGACATGTTTGTTTACGAAATTCGTCTTTCTGAATTATGTATAGGAGTACATTCGTTCCAAATAAATTGCGAAACTGCAGTATTAGTACTTTAAGAAATAAATAGGATCAAAAATATCATATATTACAACTGATAGGGTGACCATGATTCCATATATTAGGTACATATTTTCTATCCTACCTATGTATACGTATATTAATTAAATTATGTGACTACACTGAAATAATAGTAGATTGTACAACTAATGCATAAAAGATGGGATAAAATAGCTCGTTTATGCCCGAGTTAAACACTGCTTTTCACTTCGATTGCTAGAAAATGAAACAGGCATAAAGTATATAGGTAACAGTATTTTTACTGCTCAAAAATGTTGCTAAATTGAAGATGAGAATAGCTAATTCCCGCCACGAAACTTTATAAAAGTTTTCTTTTTAATTTTCATCATGATTTTGTTGTGTCATTCGACTTGGGTACGTACTTCATACTGCCAAGTCATAAAAAATTTTTCTTTGCGTTTTTAAATAATAAATGACCACTATTTTATCTGGTTTTATTAAATTAACGATACAAAACACGGAAGTAGAACAAAATAGGTGTAAACGTGAAACTCTAAAAAAAAAAATAACGTTACGTTACTCGTCGGGGGACCGCTACTATTTTAAACTTTAACAGAACTTTAGGCTAATAATTAGAGCGGTCCCCCGACGGGACAACATATAATCAAAAAATTTCATACGTACTTACGTAGGGTCATAATCTCAAGGTTATTTTTTCTTTTTATAGGGTTTCACGTTTACACCTATTTTGTTCTATTTGTGGCCATTTTCCAATAGTTTTTTTTTAAACTGTTTTAGGCTTTTTTATATTCGTACTATTTTTATTATTATTTTGTGTCGAGGGTTTTTCAAATTTTTAATTTCATTTTTTTATGTTAGTAAAAAACGGTCAATATAATGTAGTAATTATTTTTTATACCCTAATAATTATTCAACATTTTTTTTATAATTACTACTCATTATACACATATACTCGAAACGCAACAACAAAGTGATGCCCTACTAGAGAAACAATTAGCAAGCAACCGACTATTAGTTAGTACAAATAAATTATATTATAACTTAAAACTTACCTGTTTATTTTAGCAATCCATTTCCGTGCTAGTTTTTTTTTTTATAAGCCAAGATAATCAAGCCCAACAGCCACACACGTGCAATAAAACGTCGCAGATTAATTCGTTATTTTATTTCATTTGCTTTAATTTATATCACTTGCGTGTTTTGTATCGATAATTTAATAAAACCAGATAAAATAGTGGTCATTTATTATTTAAAAACGCAAAGAAACATTTTTATGACTTGGCAGTATGAAGTAGGTACCCAAGTCGAATGACACAACAAAATCATGTTGATAATTAAAAAGAAATCTTATGTAAAGTTTCGTGGCGAGAATTAGCTATACTCATCTTCAATTTTGCAACGTTTTTGAACAGTAAAAATACTGTTATATACTTTATGCCTGTTTCATTTTCTCGCAATCGAAGTGAAGAGCAGTGTTTAACTCAGGCATGAACGAGCTATTTTATCCCATCTTTTATGCATTAGTTGTACAATCTACTATTATTTCAATGTAGTCACATAATTTAATTAATATACGTATACATAGGTAAGATAGAAAATATGTACCTAATATATGGAATCATGGTCACCCTATCAGTTGTAATATATGATATTTTTGATCCTATTTATTTCTTAAAGTACTAATACTGCAGTTTCGCAATTTATTTGGAACGAATGTACTCCTATACATAATTCAGAAAGACGAATTTCGTAAACAAACATGTCATATTTAAAAAGATATAGGCAACTATAGAGGGCCGTGCTGAATGAACGAAAATTGGTTTATTTTTCATATTTAGCAAGTTGTATGAGAAACCAATGCGGTACATATGTTACTTGCCAAACATCAATTATTTTTTAATAGTTTTTGGCTAAGATTGTTTTGTCTTTTTTAGATATTTTCTTATATTTTTTTTTTTCCAGCACGGCCCCCTATCCACTTCTATATATTATTTGTCATTACGAATTCACAATATCTGTTGCGGTACATATAACGTGTTAATAGAGTACATTCCTTGAGTTTAAGAAAATTTTTAATACGCTATATATTTTTCAAGTTACACGGGGGCCGTGCTGAAAACGTTTGGTTGGCACGGCCCCCTTTTTTTGCAAATATCTTCAAAAGTACAGAGGTACATTGAAAAAGAAAACGGTACATATACTCCTAGAGGCGAGTACATTGCATTAGTGCACACCTAAAACACAAATTCTGGGGGGCCGTGCGGGGCAAACGTACATGCAAATTCGTAGATCCAATATTCAGAAAGTTGTAAAGGTTTAACCATGGCCGCGCAGTCCAAACGTGGTGTCCGTTTCGACTGCTCGGCCACAATTTCGTAGAAGCAAAACGTGTCCGTTTCGACTGCTCGGCCACAATTTCGTAGAAGCAAAACGACTACCTACGTCAACATTACGAAGGAATTTGTAAAACACTAACAATGAAAGTCGCAAATTCGTAGATCCAATATTCAGAAAGTTGTAAAGGTCCATGGCCGCGCAGTCGAAACGTGGAGAACTGCGCGGCCACGCAGTTCTCTTAAACGGAGCTTCGTAGAGGTCCCATTCTTTTTGCTAACCACTGATACGATTTCGAAGAAATTGTAGACAGTATGAATAAAGCCCTAATGTTTGGAATTCACGACCTACAGAACCTAAATGCTATGGCCGCGCAGTTGACACGTGGAGAACTGCGCGGCCACGCAGTTCTCTTAAACGGAGCTTCGTAGAGGGTCCAGCAGTGCGATTCTGTAACCATATCACCGTGAAATCTCAAGTGAAGTGAGCGTGGAGTGAAGTGTCAGTGTCATTCCACCTGATACTAGGGATTGACCAAGCATACATTTACAATCATAATCGAGATTTTTATATTTTTTTTATTTTTATGCTAATTCTATTGCTCATTTTATATAATTTCAAAACTAGTATTTTAGTAGTCAAAACGTTCCTATTTTGTGGGGTTATAAAATAAAATAGAAAAACAGAAACTCAGTCAAGATCTCAATGTTGTATTTTTCTCTTTTTTTCTAGACTAGTCCTTATATAGCTTGAAGTGCGACCGTGCACAGCTACTAGACTGATGTAAATACGCATCGACATTGTTATTATGAGCGATTGTAGATGGAGTCTAGTAAAGACTGCAACGATGTTCAGCGCTGATAATAACCCAAATCTATTCAATTAGAAGAGATAACCGAGTGTGTCAAGTCATCGAGTGCTAACGGTGTGCCTGGCTGACGGACCAGACTGAATTCGACCCGACGACGTAGTAAGAGTGGCGTGATCACTTCACGCGATTCATGACATTTCGCTCGTGAATCGGGTGAAGTGATAAGATCACGCCGCGCTTGCGCGTTAGGCACTGCCATTTCCAAGAAGTGAACTTGTTTTTTTTTTGCTGTCATTGATGACCATGTACATATTATTATTATGTCTGTTCGTATTCGAGTTCAGTGACATAAATTAGTTCCTAATTATTTTAATGCTTTTAGACATTTTATTGTCTAAATCCACTGTCTTTTATCTGCCTAGCCTTTTCCCAACTATGTTGGGGTCGGCTTCCAGTCTAACCGGATGCAGCTGAATACCAGTATTTTACATGGAGCGACTGCCTATCTGACCTCCAGAACCCAGTTACTGGGTAAGTAATACGATACCCCTTGGTAAGACTGGTTGTCAGACTTTCGGGCTTCTGACTACCCGTAACGACTGTCAAAGATCCACGAATAACAGCCGGGACCAACGGCTTAACGTGCTTTCCGAGGCACGGAGGGGTCTCGGTATGTAAAGATGGTCACCCATCCACAGACCAACCGCGGCAAGCGTAGCTTAACCTGACCGATCGACCTATGCGGCTGTTATTATTTAGCCACGGGCCCCTCCTCTAAATCCACTGTCTTTGTACATCTAAAAAGCTAATTTTATCAGCCTACAATGCCTACATTTGGTTTTCAACAAACTGATATTACTTACATAACCGTATAGTTCGGAAGCGCCTCCGATTGGTCCCTAACACACGAACCTCCGTCGGCATGTGCGTTAGTTATGACAATTGATAAAAGGCTCCTTTCATAATTAGGCGCACAAGTTTAATTTACTTACAATATTCAACTCTGTAAATGCGTTAATCGCCATTTTCATGATAGTGGTGGTTGAGGCTAAAAAACATCAAAATTGGGGATTTCGAACATCCACACCCCACTACAGGGGCAGTGAATAATACATCACTTAATTATTTGACGAATTCATCCATTGTTCAAATTAAATAAGTAGTGGTAATGAAGTGTTTTGCAGTTTTGTTATTCAAAGTCGAAGTTTCGCGCCAATCTTGCGTGTTTACATTTTTACTTTTCACAAATATCACACACACTCATATAGATACGATTTAAAATGTGTCAAATGTAATTTAAAATGTTTTAAACAACAAGAAAGTGCCCATCTCGTAACGTCTTAAACAAACACAAGTTCAATAATACAATTTTCATTACCACTAGTGTAGGGTGCATCCCTAACATAAGTACTGTATGCAAATGTAAAATGTCAATGTAATGCAGAATGTCAAATTAAACTTAAATGCATAAGATGTCAGTGAATGCTCAACGGGATGAATCTAAATAAAAATGCAAGTTGTCCGACTCAAACCACGTCTAATTGAACACTAAATATAATATACATAAAATGCATAGAATAATGCACTGTGTCAGTGTCAATGCACTGCCAAATGTAGGTCGCGTTCAAAGTGCAAGTACGCGAGCCTACTGGCTAACTAATTGCAATCATATTTTAAAATCCATGTACGTGCACCGTACATATTGCCACAACAAAGAAAGAGAATAACTAAATAAAACAATTCCAACGTAAAAAATAATAAAATAAGAATGTAAAAAACAATGTAAAAATGCAGGACTCTAATGTAAATATACTTGACCTACGACTATTATGAAAAAAGTAACCTAAAGTCTATAAATAAAATGTCACCATAATAATAAATTAGCACATATCACTATGTTTTTCAGTGTCAAATTTCACTTCACTTGAGGTAGGGTTAACACACGACACTTTGTTCACTTTTGAGTCCCGTTTGTCGATCTTGATATTCCTGTCCTCGATGTCATGATCTTCTTCTCGTCTGCTTCTGCTTCTCGCGTCTTGCGGACCCTCCCCCTGTCTTTGGGTTGCCATTTTTCGCCAAAAGTATACCGATGTTACAAACAGTGTAATGCTAATCGCAACAACCACATAGATTGCAATGTAGTGATGAACGTCGTGAGAGGATAAGGTATCTAGGTTGGACTGTTCTTTTATAGAGCGTAGTTCTGTGTCAATCTTCTTGAACGTCTCTTCGTGTGTTTCAATATGCAAAGATGAGTTACGAATCGAGGTATTGATAATGTTATTGATTGGAGAGATCGTGGGCATGATCATCGCGTATGGTTCGGTGACTAAAATGTCACTTGTATGTTCCATATATGCGTGCAATGTGAATGAGTCGCCTTGTAAGTTGCATCCTTGTTTGAGCGTTATCAGACCCGAGTGACGTAACGTCTCCGATGTCATTTGAGTGCCGCACACTAGTTGTACTTCGCACGTGTCACAACAATAATAGAACCAGGTGTTTTGCTTATGTAATTTAGCCCATTTGTCGGCGCATACTTTTATTTCCGTATGGCAATAAACGCTGTGTTCTTCGTTATCTCGAATCAGCTGTACATCGCAAATAGATTTGTGACGATCGCCGGTGTTGTATATAGGGTGATTTAGTTTGCACAGTAGAGTTTGTTCGTGTAATTTTTGGCATTCATGAATGTCATATAGTTCTAGGGGTATGAATGAGTACTGGTTGGCGTTAAATGCTATTAATGCAGAGTTGGGAATAACGTACATTACCCGATTAGTGTCAATACGTTGAGGAATGCTGATAAGTCTGTTAAGTTCATATAGGGCATCACTCAAGATCGGTACCTTTATTTCCATCAACAGGTAGTGCTGTGTTATGCGTGCATGTATTCTGAACAGCCTGTAAATGTCTCTTACGTCATTACGAACTTCAGGTAGTGTAGAATCGCGAGGTAGTAGTCGGGCTACTCTATCTAGTTCGCTTTGCATTTGGGTTGGTGATAATAGATGTACGTCCATATGTCCTTGGTACATATTTGTCAGTGTGTTGATGAGAGATTCTTGAACATCCTTTAAGTTTTGAACCATTCTTTCTGCAGCTATGGCCGATGTTATGATATAGAATGCATTTGAACTCTCAAGTTTATCTTTGAGCGTCCTGTTTTCTAGGGACATCAGGTGATCGTTGATTAAAGTGAACTGCTTCACCATTGTCGCTTCGTTACGCTGTACAATGTTGTTCTCGGTTTCCAGAATACTTGTCTGGTTTTTAAGCAGTTGGAACAGGTGGTTTTCATTATGTTGAATTGTGTCGATATCCTGTTCATATTGTTCTGCAAAGTGTTGATCTAACACTCCGAATAACGAGTTTGCAATATATCCTACTCCGTCGATCAATCCTCTTTTGAACCTGTGTTGAATTATCCGCTGCGACCTCAGTAATTCGTTGTAATAGTTTAGTTCGCTCGTGCTTTGTTCAAGTTGGTTAATTAGAACATGAAATTGCATCATCCACTCTTCGCAACGAGCTTGCTTTATATGAGATACGAATACTTGCAGTGTATCCACATTGCGCCAGTAATTTGTCATATTGTAATAAAATACCAGTTTCCAATCATCTCTAATTTCTTGTAAATCTGCAATCTTGTCAAGGTAAATCGTTTGATTTTTTGTCAGTTGAGTAAGTTTCATATCTTGCTGGACAGTAGGCGTTATCAATGTCATAACTAGCATCAGCATATAACATACCAAGCTGTTCCAGGTAATCTTTTTAGATCGGTTTCGCCTGTTTTTGGGTAGTTTGTCAGTGTCAGTGTTGTTTTGTTCCTCAGCCTCAACTAGTGGTACCAGTTTTGTAATAGGTCTTTTAGTTTCGCCTTTTGCAGTTTTTAATGTCACGACTCTAGTGTGGCCGTCGTTTCCGGGGTGTAACTCAGCTACACGACCCAGTGCCCATTTTCCTGCAGGTAACCTTTCATCTTTAATGCATACTATGTCATTTTCCTTTAAGTCAGTATTCTGTCGTTTCCACTTTAGTCTTGCTTGTAGTTGTTGGAGGTATTCTTGCGACCACTTGTTCCAGAAATCCTTGCTAAGTTTTTGTACGATTTGCCATCTCTTACTTAACCGGTGAATATTGTCAGTGTCGAGTTCTGGAATTGTCATGAGTGACGTGCCAGTTAAGAAATGTCCTGGAGTTAAACAGTTAATCTCTTCGGCGTTTTCTGTTATAGTGCATAGTGGTCGTGAGTTCAAGCAAGCTTCTATCTGACATAGCAGTGTGGTAAACTCTTCGTAAGTTAGACGTTGATCTCCAATTACTCGTTTGAGATGATATTTCATGCTCTTCACAGCGGCTTCCCACAGTCCGCCTGCGCTTGGCCAGACCGGGGCATTGAAGTGCCATTTAACTCCCATCTCTGATATTTTGCCCAAAAAGAAGTTGTCAATATTTTCTACAATGCATTTATATTGTTGCAATAGGATCCGATTTGCACCCACAAAATTCGTACCGTTGTCGCTGTACATGTCCCGTGGCGTACCTCGGCGTGCGCAGAAGCGCTTGAAAGCCGATAAAAATGCTGTACTGGATAGGTCTGATACCAGTTCTAGATGGATGGCTTTTGTTGCTAGACAAACAAATACTGCAACGTACGCCAGCAGTGTTCTGACGCCTCGGCCTTTACTTGCCTTGATCTCAACGTGTCCAGTAAAATCGACACCTGTATGTGTAAAAGGGCGAGATACTGTCACTCTCGGCTTTGGTAGATCAGCCATAATCTGGTTTGTTTGTTTCGCATTGAATCGGCGACATGTTACACATTTATGTAAGACCTTTTTGACGGCGCGATGTCCTCCTACGATCCAAACTCTTTGTCGTAGATGTGTCAGGGTTAACTTAGGACCTCCATGTAATGTTCTTCTGTGAGCTTGCCAAATTAATAGCTCTGTCAGTTTGTTGTCATGTGGTAGCAGAATTGGATGTTTAGTGTCTTCGTGCAAGTTTGAGTTACGTAACCTTCCACCGACTCGCAGGATGTCCTGTTTGTCAAGGAATGGATTTAAACTCAAAACGTTACTTTTCGTGCTCAACCCTTTATTTTCCTTAAGTCTCATAATCTCGTCATTGAAGGCATGCAGCTGAATATGTTTCATTATTAGATGTTCAGCGCTTTGTAGTTCTGTAGATGTCAGATAAGTAGTAGTAGTACGATGAGTGTTGGAATTTGAACAGCTGTTTATGTAACGTTTTATCCAGGCAATGACCCTTGTAATACGAGTCAAATCGCTGTGTCTGTCTAATAACTCAATTACTATTGAAGACGGTACACATTTCACAACATACGTTTGCATTTGTTTTTGTTTTGATTCGCACGTTGTCGGTGTAATTGCAATTTTGTCAAGCGTATGTTCACTGTAATTTTTCATCCAGTAGGGACCTTGCCACCACAAAGGGTGTTGTAATAGTTGGGAACAATTGATTCCGCGTGATGCACAATCTGCAGCATTTTCCTCGGATTTGACATAACTCCAGTGCTGTTTTGGAATTACGTCATGCACTTGCTGTACTCTGTTGCTGACGAATGACTTCCATTTTGTGACGTCACCATGCAGCCAGCCTAATACAATCATAGAGTCCGTCCAGGCGTATGTATGTTTGTGTACATTGTCCCATTTAAAGGCTGTCAGGACCTTTTTCATGAGCCGTGAAAGTAGTAGCGCTCCACATAATTCGAGTCGCGGCAGTGTCAGTTTTTTGTTGATTGGCGATAACCTCGATTTTGCCGTGATGAGTCTAGTCACAGGCTCGTTTCTGTCATTTATTGTCAGCAGATATATAGCGCATGCGTAGGCTTTTTCGGACGCATCGCAAAATCCATGGACTTGGAATGGTTTCGTAATATCTCCCAGCCACCTGGGTATTTGATATTCGGTTATGTGATGTAAGTCGCTAGTAAACTGCTTCCATTCTTCATGCACGCTGTCAGGTAAGGTTTCATCCCAATCGCATCCCGATAGCCAGACGCTTTGGAACAGCAGTTTTGCTTTTACTGTCAAAGGTGTCAGCCAACCCAATGGGTCAAAGATTTTCGAGATTTCCGATAACAGCTTCCTTTTTGTCAATTGGTTTTTGTTGTCAAATTGTATTTTGTTTGTAAACGAAAATGTGTCAGTTGTAGGATTCCACTGGACTCCTAGGGCTTTTGTTATTCCATCGTTTGTAAAGTACCTTGTCGTCTGGTTACGATCTGAAGATGATAAACTTTCAATCAAGGTCTGGTCGTTGCTTGACCACTTCCGTAATGTGAGGCCAGCTCCACTCAGCATGTCGATGAGTTGCTTTTGAATTTCTTGTGCTCGTTCGATGGAGTTGCTGCCACTTAGGACGTCATCAACGTACATCTCGTTAGCGATGACATCCGCTGCTAACGGATATGTCGGTGCATCATCGCTTGCGAGCTGTTTCAGCGTTCGGAGAGCTAAAAATGGTGCTGCCTTGGTGCCATACGTCACTGTGCATAACCGGTACTCCTTTAAAGGATCTTGGTTGGATTCTCTCCATACGATCTTTTGCAGGTATTGATCTTCTTCATGTACAAGAATCATGCGATACATTTTTTCGCAATCTGCAGTAAAGACGTACTTGTATAGCCGCCATCCTAGTAGTAATGTCAATAGATCTTGATGAAGCTTAGGACCACACTCCATCAAGTCATTCAGACTGTAACCTGTGTCAGTTTTCTGGGAGGCGTTAAAAACCACCCTCAATTTGGATGTCAGTGAGTCCTGTTTTAGTACTCCATGATGAGGTAGGTAGCATGCCGTGTTGCAGTCAGGTTTGCTCTCCTTCATGTGTCCCATTTCCAGGTACTCTTGCATAAATTTGATGTAACTATCCGATAATTTTTCATCCCTGTCTAATTTCCTTTCTAATTGCATAAACTGTGCTACTGCTCGTGGCTTTGACTTGCCCAGCAGCTGATTAAAATTAGGTTTCATTGGCAAACGAACTGCATATCTGCCATCACCTAATCGCTTGGTTGTTGCAGTGTAGAACTCCTCGCAATATCGCTCCTCTGACGTCATAGAATTGCATGCATCTCCATTGACGTCTTCCACTTCCCAGTATTTTGCCATGTCGTTAACTTCATTTACTACGACGTTGCAGTTGAATGTTTTGGTGACATTGCCTGACAATATCCACCCCAACCGTGTTTGTTGAGCCATGGGTTCATTTACCTCCCCTTTGACTAAGCCATTCATGAGTATTTCGGAAAATACGTGTGCATCCAGAAGTATGTCAATGGGCCTAGATAAGTTGTAATCTGGGTCGGCTAGTGTGATGTCTGTCACATGAGCCCAAGGTTTCTTAGCAAATGTAACATTAGGCAGACTGTTTACTACCCGTGACATGACTAACGCTTCCGTTGTAAACCGGAAGTCGTTATGTAAGGACTTGCAGGATAGATGGACCCTTCCTTTACTCCTGTTGGATAAAGTACCGATCCCGCTTACGTTCGCACTCAGCTGTTGACGTTTTATGCCCAATCTTTGAGCTGCATTCTCCGTTATCAGCGTAATTTGTGAGCCTTGATCAACTAAAGCCCTTAGTGTAATGTAGTCGCCTCCAGCTGTTTCTACTTGCATTAATGCTGTTGGTAATAATATTTCATCATCATTATTTGATGCGAAGTTATTTTGCAGGTTTTTATTTGACCTAGTTGAAGTCGATGACGACGGTTTAGGTGCTGTTTGTGTTGCTGAGGGCGTTTGCGCTGACTGCACAATATCGTTGTGCAGAAGTGTGTTATGTTGCTCTTTGCAATCTCTGCATCTTTTCTGTGACGCACAGTAACCCTTAGTATGCACATACAAACAATTTTTGCATATTTTATTGTTTTCTATAAATGCCATTTTTTCCGGACTTGGCATGTCAGTGAATTTAGAGCATTGGAATAATGCATGATTGATATTGCACAATGGACAAAAAACATATTTCATATTTTAAAATCCATGTACGTGCACCGTACAACTAGGTACTCAACTCAATTCGTGTTCAAAATCGCAGAGTTCGCCGACCATTATTGTTTTTTTTTTTATTGTGTTGATGTGCGAAAGCGAAACGATTATTATGCCAAACGATTTTTTTTGTTTCAATCTATTCGAGGAATTAATATGACGAATTTCAGAAATCGATTCTTACAAATTGAAATAAACTTATTTTAAGCATTATACAGGATAATTTTTTATTCAGTGCGTAAATTTTCACAGGGTGTTCTACCCATGAATATGAACAACTTTCACTATGGGACCATCTCTGAAATCACAAAAAAAAAATCAGCTGTTCCCTATAAAAGTTCAATACCTACTCGACCAAAATGTATGAATCTGCTGATTTTTTTTTCGTGATTTCAGAGATGGTCCCATAGTGAATGTTGTTCATATTCATGGGTAGAACACCCTGTAAAAATTTACGCACTGAATAAAAAATTATCCTGTATACTAATCTAATAAAAGCATTACACATAGATTGTATCCCGTAAACATAATAAAACCCGTATTTTTGATGCTAGTAACCCTTATATGAACAAGTAGTTCGTGGCACTGGCAACCCTACGCCGAAGTGATGTTGCCATGGGTTACGAGCATCGCGTGAAGGGAGATTTTGTACATTCCGAACTACGCTGTAATCAATTTGTGCGTGCTCACACCTCTTCCGAATTAGCGTGTGATAAGGATGTCCCGTGAATCGAAAAAGATGAAGTCTTATGAGTGAGCGCTGTCAACGGTTGTGATCTAATCAGATCTAAATCGGAAGGGAAATTATATATTGTTGAAGTGAGCGCTGTGGGCGATGATGGCCTAATTCGGAATAACCTAAATCTCCCGCCGCGCAAGCGCGTTAGGCACTGCCATTTCCAAGAAGTGAACTTGTTTTTTTTTTTTTTGCTGTCAATTGATGACCATGTACATATTATTATTATGTCTGTTCGTATTATTCAGTGACAATAATTAGTTCCTAATTATTGTAATGCTTTTAGACATTTTATTGTCTAAATTCTCCTATGTCTGTAATTTAAAATATTATAAACAACAAGAAAGTGCCTATCTCTTAGCGTCATAAACAAACACAAGTCCAATAACACGTAATATTCATTACCACTAGGTACTCAATTTACGTTCAAAATCGCAGAGTTCGCCGACTATTATTGTTTTTTTTTTTATTTTTATGTGTGATGCGCGAAAGCGAAACGATTATTATGCCAAACGATTTTTTTTATTTCAATCGATTCGAGTAATTAATATGATGAATTTTAGAAATCGATTCTTACAAATTGAAATAAATACCAATCTAATCTAATAAAAGCATTGTTTATAATGGTGATTTAAGGCGGAAACACATTGTTAAAACCCCCCGACAGGACAATATTTAATCAAAAAATTTCATACGTACTTACGTAGGGTCATAATTTCAAGGTTATTTTTTTCTTTTTATAGGGTTTCACGCAGTCGGAGGTTTTTAAATTTTTTATTTAATTTTTTATTTCATGCTTTTTGTAGGGACTCGTTATTATTTCTTTTCTTTTATTTTCTTGCGTTTTAAGATTCTGGTAATTTTGTATTTAATCAGGTTTTTTTAATTCGCCATTTTGTTGTGGCGGCCATCTTGGATTTGAAATTTATCATAGTGTATAGTATTCTACTAATCAAGCCCTTTCATTTGATACCCATATTGAGGGAGTTGTAAAAAAAATATGTAATCCGCCATTTTGTCGCGGCGGCCATCTTGGACCGATTTTCATCAAACATAGCTGACACTCCAACACAACTGAACTGAACACTCCTGACAAATTCTCCTTTCAAACAAAAAAAAAAAACAAAATCAAAATCGGTTCATCCGTTCGGGAGCTACGATGCCACAGACAGACATACACACACACACACACACACACAGAGAGAGAGAGAGACACGTCAAAATTATAACACGCCGTCATTTTTGCGTCGGGGGTTAAAAACGCGACGCGACGCAACGTGTCGACACCCGATATGCACCGTGCACATTACCAACACGCGACGTCACGACATACTAGCAAATTCTGAATCCAGTTAGCTAACAGCAGTGGAATCGTATGGACTTATGTACTATTAATTAATTGTTCGTCGGTCATTTCGCTAAATAAATACAAAAAATAATATTAAATTAGCATAAACTCCGTTTGACAGTTTGAAGAATAGGGAACGCATATAATGGCTCTGTGACAGTTCTCGAACGGCTTACGCGTGGCGTTGGGTCTTGTCTAGAAACATAACGCGCGCGCCGCGTCGGATGGCGTGTTTACCCCCACCATGGGCAACACACCGACCTGGCACGTCTGGATCGAGGTCGTGTGCGCGCATGGCGTCGCGTCGGATGTTCATAGTGTGACTCTGGTCTATAGAAAACAATACATTTGATTCGACTCAACACGCATCGCGTTTCATCGGGTCGCGTCACGTTTTAATAATGTGTTTCCGCCTTAAATCACCATTATAAACAATGCTTTTATTAGATTAGATTGGTATTTATTTCAATTTGTAAGAATCGATTTCTAAAATTCATCATATTAATTACTCGAATCGCTTGAAATAAAAAAAATCGTTTGGCATAATAATCGTTTCGTTTTCGCACATCATAGCAATAAAAAAAAAAAACAATAATGGCCGATTGACCGGCGAACTCTGCGATTTTGGTCACAAATTGAGTAGTGGTAATGAATATTACGTGTTATTGGACTTGTGTTTTTTTATGACGCTAAGAGATAGGCACTTTCTTGTTGTTTATAATATTTTAAATTACATTTGACACATGTTAAATCGTATCTATATGAGTGTGTGTGATATTTGTGAAAAGTAAAAAATGTAAACACGCACGATTGGCGCGAAACTTCGACTTTGAATAACAAAACTGCAAAACACTTCATTACCACTACTTATTTAATTTGAACAATGGATGAATTCGTCAAATGATTATAATAATATGATGTATTATTCACTGCCCCTGTAGTGGGGTGTGGATGTTCGAAATCCCCAATTTTGATGTTTTTTAGCCTCAACCACCACTGTCATCAAAATGGCGATTATCGCATTAACAGAGTTGAATATTGTCTATGTAAATTAATAAACTTGTGCACCTAATTATGAAAGATTTATAATGGCGTTAACATATATGAGCTTTTTATCAACTGTCTTAACTAACGCACATGCCCGCGGAGGTTCGTGTGTTAGGGTCCAATCGGAGGCGCTTCCGAATCCGAACTATACGGATAAGTAATATCCGTTTGTTGAAAACCAAATGTAGGTTGATAAATTAACTTTTTAAATGTACAAAGACAGTTTATTTAGACAGAAAAATGTCTAAAAGCATTAAAATAATTAGGAACTAATTATTGTCACTGAACTCGAATACGAACAGACATAATAATAATATGTACATGGTCATCAACTGACAGCAAAAAAAAAAAAAAAACAAGTTCACTTCTTGGAAATGGCAGTGCCTAACGCGCTTGCGCGGCGGGAGATTTAGGTTATTCCGAATTAAGCCATCATCGCCCACAGCGCTCACTTCAACAATATATAATTTCCCTTCCGATTTAGATCCGATTAGATCACAACCATTGACAGCGCTCACTCATAAGACTTCATCTTTTTCGATTCACGGGACATCCTTATCACACGCTAATTCGGAAGAGGTGTGAGCACGCACAAATTGATTACAGCGTAGTTCGGAATGTACAAAATCTCCCTTCACGCGATGCTCGTAACCCATGGCAACATCACTTCGGCGTAGGGTTGCCAGTGCCACGAACTACTTGTTCATATAAGGGTTACTAGCATCAAAAATACGGGTTTTATTATGTTTACGGGATACAATCTATGTGTAATGCTTTTAATAGATTAGTATATAATGCTTAAAATAAGTTTATTTCAATTTGTAAGAATCGATTTCTGAAATTCGTCATATTAATTCCTCGAATCGATTGAAATAAAAAAATCGTTTGGCATAATAATCGTTTCGCTTTCGCACATCAACACAATAAAAAAAAAAACTATAATGGTCGGCGACTCGGCGTCCGGCGAACTCTGCGATTTTGAATACGAATTGAGTAGGTACCTAGTGGTAATGAATATTGCGTATTATTGAACTTGTGTTTGTTTAAGACGTTACGAGATGGGCACTTTCTTGTTGTTTAAAACATTTTAAATTACATTTGACACATTTTAAATCGTATCTATATGAGTGTGTGTGATATTTGTGAAAAGTTAATGTAAACACGCAAGATTGGCGCGAAACTTCGACTTTGAATATCAAAACTGCAAAACACACCGACCACGGCTTCATTACCACTACATAGTTAATTTGAACAATGGATGAATTCGTCAAATAATTAAGTGATGTATTATTCACTGCCCCTGTAGTGGGGTGTGGATGTTCGAAATCCCCAATTTTGATGTTTTTTAGCCTCAACCACCACTATCATGAAAATGGCGATTATCGCATTTACAGAGTTGAGTGTAAGTAAATTAAACTTGTGCGCCTAATTATGAAAGGATCCTTTTATCAATTGTCTTAACTAACGCACATGCCGACGGAGGTTCGTGTGTTAGGGACCAATCGGAGGCGCTTCCGAACTATACGGTTATGTAAGTAATATCAGTTTGTTGAAAACCAAATGTAGGCATTGTAGGCTGATAAAATTAACTTTTTAGATGTACAAAGACAGTGGATTTAGAGGAGGGGCCCGTGGCTAAATAATAACAGCCGCATAGGTCGATCGGTCAGGTTAAGCTACGCTTGCCGCGGTTGGTCTGTGGATGGGTGACCATCTTTACATACCGAGACCCCTCCGTGCCTCGGAAAGCACGTTAAGCCGTTGGTCCCGGCTGTTATTCGTGGATCTTTGACAGTCGTTACGGGTAGTCAGAAGCCCGAAAGTCTGACACTGGTTGTCAGACTTTCGGGCTCTTCTTACCAAGGGGTATCGTATTACCCAGTAACTGGGTTCTGGAGGTCAAATAGGCAGTCGCTCCACGTAAAATACTGGTATTCAGCTGCATCCGGTTAAACTGGAAGCCGACCCCAACATAGTTGGGAAAAGGCTAGGCAGATAAAAGACAGTGGATTTAGACAATAAAATGTCTAAAAGCATTAAAATAATTAGGAACTAATTATTGTCACTGAACTCGAATACGAACAGACATAATAATAATATGTACATGGTCATCAATGACAGCAAAAAAAAAACAAGTTCACTTCTTGGAAATGGCAGTGCCTAACGCGCAAGCGCGGCGTGATCTTATCACTTCACCCGATTCACGAGCGAAATGTAATGAATCGCGTGAAGTGATCACGCCACTCTTACTACGTCGTCGGGTTGAATTCAGTCTATGGTCCGTCAGCCAGGCACACCGTTAGCACTCGATGACTTGACACACTCGGTTATCTCTTCTAACTGAATAGATTTGGGTTATTATCAGCGCTGAACATCGTTGCAGTCTTTACTAGACTCCATCTACAATCGCTCATAATAACAAACAATGTCGATGCGTATTTACATCAGTCTAGTAGCTGCGCACGGTCGCACCTCAAGCTATATAAGGACTAGTCTAGAAAAAAGAGAAAAATACAACATTGAGATCTTGACTGAGTTTCTGTTTTTCTATTTTATTTTATAACCCCACAAAATAGGAATGTTTTGACAACTAAAATACTAGCTTTGAAATTATATAAAATGAGCAATAGAATTACTTAGCATAAAAATATTATTAAAATCTCGATTATGATCACAGAACAGATAAAACCTCTTTTATCTGTTCTGTGATTATGATTGTAAATGTTTGCTTGGTCAATCCCTAGCGTCAGTGGGAAGACACTGACAGCTCACTCCACGCAAGATTTCACGGTGAGATTTACACAGAATCGACCGGCAGACATCCTGATGTCAGAATGGCTGACCACTTTCTTTACGTGTTTTTTCGCTATCAGTTGAGGTACTAAATATTTAAAGTTAGGTATCAAATAGTAGCAAAAAGGTAGTAAATTTTGGTATTTTCTAAACATCAAATATCTCTCTTGGTCCAGGGGTCCTGACGCTTACCATTCTTTTTGCTAATCACTGATACGATTTCGAAGAAAATGTAGACAGTATTAATAAAACCCTAATGTATGGAATTCACGATCTACAGATCTTATAACCTATAATGCAAGTTAGAAAAAGGGTGACCAAGATTTATAGTGCGTCAATCAGACATTTCCCAGCGTCGTTTTTGTACCACGTGGCCTATTATCATAATGAGGGAATAAGTATGCTTCATTGGATGGAGAAGTACTAAAGTAAGTAGATATAATAAAATAATACAGTTAGAATATACGAAACTATTGTTACCCTCAAGATGGAGGGACCAAGTCTTGGATTTCAAATCAGCCTACATAAAAGTTTAATATTGTAAATCTACTATTTGCAACCGTTGCACTAATTTTTCAGTACAATTAGTACTTTTTGAAGATAAACTTCACCGTAAGTCATTTGCATAATCCAAAGGTAGAAAATAGGTACTAAACATGAATACTTCGAAAAACCAAAAAACCGGCCAAGTGCGAGTCGGACTCGCCCATGAAGGGTTCCGTTACGTTACGATTTATGACGTATTAAAAAAAAACTACTCACTAGATCTCGTTCAAACCAATTTTCGGTGGAAGTTTATATGGTAATGTACATCATATATTTTTTTTAGTTTTATCATTCTCTTATTTTAGAAGTTACAGGGGGGGGGACACACATTTTACCACTTTGGAAGTGTCTCTCGCGCAAACTATTCAGTTTAGAAAAAAATGATATTAAAAACCTCAATATCATTTTTGAAGACCTATCCATAGATACCCCACACGTATGGGTTTGATGAAAAAAAAAATTTTGAGTTTCAGTTCTAAGTATGGGGACCCCCAAAATTTATTGTTTTTTTCTATTTTTGTGTGAAAATCTTAATGTGGTTCACAGAATACATCTACTTACCAAGTTTCAACAGTATAGCTCTTATAGTTTCGGAAAAAAGCGGCTGTGACATACGGACGGACGGACAGACAGACAGACAGACAGACAGACAGACATGACGAATCCATAAGGGTTCCGTTGCCATTTGGCTACGGAACCCTAAAAATGACCAAATTTTTGAATCGTCACTATGGAGGGACCAACATTTATTGCCGATATTTCTCAAATGATTCATGTTAGGGACCATCAAATTGCATATTTCTAAACTAGAATTAAGGTATTGTAATACTATATAGGTAGGTTACTCCTCAGACCAGCCTATCCATATGGTCCTTTCACTTTGACGTCAAAATGGAGGGACCAAGGATTTTAAATAACATACTGTTAAATAACTACGTATACGCTGAGGTAGCTAAAATTTGTGCAAAGGTAGCAAATAGTAGATTTACAGTATTAATTTTTTATGTAGGCTGATCTAAAATCCAAGAATCCAAATCCAGTGCAGAATCACGAACACTACACAATCCATGATGAACCATTTATCACTGCACTGATAAAGACGCGCAAGCAGAGGGTGCTCAGGCGCGGGCGCACTTGCTCGCGCGGCTCAGGAGCCGCCGAGATAGGATAAAACACCTTCTCAAAATGTCACATTAGTAACTTAGAATAAAATTTACCCAGATCTAAAAAAAAGTTTGTTTTTTTACCAATTTTTAGGGTTCCATAGCCAAATGGCAACGGAACCCTTATGGATTCGTCATGTCTGTCTGTCTGTCCGTCCGTATGTCACAGCCGCTTTTTTCCGAAACTATAAGAGCTATACTGTTGAAACTTGGTAAGTAGATGTATTCTGTGAACCGCATTAAGATTTTCACACAAAAATAGAAAAAAAACAATAAATTTTGGGGGTCCCCATACTTAGAACTGAAACTCAAAATTTTTTTTTTCATCAAACCCATACGTGTGGGGTATCTATGGATAGGTCTTCAAAAATGATATTGAGGTTTCTAATATCATTTTTTTCTAAACTGAATAGTTTGCGCGAGAGACACTTCCAAAGTGGTAAAATGTGTGTCCCCCCCCCCTGTAACTTCTAAAATAAGAGAATGATAAAACTAAAAAAAATATATGATGTACATTACCATATAAACTTCCACCGAAAATTGGTTTGAACGAGATCTAGTGAGTAGTTTTTTTTTAATACGTCATAAATCGTAACGTAACGGAACCCTTCATGGGCGAGTCCGACTCGCACTTGGCCGGTTTTTTATTAAATGTTTACAAGTTATAGGTAGGTAGGTACTAATCGAATAGACAATCATTAATCCTTTTTACAAAAAAGGTACTTACCTACCATCTTGACGGTAACAATATTTTCGTATCTACTTTGGTACTTCTCCATCCAATTAAGCATACTTATTCCCTCATTATGATAATAGGCCACGTGGTATAAAAACGACGCTTTTGGAAATGTCTGATTAACGCACCATAAATCTTGGTCACCCTTCATCTAACTTGCATTATAGGTTTTAAGTTCTGTAGGTCGTGAATTCCAAACATTAGGGCTTTATTCATACTGTCTACATTTTCTTCGAAATCGTATCAGTGGTTAGCAAAAAGAATAGGACCTCTACGAAGCTCCATTTAAGAGAACTGCGTAGCCGCGCAGTTCTCCACGTTTCGACTGCGCGGCCATGGTTAAACCTTTACAACTTTCTGAATATTGGATCTACGAATTTGCGACATTCATTGTTAGTGTTTAACAAATTCCTTCGTAAAGTTGACGTAGTCGTTTTGCTTCTACGACACTGTGGCCGAGCAGTCGAAACGGACACGCTTCGCACGGTTTTTACGACTGGACAAAACATGGAGATTTTTTATTTACATGCAAGTTTAATGTTATTATATGACCTAGAACCAATAATTCGAAGACATGTGACATCCGCCAAACTGTACCGGGCCCACGTGATGGATTATGTATGGCCCACTCTACCAAAGAGTGTCCATTTCGACTGCTCGGCCAGTGTCGTAGAATCAAAACGACTACGTCAACATTACATGTGCATTTGGATTGAGTGATCTTTTTTTATTTCGTGACAAAATGTGATTGTACATTTAGTCAAAAATAGTCAAAACTCATAGCCCAAAGTAAAAAATTTGTCACTCTCAAGGGTCTTCAGTTATTGCCGAAAATGTGGATCACTCAATTCAGACATTTTGCAAAAACGGCTATGAGCTAAATCTCAACAAAAACTTACTCTACTGACTAACTTTATATCTTAAAAATTTGTAAAGAATTTGTCACAAAAATTTTTAAGCCCATCAAGGCATTTAAAGCTTCTTTATGTGCATTTGGATTGAGTGATCTTTAGGAATTTGTAAAACACTAACAATGAAAGTCGCAAATTCGTAGATCCAATATTCAGAAAGTTGTAAAGGTTTAACCATGGCCGCGCAGTCGAACCGTGGAGAACTGCGCGGCCACGCAGTTCTCTTAAACGGAGCTTCGTAGACGTCCCATTCTTTTTGCTAACCACTGATACGATTTCGAAGAAAATGTAGACAGTATGAATAAAGCCCTAATGTTTGGAATTCACGACCTACAGAACTTAAATGCTATGGCCGCGCAGTTAAAACGTGAGAGAACTGCGCGGCCACGCAGTTCTCTTAAACGGAACTTCGTAAAGGTCCCATTCTTTTTGCTAATCACTGATACGATTTCGAAGAAAATGTAGACAGTATGAATAAAGAGGCCTGTGTCCCAGCAGTGGGAACTTTATTGGCTGATTATGCTTATGCAAAGGCCCCTCGCCCACGGCGACTTTTTGTAGCGATGCTGTCGCGCGTTCGCATCGATACAGTCGCGATGCGGTCGCTAGCTGTTTGCCCTCGCCCACACCACGATTCTCAGTCGCGATGCAAAAGTGATACTGTGGCGATGCAAACGCGATTCAGTAACGGTACAAAAATGCCACAGTTGCAAGATGGACTCAGTTGAGGCAACATTAGTCACGTTGTCTTTGGTGCTGTTTTTAACTAAGCAGCCGAAGCGGGTACAGCCGAAACGTGGGCAACGAAAGCGGTCGCGCGTTTGCATCAATACAGTCGCGACGCTGTAGCGCGTTAGTAGCGCGTTGGCATCGCTTCTGTAGCGCATTGCAAATGCGACTAATGTGCGTTAGTAGCAATGTTGTCGCTCGTTCGCATCGATGCAGTCGCGATGCGGTCGCTAGCTGTTTACCCTCGCCCACACCACGATTCTCAGTCGTGATGCAAACGCGATACTGTTGCGCTTCTGTCGCGATGCGAGTTGCACTGATGGTCCGTTCTCCACTCGCGCGCCACCCTCCCTCCGTTCTCTCCCCGATGTCGTCCGACATGGTCGCGTGCATCGATACAGTCGCGATGCTGTAGCGCGTTGGCATCGCTTCTGTAGCGCGTTGCAAATGCGACTAACGCACGTTAGTAGCGATGCTGTCGCGCCGTTATGAAACGCGCGACAGCATCGCTACAAAAAATCGCAGTAGGCGAGGGGCCTAAAGTAATAGACATATACACTCAAAAATCATTATCCTCCTTCTGGGGCAGTCGGGTACAAATGGTATTAAACCAGCTAAAGTGTTACCTTGTCGAATTCACCGCGCATGAGGATGAGCCCCTTGTCCGCAAGCTCCGTGTAGTGCACCATAGTGAGGCACTCGGGCGCGTTCTCCTTGTGCACCTGCAGAAAAATATTATTTTTACTATACCTAAATTATTCCTCATTGTGTTTATAAATCACAACTATCATAAAAAATTTGAACGATTTCTCATATAAATAATAAAATAAATGATACCGCTTGTTGCCCTCAAAATGAAATAGTTCATGTAAAAAAATAAAAGCGAAAGCGAGCTGCACCCTAATTGCGTAACACACAATCAATCGTAATCTGAATCATTTTGAAGCAAATTGCTAATCCATTGCTTCACAAGTTCGAAAAATTTGTCTGCTCAAAATGTAAATAACGCAATGAATGTTGTTGAACTGTCAAAATGAAACGGATTCCGATTGATTGTGTGTTACGCAATTAGGGTGCTGTTCGATCAATTACCGGAAGCGATCACAGAATAGTAGAGCAGCTAAAGAACAACAAGGCACGATCACAGACTAGGAGGCCCTAGAGCATTTAAAGAAAAACAAGGCACCTGGGGATGACGGAGTAACGACAGAGCTCCTTAGAGCGGGTGGGGCTCCGGTCCTGAGAGAGTTATCGAGTCTCTTTAAATTGTTTCTTTTTTTACACTGTTCTCACATATAACCTCGGACCACGGAACCGGCTTCCAAAATTAAAGTTATTTTTCAATTTGTAGTTGTTTTTGGAAGTCGGTTGTTTTTTTTTTTTTTCAAAAAAACTTTTTTTTTTGGGATGTTCTTAGGATCTATACCAATAGTATAAAACCAAGTGTGCAGTTTCGAAGGACCTGTGCTAACTGCGTGGTGCTCTAAAAACCACGAAATTTTCGGACTTCTTTCTGTTTTTGACTTTTAACTTCTAAAAGGTGCATATTACGGAAAACTCACCCAATACATATTTAAATATATAAAACTGTAGCTCGAGTTTTATTGGACATACAGAACTCAAAAACTCAAACTCAAATCATTTATTTTAATTAAACCATTTCAGGCACTTTTGAATTGTCAAAATTAAATTGTCGTTCAGTTAGTCAGAAAGTTGAAACTAGTTGCCCATTCCAAAACGTAGATCTCTGTGGAGAAGAACGGGCAAGAAACTCCACGGACACTCTTTTAAAGGGTACGTATCAAAATCCCGAATTTTAATAGACCGAATTTTAAAATACCGATAGACGAAATCCCGATAATTGAAACACCGAATGGTTGTTTGGTCGAAAGTTTTAAATCCCGAAAGTTCATTTGCCCGAAAGTTTAAAATCCCGAAGTTTAAAATCCCGAAGTACAAAATCCCGAAATTACACCCCAAAGCCTAAAATCTCTAAGACACTGTCAAAAATGGAGCTTAACATAATAGGTAACATAACATTAAACATCGATTGTATCGAAATATCAAAAATGATTATACCTAAGTTTAAAATGTCTAAGATTGAAATGCCGAGTGAATAAAATATTGAATGTTTAAAACGTTTGGTTTTACATTGAAAAATATGTTTCTGGCACTCGCCGGCCGCTGCCGCGGCACCGCTCGCTTCGCTCGCTCGGCTCGTGCGTTGTGTGGTCACAGTTCTAACCTAACCTAACCTAGCTGTTTCTATGTAAAAAAGATATATGCGTGTTACGCATGCGGGCACAGAAACATATTTTTAATGATTAAAAAACAACGACAACGTGTAATTATTAAAAATGTTTGGTTTTACATTCAAAAATATGTTTCTGTACCCGCATGCGTAACATGCATATATATTTTTTACATCGAGACAGCTAGGTTAGGTTAAAACTGTGACCACACAACGCACGATCCGAGCGAGTGAAGCGAGCGGTGCCGCGGCAGCGGCCGGCGAGTGCTAACAGTAACTATGAATTTAAAAAACATTACGGAATAAAATAATTTTTCGAGATCTACCCCCGCTATAAAAAAATATTAAAACATGTTAAGCAGAATGCCCACCGTCATAACTGTGTTGCAGTGCCATCTATGAGTAATCGCGGGAACTACGTCGCTGCTCTTTGGGATTTCATCCGTCCATTCGGGATTTCGTCCATTCGGGATTTCGTCCTTTCGGGCATTTGAACATCGGTATTTTGTGTTTCGATATAACGACTATCGGCATTTAAAACTTTCGGTATTTTGAATTTCGGTGTTTTGGACGTCGGTATTTCAATCATAGGTATTATGAACTTTCGGGATTTTGATACGTACCCCTTTTATATCAAGATATTATTCAAAATCCTGGGTACATTATTCTTATTGCTTGTATATGTGAGAACAATGTAAAAAACTAAACAATTTAAAATATAAAATTCAAAATAAGCCCTGGCAGTTAAAAGGTGACCAGTCTCAACCGACGGCGCCCGTTCACGAACATGACGCGTGGATCAGCACCATCCAGCTCAACCATTTCGTAGGGAACCGAATGATCCAACACACGCGCCACCACCAGTGAGACATTTAAGTGAGCATGACATATTCTTAACTGCCATGCTCTGTCAAGTCAACATCAAAATATCGTAAAAAAAAAGAAACGATCCATAGTTCTTACATTTACAAAATTTAAAAAAATGCTTCTAAATTATACAAAACTATAGTTTGCAATTTATTTAAAAAACGAGAAAAAAGAAAAAATTACTACCAATCAGGAAGAGGTACATAATATTCAAGTATATTAAGAATTAAAACTTGAATGAATAAAATATACATTAAGTTCGTAATATCAAAATATTTAAAAAAAAACAAAAAGGGGAAGCATCTCTTCCAAATATTGAAATTGTGATCAACTAGTTTGCCCAAGTGCCTGTGGAGCAGGACCAGCATTAAGCCAAGCATTTTTATCTACAATATACTCATCCAATTTATAATATGCCTGTCTACATAGTGTGCGTTTAATGCATGTTTTAAATTTCTTCTCATTTCTCAGAGTTAGTTAGTTCGGAAGTTGGCGGTTTAACAACCCCGTCCCTCGAAAAGCACGTAAAGCCGTTGGTCCTGCGCCTGATCTCGCCCGGCCAAGTCGTGTTACCTTCCCATCGGACTATAAGAGTAAAGGATCAGAGAGTGCACCTGTGTTTACGCACACATTTGTGCACTAAAAAAAACTGCAAAGTGAAAAATAACCTTTATTTCACTTTTACTATACAATATTCACTTTAAAAATAAATTAAATTAAAATAAAATAAATATTAAAATATAAAATTAAAAATAAGCCCTGGCAGTTAAGAGATGACCAGTCTCAACCGACGGCGCCCGTTCACGAACATGACGCGTGGAGAAGCACCACCCAGCTCAACCATTTCGTAGGGAACCGAATGATCCAACACACGCGCCACCACCATTGAGACATTTAAGTGAGCATGACATATTCTCAACTGCCATGCTCTTTCAAGTCAACATCAAAATATCATAAACAAACACAGAAGACGGGAGATCGTTAAGCAAGCTGTGCTCGCCTGTTACACCAACACGGATGCCTCAACTTGACCACGACCGATCTACCAAGAGCGAAGCGACAAAGAAGAAAACAAAACAGAAAAAATAAAATTAAATTGCATACGAATAACTTATAACCCAATTTATTTTCCAATTAAACTATTTCAATCTGCAAATTCTTACACTCAAGATCTAATTCGACGACAACGGCATCTAGTTAGAAAAGAAGTACTAATTGTTACACAAAACTGAAAATGAATAACTTAAATGAGATCTGACTATCAAATCATTATGATTATTTATATACAATGATTTTCTTTGCGATTTTAATTTTCAAATTTCATTGCATTTTTGACTAATTATTAACTTATTATTGACATTGTATTATTGACTAATTATTAACTTATTATTGACATTGTTACGGACGCCGAACTCGCCATAAACTTATATGTAAAAGTAGCATTATGTTTAGAGAATAGTAACACATTTATATGAATAAGATTAAGATAGGAAATGATTGTAATTGGTTGAAGAGTCATGCCTCCAGCAGGTCGCGACAAGTCGAAACCTGTCGGAAGCCAGACACGAACCAAATTAACTGGATTGGTGGGTCGCCTAGTTTTTCTATATTTTATGTAGTAGTATACCCACTACTTGCGCTCATGTACCAAGGTTATAATAAGGTGCGCCAAATCCAATCGAATTGTATCTCAACAACGGAATAGCTGATTATCCTGAAAATAAATAAGAAGATCAAATGGAATTTTAATTATGAAGAACCTGCACACTACAGTCCACAACACCGATACAGTCTGGTCCTTTGAAGCCGGATCAAGATAGAAGAATCTACGATTTGCAAGAACGAATTATTCGTAAGTCTGAACCAGTAATAACTTACCTGCATCTCTGCTGTACATCTCTGCTGTATATCTCTGCTGTGTCACTGTGCGCCGTCAACCGAACGTGATGGTAGTCACCCGTAGTCAAAGTGACTTAGCAGAAATGGAAGAACAACGGCGAGCCCTAAAAGGGACGAAGAGCTACTAACAACAGTACGTCGCAGGGAAGCGGAACGAATAAATCGAGAGATAATACGACGACTATCACTTGATCCGCCGGCATCGCCTCAAGTCGAAAGTATGACCGAACGTACTACCGCACCGCCGCAAACCTCGCTACAGCGGGACTATCGTCAGAACAACGACGAATGAGATCGCCGCCGCGATCAATAAGATCAAACACGAGTGCAACTACGCGACAACGACTGGCCGAACTTGAGGCGGCTGAGAAACAGCAGCCATTCGACGAAAGGAGCTGGAAATTGAAGCAGATCCAGACCACGACTTCGACACACAGATCTACCGACTTTCTCTGGTGCGGCCAATGAGTGGTTACCATTCAAGGCATCCTACTACGACACGACTAACATGTACAACGTGTCACCAGCAGAGAACCTCCAGCGACTTAGAAGTTGCCTCAAAGGCGAAGCACGAGAAACAGTAGCGGCTCTTCTGCACGCGGCCGCAGAACCGGACGCTGTCATGAAGACATTGGAGCAGTGCTTCGGCCGACCAGAGGTGATCATAGACAAAGCGCTCGACGACCTGAAGAAGATGCCAAAACCTAGTGCCTCAGCCAGTGACCTAAATAATTTCGCGATCAAGATTCAAAATACAATATGTGTGTTAAAGACAATCGACCACAAGGGGTACCTCTATAATCCCTTGCTAACCCAGGAAGTGCTTGAAAAGTTAAGTCCCCATCTCCGATCCCGATGGTACGACTTTGTCTGTGACAACGAAGGAACAACAGAACCAGAAATAGTGATGCTATCTCGCTTCTTGATCCGTGAAGCGGATAGGGCGTTACGATACACATACGCCCCGACAACGAGCGCCGCGACCGCACCATACAAGGAGACCAGGCCTGCTATAACACTGAAGAAGAAGTCCAACACAGTATACGCCACGGCCGAAGGGACCGAGGAAGTTCAGTGCCCCAGTTGCAAGCAAAGCCACATACTAACTCAGTACCCGAAATATAAAGCAATGACCGTGGACCAACGCTGGGAACTAGTGAAGGAACACAAGATATGCTTAAGTGCGCCCAGAAGAAACACAGGCGCATCATGTGCAAAGCGAAACCATGCGGCGTGAACCAGTGCCGCCGACCTCATCACGCCACGCTGCACCAAGAGCGAAAAGAGTCGCCCGAAACAAAGTCTGCGACCGAACACAAGTCCGAAAGCCGACAAAGGAGGAGGCAGTCATGTCAGTGGCTACCCCAACAGCCGCTGGCCCGAAGACTGTCCTCCTGAAGCTGCCCCGTGGTCATCACAGGTCCACGAGGGGAGGCAAGGACCCACGCGCTCTTCGACGAAGGAGCCACCATCACCCTTATTGACGAAGACCTGGCTGAGAGCATCGGGGCCGAAGGAACATCACAACCCCTGCACATCCAGGGGGTGAATATGTCATCACAAGAACAAGACAGCAAAATCGTCACAGTACAAGTCAAAGGAATCAGAAATGACAGTGCACCACACCAGCTTCGGGCAAGGACTATGAAGGACCCGAGGCTTCACCAGCAGTCGATCCCAGACTCTCTGCTGGAGTATGAACATCTACGCAACCTCCCAATAAATGAGGTATGCTACGGACCAACACGCCCCGGACTCCTAGGGGACAGACCACTGGGAATGTATTGTATCAAGAAAACTCCGATTCGGCGGCCCCAACCAGCCAGCTGCATCCCTAACGCAGCTCGGCTGGGTAGTGCACGGGACCGCATCACGAAACGTTATCATAAATGAAAACAACGTATTGCATCTCTATGAGAGTGAAGAGCAACGACACGACCACCAGCGGCTTCACGACTTAGTGGAAACCCACTTCAAAATCGAGGCGCTGGGTATTGCGCGAGAACCACGAGTAAGTGACGCTGACCAACGAGCAACAGCCATCGTCGAAAGAACCATAAAGAAAATCAACGGTGGCTACGAAGTCGGACTACCATGGCGACACGACAACGTCACCATGCCACCGAGTTACGGTGCAGCGCTCCGCCGATTAAGAAAGATCGAACAGAAAATGGACGCGTCACCTGACTTCGCCGAGCAGTACAGCGCCCAGATCGACAACCTGCTGGAAAAGGGATACGCAGTGCCGTGCGACGGCACAGAACAATCGAGTGCCGTCTACTGGTACCTGCCTCACTTCGCCGTACAAAACCCGAACAAGCCCGGCAAGCAGAGATTAGTGTTCGACGCAGCGGCAAGAAGTCACGGCGTGTGCCTGAACGACAGAACACTAGAAGGCCCGGACCTGCTGCTATCATTACCAGGAATCATATTCCGCTTCCGGTAAAAGGCGATAGCAGTCACTGCAGATATCCAAGAAATGTTCTTACGCATCAAAATAAGAACTGAGGATCAACCGGCACAGCATTTTCTGTGGAGAGGCACCAACAGAACAGAGCCCCCGCACCACTACAAGATGACGAGCATGATCTTCGGCGCAGCCAGCTCTCCATACATGGCCCATTATGTCCGTAACTACAATGCGGACATACATGGGCAAGAGTACCCACGCGCGCTAGAGGCCATCAAGAACAGCCATTATATGGATGACCTGGCAGCAAGTTACGATGACCAGGAAGAAGCCCTGAAGGCAATACAAGAAGTAAGACAGGTGCACGCGGTCGCCGTGTTTACTCTGCGTGAATGGAACACCAACAATGAAACAGTGCTATGCGACGTGCCCCGAGAGCTGCATGCTACCACACCCACACTACCGTGTATCGAGACTACTAGATGAATTTCATTTCATTTATCCACAAAGGTGTTCTGCGATTTGTGGCTTTTGAAATTCCTTCTCTGACATCAGTTGGTCCAGAATGATAAACAATAACATATAATATAATATGAATGGGACTAGGACAAGTATCATCCAAGACATTTTCCAAGTAGGTAGTATGTTATATGAATTGGCACAATTTTACAAACCTGGTAAGCAAGAAGAGGTGTGAAGTGTACAGTGTGTCCATAATTCTGACACATGAAGAACTCATAGCCCTGCGAGCGCGGCAGGGGGAACAGGAATGTGGGCCACTGCTGCATGTTGCCTTGCAAGCACGAGTATGTATCCTTTGGAATGGCTGCTGAAATCACTTGTTTGCTCTTGTGATACTCCTCCCAAATTATCTGAATTTCAGTTACATCTTTATCTTTGATAAGATCTAATTTGAATATATCATTGAGCCTTTTCTCGTTGCTGTCAGAAACTTCTTCTATGGCTTTTTTTGGATTTAATACCGAGGAGAACTGTCTGAAAATACATTTAATAAATCTATTTATTGATTAAATTACTTATAACAGGCAGTTACAGTTGCAGCTAAGTAGCAAGAGTATAAAACTCAATACTTACGAACCTCGTATCGACGGAGCCGAAAGTTTTCTTCTTTGCCTCTTCTTTAGTTTTCTGCTGAACTTCTACTCTTTGCAAAAACTCTTCTGGAGAGGTTTTTTGTAGATCTGCGATACGTGTCGCGTACTTTTCATAATATGGGTTTGTTTTTAAATTTTCTAATGCTTTTTCCATGCTTGTTGAAGTAGTATTAAAGCTGCGTAGATTAAATGTTATATAATTTGTACGTCTGATGTTTTTAGACAGCCCTCTAATAGCTACAGCCATTACCTGCGAAAAAATACAAATATGGCTTAGATTTAAGTGCCGAATCAGGCCGAAATGTTTATATTAGATTATGTAACAACTTATCTAAACTACTGAGTTAGGGTCACAGAACATATATATGTTAGGGAGGGTACCTATGTAGTTATGTACTTCCTTTCTAGAGTGTATAATCTATGGTATGTACATTCAGAATTAGCCATAATCGCTCAATTACTTTACTCCAAAGACTACAATAGTATACTGTCTACTTTACTCTGTGGCTCACAGCCACAGAGTACATTATAATATACTCTCACAGCCTCACACATAGAGTAAAGTAATGGATGGCCTTCTCTTCTTAGTCTGTGCCGATCATTGAGATAGGAAAAACATGGAGATGCCGCGTTATTCTATACATACATTTGCTTATACAAATATAAGTGAAATATGATACAGAATTTGAAATATCGTTATGTCTCGTTCTTTCTAGTGAGATAATCTTATTTGATAAAAGAGACAACTATATTTTAAGTTGTTGCTAATTATGGCAACATTTTGTCTTGACGTAGTGACAGCTGTAGGTAAGTGCCGTAGCAGCCATCTTATGCGACGAGTTTGTGGTAGTTTTACTGTCAAATGGTTGTTTGTTTTTTGTATTATTGAGATTTGCGAGAAAATTACGAGGATTTTACCTTTTAAAACTGCATGTAAATGTTGGAAAACAGAAGTTCAACATGCCTGTGTGTTGTATTGTGAAGTGTGGTGCAAGAAAGAATGAAAATCAACCTCAATTGTCTTTGCACAGGTTAGTAGCCGGTTTTCATGCAATAATACATACAATAATACACAATTGATGATACAATTGTAACGCGATCATGAATTTATGGCTAAAGTATTGATATTTGGGGTCATTTCCATATAACAGGCCTTTTTATTATATTTGATAATTCATTCGTTTGTTTACAAACAGATGTCATAATGGAATAGTGTTGTACCGTTGCCAACTTACCGTAATAGTTTCCGAAACTAGTTCCTCCGCTGAAACGATATCCGTATATTCTGCGATGTTAACATAAATAATCTTGCGTCTTATTCGGTCCGAGTGACCTAGCTAGGTCCAGCCTGTGGTTCACACTTCACAGCACCAAAATTCATCGTGATCCAAACGTGATAACTAGTAAAACTCGTATGTAGTATCGTTACTCGTTATAGTAACAACGAGATAACAGTTGTTCCTTGATTGACACAACCCTAGCAATGGCAGCCATTTTATGAGACAAGATGAGTTGTAGGTATGCACCCTTTTTTTGTAGGTATTTCCAGTCCATACTTTTCTATGTCAATGGTGCCGATATACAATATTAAATTGTAGTCTGTGCCGATATTATTTTACTTTACTCTATGCTCACATAGTCTCACTCACATGCGTTTCGATTTAGCACGATTATGACAATGTACTCTGTGCTATTGGCATTGACAGTAAAAAAATGGATTTGACGTAAAGACAAACAAAAATAAAATGACTAACTATTATAAATTGGATTAACTATGAAAGACATATTAAATAAAATAAATAATTGAATGAGTATATAAACGAAAGACATTATTGTTTTTAAACTTACCACGTAAGAAATTCTACACGGAAGACTAGGCGGTATGGTCGAAAGACTTTAGCCTGGCCTGCCCGTAAATGGGCGAAAAAAAAATGACACTGACAGTGTTGCCAGGTCTCCTGTTTTTACAGGAGATCTACTGCTTTTGGGGTATACCTCCTATGTTCTTCTGTTTTTTCAACAGCGCCAACTGTTTTTTAGAAGATTACAAATTTTATTAAACTATTTTCCTATTTTTATCAAATTTTGCCGTATAACAACATACACAATCGGATCAATCGTCAATCAAACAATCAAAGGTGAATCAGAATGAAATAAAATAAGTAAAATCATAAAACGAATGTGACATTGACAGATGCAAATGAACTTCAAGTCTGTGAAAAGCCTACACTATAAAACTTGTGATAAGGTAAGTTATGTAACTTATCCTAATTACTGTACCAATGTTTTTAATATGATCAACGGAGTTTATCAGTTAAATAGAACTTGAGAGTTATATCATATTAAAATATGTTTTAAAACTCTTTGCAGTGAATGAAGATGATGTGATTGTTTATAAAATCAATAAATCGAGGAACAAAATAAATCATCTTGTATTTAGGTATGTTTTTTGGAACAAATTGATTCTACTGTTTTTATTTCTAATTTCCTGTTTTTTAGGTCTAGTATCTTCTGATTTTTTCAGATTGGACCTGGCAACACTGGACACTGACAAATAAAATAGAAAAATGTATGCCTGAGCCTGACCTAAGTGTATAGTCTATGAGCCTGACGTTGCCTGATGCCTGCCCCGGCTATCTCTCTGAGACTCTCTGTTAGTGAAAGACTTTCTGACGCTATCCACATGGAGAATTTTTCAAAAGTAGAGAAAATAGGAGAAGGTACCTATGGAGTAGTGTACAAAGCAAAGGACAGAGTGACCGGAAAGGAAATCGCTCTGAAGAAAATTAAATTAGAAAAGTATGTTTTGGCGCCAAAATGTGACACCACTTGTCATCATAATATTCACCTGTTCCGAAGCTGGCTCTGTTGACTTGATAAAAGTTAAGACAAGTTTCTTTAGTAGTTTATAGCCATTTGAGTACTATGGTTGCGGTCGCGTGTTTTGCAGTGAGCCGGAGGGCGTGCCTTCGACGGCGCTGCGGGAGATCTCCGTGCTGCGCGAGCTGCGCCACCCCGCCGTGGTGCGCCTGCTCGACGTGCTGCTTGCCGACAACAAGTTGTTCTTAGTCTTTGAGTTCCTTCACATGGATCTAAAGCGACTTATGGATATCACCAAAGGACCTCTTCGCTTAGATCTTGTTAAGGTAAATTAACTATTATTTTTGCAACTAAACTATTATATTTGATTAGTGTTCAAAGCATCCTGCACTAATTACTTTAAATTGAAAGTTTGAAAATAATTAATTGTATTTTAGTTGTGCTGTGAGAAATCTAAATATACCACAACTGAGAGCATATCATTTCTCCCATTGCTCTTACATCTGAAACGCTTCTCAAATGATTGAGACATACCTTTTACTCCTGAATTCTGTACTTACCATACTGATACCACACAACAGAGGTGGCATTATTTTTACTAAGAATAATTGCTAAATATAATACCATCCTAACATCATCATGATCCAAATTTGTTTGGTGTTCATGCAACATATGTTTTCTTCCTGTTTAACCCTTCAGGTTAAATTGTTTCACAATCACTTATTACAGGAAATTAGTAACGGTTTCATCTATACTTAGGTTTCAGCTTTATGTCACCACTTTTTCCAACAATTATTGTACATGAAAATTATCAAATTACGATAAAAAATCATCAAGGAGAACCCCCCCCCTCATCCCTCTTACCGAGAGGCCTGTCCCAGCAGTGGGAACATAGGCGGATTATGTATGTTATGTATTGAAATAACCAAATGAAAGCACTCAATTCGTTAGTGGCACTACAAATTGGCATCCACGGTACATTTAGTGATCCATTTGTGTACATTTTTAACCGACAGCCAAAAACGCCGAAATAATTATTTTGAGTCGGTGCCATTTAAATTTAGGGCAATTTAGTGATCTTTGTTTATTGATTGTACACACACAGCTCACACACACACACACACGCGCGCACAGTGATAATTTAAAATTAGGTAAATGTGATCATTGTGGACCCACCCTTTTGAGCACTGCTAAATAGTAGGACAGAGGATCTTTGAAAACTACACATAGATAGATCTTCTAGATAATAAACAGGGAGTCAGGGACGTTGACGCGTTAACAACGAGATAAGGGTTACACTTATTGAATGGTTCAATAAAAATCACATTTTTGATCACAACACTCCGCGGTAAATATTGGCGTACGCACACACGCTATCTTAGATAGCGTGTATGCGCACGCCAATATTACACGCAGGACTTAGTATTTCACCAAGAGCATCGCCTAATGAAGTCTTCGGGACCGGGTGGAATCCGTGGAATGTGGGAGTAGTAGGGTGGGGAACACAACAGGATACCTCAAGGGCATTGAAATTGACCACAGGGTCATTGACCTTCAGCTCAAGGTTAATAAACCGAACGTCAAGATACGCGATTCTCCTAAGGTCACTTAGGTCATGGTCAATATCTACGGTGCACTTCGTAGAGTCGGTGACCTTGAGGTAATGGTCAATGATCCCGAACTTTCAATGTCCACTGTACAAGGACCTTCAGGTTAAGTTCGAGTGACCTTGGGAGCGTCCACTGGAATTTGAGTGACCTGACTCAACCAATACCTTGACTTGAGGAGCAAAAACACTATCTTTTTTATATCACGAAAACGACGTGTCCTATCACAAAAATAATGAAAATTTTGCACCTCTCGCTAAGCTACAAGCCCCTAAAACTCTACATGTAGGTAATGAATTGATCATTTCCTACATGTTTTATTTATGTTTTCCATACAAAAAGTGAAAAAGTCCCAGCTTCATAATAATTGCACCCGAAATTTGGCTAAGCCAAGCTAAGGAGCGTTTTTTTTTTGAGAATGGCTTCTGTCAGGTCAAGCTAACAGGTTGCCGTCTGCTTAATCGCTCTTGCCTCGGCCTCCAACCAGGGCTTTAAAAATAAATGACTACACGCTAAGGGCCCTGTGGGGTACGCACCTCGGCTTAGGGCGTCACTAGGGGAGAGCAGCAAGTGACAGACTGGGTCGGTAAGGTCGGCGGTGGCATGCCGGGCAGCTGTGCTTCTGTTAAAGTGTGTGCAGGGCCTTTGAACTGGTAACGTTTAGCGATGAAGTGTGTTCACAAGTATGGTTATGTGTCGCCAGAGTTACCTGCGTCAGCTGTTGGAGGGCGTGGCGTACTGCCACGCGCACCGCGTGCTGCACCGAGACCTGAAACCGCAGAACTTGTTGGTTGACGCCGAGGGCAATATTAAGCTGGCCGACTTCGGCCTGGCGCGCGCCTTCGGCATCCCCGTGCGCGCTTACACGCACGAGGTGGTGACGCTGTGGTATCGCGCGCCCGAGATCCTGCTCGGCGCCAAGTTCTACTCCACCGCCGTGGACGTGTGGAGCCTCGCCTGCATCTACGCCGAGATGGCGAGCGGGCGCACGCTGTTCCCGGGCGACAGCGAGATCGACCAGCTGTTCCGCGTGTTCCGTGCGCTGGGCACGCCGGGCGCGCACGTGTGGGCGGGCGCGCGCCGCCTGCCCGAGTACCGCGCCGCCTTCCCGCGCTGGCCCGCGCGGCCGGCGCGCGCGCTGCTGGCCGAGCCCGTGCGCGCCGCGCCGCACGCGGCCGCGCTGTTCGACGCCATGCTGCGCTACGAGCCTAGCGAGCGCGTGCCGGCGCGCGCGGCTCTGCTGCACCCGTACCTGGCCGACGCGCGCCGCACGCCGCCCGACCTGCCGCACGCGGGCTCCGGCGCGCCCTAGCACACACCTATGGAGGCGAAACTGTGTAAAGGGATTGAAAGTAGAAGAGATGTGTTGGTGTGTTTCGTGTATGGACGTAAGAACGGACAATGAATAATTATAACGTATAAGATTAGAACATCGAATAAATAGATGAAGAGAATAATAATAAATGGTCTATTGTACACAAAATATGTGCACTACTTACATACCGTACCTGTCCATACCGGAGACCGTGATTTAAGTTATTTTTTTTTCTACATTTTAGATTTTACTTTTAACCGTGGTGAATTACGGCCCACTCCCTCTCACCAAGAGGAAGTCTGTGTCGCAGCATTGGGAACATGATAGGCCGATTATGATCTTAACCGCTTAAGGCTTTAACCTTTTCAAAAGCTTATTATGTATCTGTTCCAGACCAGGGATGTTGCGAATATTCGCATCCGCATCCGCATATGCGGAACATCCGCGTCGATTTAGACATCCGCATCCGCATAAATCGATGCGGAGCTGATGCGGATGCGGATGTGTAGCACGTCGCGACAAGAAAGAAAGTTTATTTAAGTTACTTTTTTATTGTGCTTTTTGTTAAAAAGTATCATCGCATACATGTACCTAACTGTATTGTTTACGTACGTAAGTACTACGTATTACGTTAAGTAAAGTGAGTGCTGCTTTTTTAATTCAAATTATTAACCTATTGGACAAGTGAACTATGCCACCACCTACGCAAAGTGAAATTTGTACCTATTTCAAACCTGTTGAAAAGGACCAGGATAAATCTCAGTGTAAAATATGTAGTAAAAAATATTCTCGACGCGATTTGCACAGATCCGCATCCGCCGATGTGAGCCTCTTAAAATCCGCATCCGCGGATGTGAGCCTCTTAAAATCCGCATCCGCGGATATGCAAAAATCTGCATCCGCAACATCCCTGTTCCAGACGACGACATGCTAACACTATAACGTGTAACGGAAAGGGTATATACATACAAAGGGCACGGCTTCTTAGGATGATATCAAACATAGAAATGTAAAAACAGGAGAAGTCGCAAGGAGGCATGTCTGTGTCGTCGCGGCATGCCCGAAATGATCATGCACTAGGTAAATGGCCGTCTCCGCGAACTAGTGCGCTTTCGACCGTGATCGTGAAAAAATATAAGAATGCCGTGTTGTTCAGTGGTTTCTTGTAAAAACCAAAGCCAAAACCAAAACTTTGTAAATCGTAGAATCACTTACCATATATAAATATAAGTATTTTATTATATTTGTTTGAAATCATGAAAAACAAATTGTAAAATATTTCTTGCTTTCACTACGTTAATTTTGTTTTCAAATACCGCAACGACTACGCGACTGTACTATTTTCGCAGTAAATACATTGCTCCTTAACCCCTGCCTAAATATGTCACTAAGTGACAAGCAATGTAAAAATCACAAAACGATACTTTATTTATGCGGTGCAACGCATGGTACGGCCGCTGCTGGTTGCGGCCAGCTAGTGATGTGGCTGTGCAGATCCACTAACGTAGCCTACGTTAGTGGATCTGCACAGCCGACTGCGTTGAGTACCGGGTAACGAATATATAGTTAATTTTACAATTTGTCTACCGTTTTAACCAAATTGGAAGACCTAAAAAGATGACGTTTAAATCCGGTTGGAAGACCCTTGAGAAGATGTTGTAATATAATGTTAAAATAAAATATTATATTATGTTAAAATTTTTATTGATTTATAATATAATATTTTCTGGACATAACGTTTTTTATTTATTTTATTTTCAGAAAACCAAACCCCAAATTTTTTTTAGTACAATATTAAATGGGAGAATCGATAACTTTCCGATTTAGTCAATCTCTAGCGTATATGTAAAATTAATGGCTTTTGCACAGCACAACGATAGCGACAGATGTTTTTGTGTGAGTAAGTTGTACGGTGTATGGTAAATGCATGCTATATTTGATGAGTTAAGGTTTATAATTGATTGTGTAGTACGTTCTGATTTATGAATCCGCGAAGTGTGTCCGCGACTTTGTATCTATTGCTTTTACTGAAGTACGTGTGTAGTAGTGGCGCGGTTGTGGGATCGTCTTAACGACAGGGAGTTCTGATGCATTTACAACTACAGGGCGTAATATAAAGTCCCGACTGACTGACTGACTGATAGATCAACGCACAGCCTAAACCGCTGGTCCTAGAGACATTAAATTTGGAGGGTGTGTTCTTCGTGAAGAGTAGGCATCCACTAAGAAAGGATTTTTCGAAATTCCGCCCCTAAGAGGATGAAAAGGGAGGAATTCGTTGAAAAATCTTATTCCTTGAGTTAATAAACTTGAAACTTGGCACGAATACTTATCTTGGTAACTAAATTATGAAGATTGTCAGTTTTTTTTTCTTCTAAACTACCCCCTAATAAGGTATTGGGGGGTTTCAAAGTTTGTATGGAAGAATTTTAGCGCGCAGTCCGATTTACTCGAAACTCAGTCTTTAGGTATACCTAATATTGAAAGTAAAGAATAATGTGTATCAGGGGTGTTTGAAAATCTACCCCTGACGGGCTGAAATGGGGTAATCAATTTTTCAGGGGAGGATTTTACTGCATGGTTTGATTAACTCGAAAATTTGTATAAATAATCTTTGAGTCAAGTTATGAATACATCCCAAACGATTTTTTTTTAATACCATCCCTGTGGGGGTAAAAGCGGGGATACAGTTTATATAAAAAATCTTCTGCATTAAAATCACAAAACGATACTTTATTTATGCGGTGCAACGCATGGTACGGCCGCTGCTGGTTGCGGCCAGCTAGTGATGTGGCTGTGCAGATCCACTAACGTAGCCTACGTTAGTGGATCTGCACAGCCGACTGCGTTGAGTACCGGGTAACGAATATATAGTTAATTTTACAATTTGTCTACCGTTTTAACCAAATTGGAAGACCTAAAAAGATGACGTTTAAATCCGGTTGGAAGACCCTTGAGAAGATGTTGTAATATAATGTTAAAATAAAATATTATATTATGTTAAAATTTTTATTGATTTATAATATAATATTTTCTGGACATAACGTTTTTTATTTATTTTATTTTCAGAAAACCAAACCCCAAATTTTTTTTAGTACAATATTAAATGGGAGAATCGATAACTTTCCGATTTAGTCAATCTCTAGCGTATATGTAAAATTAATGGCTTTTGCACAGCACAACGATAGCGACAGATGTTTTTGTGTGAGTAAGTTGTACGGTGTATGGTAAATGCATGCTATATTTGATGAGTTAAGGTTTATAATTGATTGTGTAGTACGTTCTGATTTATGAATCCGCGAAGTGTGTCCGCGACTTTGTATCTATTGCTTTTACTGAAGTACGTGTGTAGTAGTGGCGCGGTTGTGGGATCGTCTTAACGACAGGGAGTTCTGATGCATTTACAACTACAGGGCGTAATATAAAGTCCCGACTGACTGACTGACTGATAGATCAACGCACAGCCTAAACCGCTGGTCCTAGAGACATTAAATTTGGAGGGTGTGTTCTTCGTGAAGAGTAGGCATCCACTAAGAAAGGATTTTTCGAAATTCCGCCCCTAAGAGGATGAAAAGGGAGGAATTCGTTGAAAAATCTTATTCCTTGAGTTAATAAACTTGAAACTTGGCACGAATACTTATCTTGGTAACTAAATTATGAAGATTGTCAGTTTTTTTTTCTTCTAAACTACCCCCTAATAAGGTATTGGGGGGTTTCAAAGTTTGTATGGAAGAATTTTAGCGCGCAGTCCGATTTACTCGAAACTCAGTCTTTAGGTATACCTAATATTGAAAGTAAAGAATAATGTGTATCAGGGGTGTTTGAAAATCTACCCCTGACGGGCTGAAATGGGGTAATCAATTTTTCAGGGGAGGATTTTACTGCATGGTTTGATTAACTCGAAAATTTGTATAAATAATCTTTGAGTCAAGTTATGAATACATCCCAAACGATTTTTTTTTAATACCATCCCTGTGGGGGTAAAAGCGGGGATACAGTTTATATAAAAAATCTTCTGCATTAGGTCAATAAACATGAAACTTTTCAAGAATACTCGCCAAGTAAGCAATAAAGTTTATCATTATAAGTTTTTCGAAACTACCCCTCAAAGGGGGATATAGGGGTGTTGAAGTTTGTGTGGAATTATGTGAATGCGCGATACAATTAACTCGACACTCAGTGTTTGTACTTACGACCAAAAAAACTTTTTTGCAAAAAAAATACAACCGACTTCCAAAAACGACACTACAAAGTGAAAAATAACTTTAATTTCGGAAGTCGGTGTCGTTGGGTTCGCATTTTCGTTGTTTGCCACCGACTTCCGAAATTAAAGTTATTTTTCACTTTGTAGTGTCGTTTTTGGATGTCGGTTGTATTTTTTTTGCAAAAAAGTTTTTATTTTTCACTTTTTAGTTGTACCTAATTTTTACCAGTAATTTTGGTTTAAAAACCAAACTACTGAACCGTTTTTGATGAAATTTCTATGGGACCATTTGGGAAGTACCTATACCCTTTCCAACAAAAATTTTTCAAATCGGTTGGCAAGCGACGGAGTTATGCGCGAACAAACATAAAAAAAAAAATACAAACATCCTAATTGAGAACCTCCTTTTTTAGAAGTCGGTTAAAAATAAAGAGTATGGGTCTAAACAGACGGACCGCATTTCAACTGCAAATTTGCAGTTCGGATGCAGTTTGAATGCAGTTGACACGACTGCAATAGAACTGCAAACCAACCGTGCGGTCCAATTGCAGTCGGCGTGCAGTCGTGTAAACTGCAATCGAACTGCATCCAACCTGCACCATACCCACCCGCCCGCACTACTTTAACACTCCGCCCCCCCCCCCCCCCCCACGCATAGAATCAGTCGTAGAAACAAGGTTAGAGTGAGCATGGAGTGAGCACACGCGTTGTCTATCCGTAAATAAAATAAATATGTCGAGCGACGAGGATAGTAATACAGTAAATGAATCTGTACATTTTGATACTGATGCATTTATAAGTATTTGGAACTATAAGATTGAATCTTATAGTAACAAAATTGAAAAAAAACCGGCCAAGTGCGAGTCGGACTCGCCCATGAAGGGTTCCGTTACGTTACGATTTATGACGTATTAAAAAAAAACTACTCACTAGATCTCGTTCAAACCAATTTTCGGTGGAAGTTTATATGGTAATGTACATCATATATTTTTTTTAGTTTTATCATTCTCTTATTTTAGAAGTTACAGGGGGGGGGACACACATTTTACCACTTTGGAAGTGTCTCTCGCGCAAACTATTCAGTTTAGAAAAAAATGATATTAGAAACCTCAATATCATTTTTGAAGACCTATCCATAGATACCCCACACGTATGGGTTTGATGAAAAAAAAAATTTTGAGTTTCAGTTCTAAGTATGGGGACCCCCAAAATTTATTGTTTTTTTTCTATTTTTGTGTGAAAATCTTAATGCAGTTCACAGAATACATCTACTTACCAAGTTTCAACAGTATAGCTCTTATAGTTTCGGAAAAAAGCGGCTGTGACATACGGACGGACAGACAGACAGACAGACAGACAGACAGACAGACAGACAGACAGACAGACAGACAGACATGACGAATCCATAAGGGTTCCGTTGCCATTTGGCTACGGAACCCTAAAAACAAAGCATGGGCCACTATTTGCGAAATTTTTACGCCCGGATTTGAACAAAAGAGTAAGAAGGAGAAAAATATAATTGGTAAGTATTATAATTCGTTTTTAGGGTTCCGTAGCCAAATGGCAACGGAACCCTTATGGATTCGCCATGTCTGTCTGTCTGTCTGTCTGTCTGTCTGTCTGTCTGTCTGTCCGTCCGTATGTCACAGCCGCTTTTTTCCGAAACTATAAGAGCTATACTGTTGAAACTTGGTAAGTAGATGTATTCTGTGAACCGCATTAAGATTTTCACACAAAAATAGAAAAAAAACAATAAATTTTGGGGGTCCCCATACTTAGAACTGAAACTCAAAATTTTTTTTTTCATCAAACCCATACGTGTGGGATATCTATGGATAGGTCTTCAAAAATGATATTGAGGTTTCTAATATCATTTTTTTCTAAACTGAATAGTTTGCGCGAGAGACACTTCCAAAGTGGTAAAATGTGTGTCCCCCCCCCTGTAACTTCTAAAATAAGAGAATGATAAAACTAAAAAAAATATATGATGTACATTACCATATAAACTTCCACCGAAAATTGGTTTGAACGAGATCTAGTGAGTAGTTTTTTTTTAATACGTCATAAATCGTAACGTAACGGAAGCCTTCATGGGCGAGTCCGACTCGCACTTGGCCGGTTTTTTTTTTATTTAAAACTTTAATAAGCAATTGGACACATTTAATCATATTTATTTGCCATTCAAGTTTGCCTTCACCCATAAAATAATCAGTAAGTTGTTTTTCATACCACTTCCTCAAAAAAGTGACATTCTATGCCACAAAAAGCGAACATAACAATAGTCATTTTTAATCTGTTAAAAACAGGGAAAGAAAATTGTACTGAATTTCATTCATCCTCTAGGGGGAGAATGTGATTTAAATTTGGAATACTTACCGAAATTTATACCGAACTACATCTGTGTTTACACCACTGAGTTTGTATATAAAGCATTATACATCTTTCTGAAAAAGGAATATGCTTTTATTATGCAGTTATGATTATTAAATAAAATTACGAAAACCGACGAGGCCGTATGAGCTCGATGCCTTTGCTTTTCCGACAAAAAAATATTAGTCTAGGAATTTGCCAAGTTCCTCAGACGCAAGAACAGAGAAATACTCAAATCAACTCATCAACAATAAATGTACCAAACAAAAATGTAACTCTCTCTATCAATAATTGGACCAATGTTTCGAATGCTAACTTTTACTTTTAATTGTCATTATTTTTAATAAATGCTTATCTCATATTATTATTGCGTTAATTTTTTCGCAAATGGTACGAAAAGTAGAGTATTTTCCTCGGTGATAAAGCTGTCTTAGTCTTGGGTGAACTTAAATCCCTCGCTACACTCAGGACTCGTCTTAAATCCCTCGCTTCGCTCGTGATTTAAGTTTTTAACACCCTCGCTACGCTCGGGAGTGAACCTCAAGTCCTTCGTTACGCGCGCGATTTAAATCGTCACCCGCGACAGAAGACATTGCTTTATCCCCTTGGTTAATAATCTACTATTCTTATACCCTCCGATGACCTACAGTTTCTTTCACTACCGTCGCCTATTATTATGTCTTGTAATGGTTGAGTTAAAGAATCTTTAAAATTATACCCATCTCTTTCTCGCACAAAGTTATGCAAAACGCAGCAAGCTTTTATAATTTCTTTTGCAAAATTTGGTTTATGGTCGATGGGTCGGTGAAAAATACGCCATTTATTTGCTAGAATACCAAATGAACATTCAATAAATCTTCTAGCCCTTGATAGGCGGTAATTAAAAACCTTCTTTTCCACACTTAATTGTCTCCCTGCGTAAGGGCGCATAACATTTTTAGAAATTGAAAATGCTTCATCACCCACAAACACGTATGGCATTGAATTTACAGGTGGCGGAATGTTTAAGGTTTTTTGTTGAAGTTTTTCATATAATACGCTTTCTTCAAGTATTGTAGAATCTGAACATCTCCCATAAGAGCCGATGTCAACAAATGAAAACATATAGTTACTGTCGCAAGTGGCTAGTAATATCATAGAAAAGTATTTTTTATAGTTGTAATATGAAGACCCAGTGTTTCGAGGTTTTTTTAACCTTACGTGCTTTCCATCAATTGCACCAAGACAGTATGGAAAATTTGCTCGATATTTAAAACCTTCAGCTATGTTTTTCCACTTCTCTTCAGTGAGTTCTGGCATTACCATATCTTTTAAGTGAATCCATATGTTACTACAAACATCTTTAATAATTTCTCTGATTGTGCTTACTCCGTGTCGATAAGCCCAGTGTAAATCATCAATAGAACATCCACTTGCTAAATATCTGGAAAATAATACATTAATTATTATTTTCAGCTGTTCAATATTAAAAAAAAAAGTGGAAACTACTACGCGATAATTTTTCACGATATGAAAAAAGAATGAACACTATGAAAAGTGGTTCAGCGACCTCTAATTTACGACCATGCACATACCATCAACAGTTACTCTTTTTAAAAGATTTACAAGAAAAGGGTGAAAGATCGTCTAATTTAGATTCTACTAATGAGGAACCTGTAGGAGAAGAAATAACTAAGAAAAAAAAAAGCTGTTAACAAACGTAAAACAAAAAATTCATTAGAAGAGGACTTGATCGAAAATTTAACTAAAAGAGTAAATAAAAAAATAAATGATGAAGAAGATGAAAGAGATGAAGACCGATTGTTCCTTCTGTCTTTGTGTAAATATTTTAAAAGAATTCCAGATTATTTAAAGCTAGATGCAAAGGCAGATTTCATATATATATTTAAAAAACTAGCTTCTGCCCGCGGCTTCGCCCGCGTGGATGTCGGAAATTATCCCACGGGAACGTGCTAACAGGATAAAATGTATGTGCTTCCCCAGGATGCCATCTATCTCGCGGGCCCTTTGTGGCTAATTACAATAGAAAACCAATTGTGTCTCATTAGTGCTGATTAAGAGGATACCTATATGATATCCTTACCTAAGTACCTACATAATAAAAAAAAAACTCAATAACAGAAAATAAAATACCTACCTACCTAAATAAACCTATTTCTGATGATAACTAAACTCAATAAATAAGCAAAATCCCTAAAAACTAATATCTATACGAATGACTAATCTTACCTAACAGTATTATAAAATAACCTACGGTCACTACGTACACTATCAAATATACTACCTATACTTTAAAATTAAAATCTATACCTACGACATAAAAATAAACCTAAATAACTCTAAAAACTAATAGAAATAAAAAAGGTCGCACTGAAAAACACGGTTTAGAATTGCAAGTAGCAGTTAAAATAAGAACGAACGCTCGCCACTCAACAGGTCCGTTCAAATCAAAGTTCAAAAAATATCCTTATATACGGTAGCGATCTGTGGCGGCCGCGCGCCACGCGTGTGCTGCGAACGGTGCAAGCCAAATTCAACCTTCAGCACTACATTTAGAGCATAACTTTAGTGAACTCCACTGCGGGTAACGTAACCTACGACAAACTTATTATTTGCGGTTGGTACAGTAATCGGGTCTAGGGATCGAACCGCAAAATTAAGTTTGTTTTTTATTGTATATACTTTTCCGGGATAAAAAGTACCCAGTGTGGTGACCAGGATATTAAAGAATAATTATACCAAGTTTCATCGTAATCGAACCGGTAGTTTTTGCGTGATGCCTGAACAAACAGACAGACAGACAAAAATTTTTTTTAATCACATTTTTGGGTTCGGTGTCGGTCTAGTAACACCCCCTGCCATTTATTTTTTTGATATTTTCAATGTACAGAATTTTCACTTCTACAGATTTATTATAAGTATAGATATGCTTCCACATATAACATGTCCGGACCACAATATCAGCCAACGAATGATTTCAGGGGATATTTTACTTCAAATAATATGAACTATAACGTGCCTTCGAGTTCAAATGTACCTCCTATCCAACAGGAGACATGCCATCGGCCAGGAACTTCAGAATCTCATTATAGCAATATTGTCTCATGGATAATTGCAGCGATGATAGCTCATACATAAACGACGTATTCGGTTAATCATTTTCATCTGTTTATACATATATATTTTTAAGTAACTATTTTTGTAATTTAATTCATAATGCCTATTCAATGGCGACAGATCGAGCTTTGCAATATAAATAATAATGTTTAAAATTGTTAAAAGCTTACCTCAAAGTAATTGCAATCCTTTCTTCTGCCGATATACTTTTTCTCATGATGGTGTCTTGTCGGCATATCTTATTTTTTAAGATGTCTGTTAATTCTTCGAAACTTCTTCTAGACATGCGAAAATATTTGTAAAAGCATTTCTCTTGTAATCTGATTTTTGGTAATAAAGTATAAAAATCACCTTCGTGTTTATATTGCAATATTAATTGAACCCATATTTCACGATTTCTCTTTCTCTTGTGTTTACGAGCACGGCGGCGGCGATGAAGTAAAAGTAGCAGTAAAGCTTCGTCAAATCTTAATCTTACAACCTTGTTGCTCGACATATTAATTTTATTTACGGACAGACAACGCGTGTGCTCACTCTAACCTTGTTTCTACGACTGATTCTATGCGGGGGGGGGGGGGGCGTTAAAGTAGTGCGGACGGGTGGGTATGGTGCAGTTCGGATGCAGTTCGATTGCAGTCGGTGTGCAGTGAACTTACCTGTACGTGAAGTTCGATCATAATTTATACGAAGTGCTTTGTCCGAAGAGATTAGTGTAGCGCTTAGGTTGATACACACGCTGTACTTCCTCGTTTACTTTTAAATATACTTTCGTCGTACATCTGGAGTATTATTGCCACACACAACCTAAGCGCTACAGTGGTGACGAACGGATGTATGTTTGTATCAGAGACTACAATAGTATGGTTTGTATTGCAGCTACATTAGTAAGTCCCGCCCGCCCTGAATACCCGAGAAGTTCCGGAAATATGTTAAGTCTCTAAACTAATGAAGCTGGACCGACTGGATGTCCATGCAGGCAGGTGAGGCAGGGAAGCATTAGGGTAATAAATTGTGTTGCCATAATTGGTATAAAAATTCCCTCTAAACTATAGTGCTGAAGTGGTAACACCTAGGCGTTACTACATTGTGTTCAATAATATATCTCTCTTACTAATCTCTTCGGACGAAGCACTTCGTATAATTATGATCGAACTTCACGTACAGGTAAGTTCGTTTAATCATTAATATTATTATTTAAAGACTTTTTAATTCACCACACAAACAACGTGTTTTTGCCTTAACCGAAAAGGCCATACACCCCCACTACCTAATTTATTTTATATTAAATTGAATTTCAATTAAATAAAAATTAAAGAAACTTCCAAGATATTCGTGAGTGCGCATGAAGGAAATGGCATGCGTAATGCTAATCAATGAACCTATCATATTGATTGATGTTACCTACCTACCTATTAATGTCATGACGTGTGCGTGCCGCGTGCACGTAATCTGGCATTAAGCAGTAAAAACAAACCTTTAAATAAAATTAAAAAGGGAAAAAAAGTGTTGAATCGATTCTACTCTAGATTATTTTAATAACAAGGTTATTTTAATAACAAGTTGTATACATATAGTACATCAAAATAAAATGTAACTACCACAATAGTGGGAGAATAAATATGCAAAAGCCGGCAACACTGAATTTTTAGGTTATGAATTATTTATTTTAATATTTTGGCTTATTTATCGATAATTGTATACTTGATGTGATGCTATATTTAAGACACACTCAATTAATATACTGAAAGGTTAATTATTGGCATTAATGTGGCATACTTACGAATGAAAGGACAAGTCCGGTACTAATAAATAAATAATAATATCCCTGGACATTTCACACAGCGCCATCTAGTCCCAAGCTAAGCAACCTAATGCTTGTGTTATGGGAACAAGATGGCTGATAAACTACTTATATACATTTATTTTTTTATTTTTTTGTAAGTACATACATATTATAGATAGAAAAACACCCAGACTCGGAACAAATACATGTAGGTCATACAAATATTTGTTCCGTGCGGGAATCGAACCCGCGACACGCAGCGCAGCAGTCAATCGCTTAACCACTGCGCCAACCGTGCCGTCACATTCTATTGCCGTCGTATTTTTCTTTCACTGTCGCTTTTGCACCCCAAAACACTACAACGCACCATGTTTTCATAAAATAACAATTATTAACAATGCAATAGTTGTTTACAATAAGTTATATCGTCGAATTGTGCACTTTTTAATTAGATTAAACAAAATAACACACTGACAAGAAAACAAGCGACTCTCAGCTGTCAAGATTGTTTAGCACAGTACTGTGCTGACCTTGAAAAAACTGGCACGCGTCGCGAAACAAAAGATATTATCATTCTGTCTCGTTTTTTTACACGATATACGCGTAACTCCCTCTTTTTCTTGTGTGAGTGGGACCAATGCTATCAATTTATCTATAGTTTTCTCTGTCTACGTCATAGATAGTATGAAGTCCAGCGTAAGGTACATGTTTATTATAGGTCAGTGATTCAAACCAATATTAATCTCCTTGGCAAAAGTATTACATTGAGTTAAATTAACTAAAAATTTCAATAAATACTTCACTTAATGTCTTTTATTTTCCTCGTAAGATAGTACAAAGTATGTACTTTGTATCACTCGGAAGAAAGTGCGATTCCCAACTCCTGTGTATTAAGGCATGGCTTAGCCTCGGGCGTCGGGCTTCAAACTACACCCTCGTTAGTAATCGGCCACTTTGTCCCCTCGCCTATAACAGGAACCTAATGTTAAAAGTCTAGGTTAAAATATCTTGTATCTGAATGTTATCTTCAGAATAAAACTATAGTGCCTAATAATTAAGTTCTTTCTTTTCTGGTCACTAACTTCCAAAATCTATCCAGTAATTAAATTAAAAATTCCTCCAAGAATTTTATCACAGTACGCTGCTGTGCTGTTAATTAGCATTTTAAAAGCCGGCAGATTTAAGACATGTCTCACAGGACAGGACAGGCCGTAGACACAGAGCCGAAATAGACCAATTTTCCTCTACCAAGAGGAAGAAAATAGATATTTCGGGTCTTGCCGTAGGCCGTTACCTCGTTACTAATAGCCATGAAGAAAAATAAAATAGTCTATGACCGTTGCCAGACCAGACTGACATGACAGCGTAGATATAGATAGAGAACATGACAGTGACAGTGTCAATATTCGTGCCGTTAGTAACGTAACGTAAAGTTATTAACTTTTTCAGGGTCTATCTATTTGTTTATTTTCGTATACAGCTCGCGCGGTTTTACCCGAGTTTTTGATTATTAGACGTTAACACAAATCCATTATAATCACCTAATTGCAAATTTTAATTGAATGGTGCTTGGATTTATCAGCGGACGTGAATAAATGATTATTTATTAGATACATAACCAAACTACTTGATACATTCAATTATGTCTATTGAAATAGAATCTGCCGAGTAAGTGTGATAAATTGATAGTATTAATTAGTGGTGTTCTTAACTACCGTAAATCAAACAAAGTGATAAATGTCTTCACATTTCCAGTGTTATCCGGCTGATCCAGCAATACTTGAAGGAATCTAACCTCACTAAAACACTTCAGACCCTGCAGGTATACGTTCATATTTATTATGATAACCACGTTAGTATGGAATGAGACCTGCAGCCTAATTGCGTTGCACTCTTATTATGGAAATGCCTTTAATTTTGCCAAACTCAGCAATATTCATTACATTATTTACGAGTTGTAACAGCATGGAATAGGCTCTCGGAAAATGTTGTGACGCCTTCCACACCGAACTGCTTCAAGAACCGATTGGACAGATTACATATCTCCAAGCTATATGGTACACACGTATCAGCTAATTAGCTGCTAGTGTGTCTAACCAAATAATAATTATTATTTATGTTGTTGAGGTAGTCGCTCCATGTAAAATACTGGTATCCAGCTACATCCGGTTAGACTGGAAGCACCCCTACATAGTTGTGAAAAGGCTAGGCAGTTGATTTATGTTGTCAAATAGACAAATTTTACAAACAATATTATGAGGCTAAGGATTTTGGATTTCTAATTAAATTCTTTAGATTTTGTTATAAGTGTGATAGTGTGTGTAGGGCAATTGGGTTGCTAGTCTGCTTGGTTATGTACTGTAGTATGTGCCAGTCTCTGACATGAGGGTCAGTGGGTCATCTTGTGTGATACCGAATAATTATCAATGATATCAAACTTTATATTAACGAGTTCGTTATCATATTACCACATACCAGACATACGTCTCCACCACACTGCGGTACAGTGTAATATTTTGGAGTAATTCTACGGATAGGGAATTGGCCTTTAAAGTCCAAAAAAGTGTCTTCATGCAGTATGCATGATCCAAAGCACTGAGAGACACATCTAATGAGCTTATGAGCCCATACTCAATGGGTTCCTCTTCTGAGTGTCGATGGCAAAAATAGTTTCCTAGTAGCTATTCAAGGGCTTCCCTCTCAAGCGTCCAGGTACGTCCTATGAAACATCACCATATCTTTTTTCACACAGCGATTTGAAGTGAACTGCCATAGTACTCATTGTTCTGTATTACAATGTCTATCTAATGACATAAGTTTAGTTTTTATTGGTTGTTGGGGACCATTTTGTCTGGTCCTTTGTTTACTGTTGAATTTTTTTAAACCAACGAAGTGTGTAGGTGTAATTTTCTATTTAATTTTTTTTGGGTTTTGGGATTATTGAGAGTAATAATCCCAAAACCTAACAAAAATTAAATAGAAAATTAAAGTTTAAAAACTAAAATCCAAGTACGACATAAATGCCAACTCAGACTAGACAGACTAGTCAGATAGGAAACACCGACCTCATCTAGTTTTAAAATATGATTGATGTGCAAAAGTGTTTGTACAAACCTACTTACAAAATAAAATCATTTATCATTTAGCCAAAAAGCTATAAACACGGAGTACTCTCTATACTCTGTGGGTAACAAGATATCACACACAGATTAATTAAAAAGCGGGAGTCACACGTAATCTCTTTGATGTATGCTTACCTTGTAGTACCTTATTAAAAGACGCATGACGCATATATTAGGCAAAATTTGCACTTGTACACTAAAAACAGTGATATTCACAGTGTTAACACTAGAAATAAGGACAAACTACGTGCCCCCATTCACCGGCTTCATAAGGTTCATAACTCATTTGTTGGGCTTGGTATAACCTTTTATAACAAGATACCGTCTTCTTTGCTAGACTTGCCTTTTAATGCGTTTAAAGCTCAAGTAAAATCCAACCTTTGTTCAAAGGCTTACTATTCCATCAACGACTACTTACACGATAAGAATAGTTGGTCGCCCTAATTAACGCAAGACAATGTTCATGTTCTTTCTCCAGAATTAGCTTAGGTGCTGACAGGTTACTGTTATTAGTATTAACTCATTTATTTCACATCGATGGTCCTAGTCCATCATCTGTGACTGCAAGTGACAGCTATGTGACGAACCCAGCAATGCATAAATATGTAAGCTGTCACGCCCTTTATGCCTGGAGGCTTTTATTTAGGTAGTGAGTTTTTATTTTTATTTTAATTAATTATTTTTTAGCTTGAGTACGTATAGTTTTTATTATATTTGTTGGTATATTGGCGTGGCTAGCTGACATAATATGGCAAATAATTTAAGCTTCTTGTAATGTTCATTACTGAACATAGGTTCCTAGTATTGTATACATGCAACTATATTTTAACTAAACAGACAGCTGTGCTGCTGGGGAGTTTGTTCCGCCACTTCTTCTTCCCAGCGATAGCACTAGGAAGTGGCGAAGGGCGGGCGTTTTTGGGGGACTGTCTTTTGTAATTTTGACGTTCGAAAAGTGCTGATTCTCAGCCTAATTTGAATAAATGACTTTTGATTTTGATTTTGATCATGTCTCCAGATTTTTGGTGGTGGTGTCATCACTTATTTTGCAATTTTGATAATCACGATAGACTTAAATAGAAAATTAAAGTTTAAAAACTAAAATCCAAGTACGACATAAATGCCAACTCAAACTAGACAGACTAGTCAGATAGGAAACACCGACCTCATCTAGTTTTAAAATATGATTGATGTGCAAAAGTGTTTGTACAAACCTACTTACAAAATAAAATCATTTATCATTTAGCCAAAAAGCTATAATAACGGAGTACTTTCTATACTCTGTGGGTAACAAGATATCACACACAGATTAATTAAAAGCGGGAGTCACATGTAATCTCTTTGATGTATGCTTACCTTGTAGTACCTTATTAAAAGACGCATGTCTCCAGATTTTTGGTGGTGGTGTCATCACTTATTTTGCAATTTTGATAATCACAATAGAGTTGGTCATATTTTAAGTTAAAGTTAAGTTTAAATACTATAGATTTATACATGTGACGTCACAAAACTTATGCTTGTCATATGTGTGTCTTTGCTGACCATGTGTTTCAGATAGTTTGGTGATTTAAATCTGTCCGGTCAGAACCGGAGCGGTTCAGTGTAGGAGCTGTCACAACACTTTCTTCGCCACTTTCTATGCCAATACATTAATTATTTCGGCTTCAATTATTCAATAATTTCCAAATAGCAATAGAAACAGTTTCAACCCACAAGGCATGCACTTCCGCAGAGAGTAGTAGTTAGTGCAGCGGGCGTTGTTCCGCAGGAGGAGACGGGCGTGTCGCTGAACACGGTGGACAGCGTGGACGGGTTCTGCGCGGACATCAACAATGGGCACTGGGACACGGTGCTGAAGGCCACGGCGTCGCTCAAGCTGCCCGACAAGAAGCTCATGGAGCTGTACGAGCAGGTGGTGCTGGAGCTCATCGAGCTGCGCGAGCTGGGCGCCGCGCGCTCGCTACTGCGCCAGACGCACCCCTGTCTGCTCATGAAGCAGCAGGAGACCGACCGCTACATCCACCTCGGTAACTACCCGCCCACACGACTACACGAGTAGTGAGTCGGGGTTGTTACAAGCGTTCGTCTCATGTTGCAGAGAACCTGCTGGCGCGCTCGTACTTCGACCCGCGCGAGGCGTACGGCAGTGGCGGCGGCAAGGAGCGGCGCCGCGCCGCCATCGCCGCCGCGCTGGCCGGCGAGGTGTCTGTGGTGCCCAGCTCGCGTCTGCTGGCGCTGCTGGGCCAGGCGCTCAAGTGGCAGCAGCACCAGGGTTTGCTGCCGCCAGGTATGACTTGTATCACTAAAAAAAAAAAAACAATATAATCATACCATCGATTGAGCGGAGACGAAGACCAGACGACCTAAAGTATACAAACCAAAAAAACTGTTAGAAGGCTGCTGGTGTTTGTATTGTGATGTCCGCGTGCCCGCGGCGCCGCACCGCGGAGCCGCGGGCACGCGTGGCCGGGCTGACTGGCGATACTGACGAAGGCGCTCTGCAGGCACCACCATCGATCTATTCCGCGGCAAGGCAGCCATCCGCGACGAGGAGGACGACCAGTGCCCCACGCAGCTCTCCAAGATCATTAAGTTCGGACAAAAATCACACGTGGAATGTGCCAGGTCAGTGCTCATCCATATAAATAAATACCGCGACAGACTGCCGGACGCATGAAGAGGCGCGAACGTAAACTGAATTGACTTAAATTGAATTCAAAAAGCGTGCAGCGATTTTTAAATTAATTATAAGTGCGCTCCAAGCTTTTTTCAAGCTTTTATATCATATACATGCGTGTGTAATGACGTTATAAGTTAATAGTAAAAGTATATTTTTTTCTTTTTAGCGCATTTAAATAAAAGCTTGTTTTTAAAAAGGTTTTTTACTTTTAATTTATTTTTTTGCTCGTTTTCTTTTAATATTTATATCTATCTAATAGGGGTTAAAGTATGAAATTGCCGTTTTATTGTAATAGGTACTTCGAATTGGCATAGAACCTTCATGGTTTGAGATTTTTGAGTGAAACTTTTTTCACATGGTACCTTTTTTTTTTTGTTTTGTTTTCGGGGGGAAACCTTTAAAAGGCGCCTGGTCTTTCGGTAAAACCAGGGAGTGTGGGATTTTTACCTCACTAAAACCACCCCGGTGGTCACCATCTGCACATGGAAGGGGCACCGTTACTTCTCAAAAGACCAATCCGGAGCCCCCTCTGTGCAATGCCTTTTAGGGCACTGAAGTTTTTCTTTTAAAAAATGTGCAACATTCGATTTTCGACTATCGGTTGTTTTTTTTATTCAGCTAAGACAAGAAAGATTGATACTTCGAGTTATTTTTGAATACGAGTTCCGACGCGGAGCTAACGCGGCAGAAACAGCTCGCAATATCAATGTTGCGTTTGGAGAGGGGACTGCTAATGAACGCACCGTGCGATTTTGGTTTAAACGCTTTCGTGGTGGAAACTTTGATTTGAAGAACGAACCACGTGGAAGACCGCCCACACAGGTGAATAACAATGAATTGAAAGAGATGGTGGAAGCCGATCCGAGCCAGACTACCCAGGAATTAGCGGCATGGTTTAACGTTACCTTACCAGTAACGAAGCGAAGTGGCGTATTTTTTCATTTGCTATACATGAAATACACCCCACTGTTGATCACTTGGCCGTACATTTGAAAAATGGTCAAACAGTGTATTTTACAGCGGAGAACGTATTACAACGAGTTGACAGGCCACCATCGACAACATTGACCAGCTTCTTTGAAATGTGCCAGAATGATGACTTTGCCAGAACACTGCTTTACTCCGAAATGCCAAGATATACCTGGAATCAATCATCAAAGAAATTTCATCGACGGAAACAAGGACAGCCAGTTCCAGGTTACCCGCAAGTATTATCCACCGATGCACTAGGACGTATTTACAAGACGAGTTATTTGCGTTTACTATTAGTAAATGTTTGTGGCTCAACATCATTCCAAAATCTGCGAACTGTGAATGGTGTATTGTGCGGTACAACAGAGACGCCTGTCAACGTTTGGGATTGCTAGAGAATGACACTCATTGGGATCATGCCGTGATTTTGTCAAATGCTAAGCAAATACGAACATTGTTTTCTATAATTTTGTCTACATGCTTTCCATCAACACCGATAGATTTATAGAACAAATATAAAGATCGCATGGCCGAAATACTTCAGATGCGTCTTAGAACATCGAATGCAGATTTGCAAATGAACGAAGAAATTCACAATGAAGCATTATTTTTAACTGAAGACATGTGCTTGATTGCTTGCTTACCAACAAAGAATTAATACAATTAGGAATGACAACCCCCAATCGCCCAATGCACGACGCATTTAATCAAGAGTTGAGACCCTAAACCCAATACGATTCCGAGACATTAAGAGAAACCGTTCAAAGAAATGTTCCCCTTTTAAATCAGCAACAAAAATATGTCTACGATATGCTCATGAAAGTAGTGAACGATGGAATTGGCGGAATTTTTTCCATAGATGCTCGGTGGAACTGTAAAAACATTTTTGATATCATTGATTTTGGCAAGGATTCGATCGCAAAATGGAATTGTACTTGCACTTGCTTCATCAGGTATTGCAGCTACGTTGTTGGAAGGCGGTCGTACAGCTCATTCCGCACTCAAGTTACCGTTGAACATGCAAATTGCATGAAACTCCAAGTTGCAACATTTCGAGGAATTCTGCGATGGCCAAAGTGTTGCAGCAAAACAGATTGATCGTTTGGGATGAATGCACGATACCACACGAAAAATCTTTGGAGGCATTGGATCGCACGATGCAAGATTTACGAAACAACCAAAACCGATTTGGTGGTGCGATGATTCTATTGGCAGGTGATTTTCGACAAACATTGCCAGTAATTCCACGATCAACGCCAGCTGATGATCTTAATGCATGTAAGAATTTTATGTAAATACGTCAAAACACTCAAATTAAATATGAACATGCGAGTCGAAATTTGGAGAAGTTTTTTCCAAACAATTGCTCGATATCGGTAAAGGCAAAATTCGCAAGACTCATTGTCTGGATACATTACATTCCCTACAAATTTTTGTCACTACTGAATCAAAGATCGAACTCATCGAGGAGGTTTTCCCAAACATTGCTCAAAATTACAAAAATCATGTTTGGTTGAGCGAACGTGTTATATTGGCTGCAAAAAACGTTGATGTCAACGAAAGTAATTTCCAGATTCAAAATAAGATAGCTGGCGAATTGATGACATATAAATCGGTTGATTCCGTTACTAACCTTGATGATGTTGTCAACTATCCAACAGTCCTCTGCTGCTTCCAATTTTTACATATTGAATTTCTTTTTTTGTTTTTTTTTTTATACACTTTGACATTTAATGAATTTTATATATACTATGACATTTGCTTACTTTGTAAAGTATTATATTATTTAAATTATTGTGAATGTGAAGACTATGTGAGTCATTTTATTTGTATTATTTTTTATTTTTTCTCTGTTCTGTTATTTTTTGTCATGGTCTGGCAGTTTGCGTAATTAATATGGCCTACCCAAATGTCCTTTCTTTGGTATTGTTCGTCGAATCGTTGAGCTCCTTAAGTTTTGAGTTGAGCTGCACGATTTCTGACAAATGCGTCCACTGTCTGGACAAGTCTTCTCAATCTGTGTGGTTCTTTCTTCAAAAGACCATCTCAGACATCGACCTACATTGTCTTCATATGATTATGTCTGGACTTTAAAAGAGACTGTGACGTCCGAGTTTGTTTCGGCCTTTCTTCTCAGACTAGTCAGATAGGAAACGCCGACCTCTTCTAGTTTTAAAATATGATTGACGTGTAAAAGTGTACAACCACCGTGTACAAACCTACTTACAAAATAAAATCATTTATTATTTGTGTATCAACGCTGCTGGTTTATTAATCGGTTCACAGGTTCTCGCCAGACGGGCAGTACCTGGTGACGGGTTCGGTGGACGGGCTCGTGGAGGTGTGGAACTTCACCACCGGCAAGATCCGCAAGGACCTGCGCTACCAGGCGCACGAGGAGTACATGAGTATGGAGGAAGCCGTGCTCAGCCTCGCCTTCGGCCGCGACAGCGACACGCTCGCCGCCGGCTCCAACGACGGCAAGATCAAGGTACGTGCCCGGCTTGGCGGCCTGCGCCCGCCCGGCCCGCGCTGACGAGTGCTCTGTGCAGGTCTGGAAGGTGTCGTCGGGCCAGGTGCTGCGCAAGCTGGAGCGCGCGCACGCCAAGGGCGTCACCTGCCTGCAGTTCACGCGCGACAACACGCAGATCCTGTCCGCCTCCTTCGACCGCACCATCAGGTGAGCGAGCGGCCGCGCCCCGCCTCCGCCGGCCGCGCCGCGTGCTGACCGCGCTCTGCTTGCAGGATCCACGGGCTCAAGTCGGGCAAGGTGCTGAAGGAGTTCCGCGGGCACGCGTCGTTCGTGAACGAGGCGGTGTTCACGCCGGACGGGCACGGCGTGCTGAGCGGCTCGTCGGACGGCAGCGTGAAGGTGTGGTCCGTGCGCACGGGCGAGTGCACGGCCACGCTCAAGCCGCTCGGCAGCGGCGAGCCGCCCGTCAACTCGCTGCTGCTGACGCCCAAGAACCCCGACCACTTCGTGGTGTGCAACCGCACCAACACCGTGGTCATCATGAACATGCAGGGCCAGATCGTGCGCTCGTTCTCCAGCGGGCGGCGCGAGCAGGAGGGCGGCGCGCTCGTCAGTGCGGCACTGAGCGCGCGCGGCCGCCTCGTGTACTGCGCCGGCGAGGACCTGGTGCTGTACGCCTTCTGCACCGCCACCGGCAAGCTGGAGCGCACCATCAACGTGAGTATCCGACCTGTGCCGGTCCCGCCATGCGCGCGCTCCGCTCACGCCGACGCTTCTGTTTCAGATCCACGAGAAGGCGGTGATCGGGCTGACGCACCACCCGCATCAGAACTTGCTGGCCACCTACGGCGAGGACGGCCTGCTCAAGTTGTGGAAACCATAACGCCGCAAGTGCTGGATAGACTGTTACTTCTAATTAAGATTTGTATTTTGTAAGCACTATCTCTAAGTGGAAATAAACTATACCGAACCAGATTTAGTGTTTTTACTCAGAGGATTGAAGAGGGCGACAGCGAGAAGCATAAAAATTATGCTGTACCCAAAAAGGCGAACGAGTTGAACGAGGAGCGCCAAGACGAACCTTGCGACCCACCGTTCAATCTCTATGAACAAAACAGTTCAATTAAATCGTTCAACCCTACTGTGATATATTTGTAATAGTGGGTACTAAGGATTTATTCATTGTACGTTGGGAACCGCGCGCCAGTCTCCGAATATACGTCTATCAGTGAGTCTGTGTTTCATTGTGCTTCCGATAGTTCCAGAAATTCTCATATTTAACGGTGGCGACCAGAACAGACGATTCTACGCGTGATTCGTGCAATAGTAATAAATAAAATAGGAACAGTATCACCAAATAAAACAGAAATGTCGATCGGTAAAATTGCTGAGTTCAAAGTCCACAGTGACGATTGGCAGTTGTACGTGGAACGTTTAAAACAATATTTTTTAGTTAACAAGATCCCTAGCGAATTACAAGTGCCTACATTAATAACAGTGATGGGGGCGGAGTGTTATGAACTTCTGGTTAATTTGTGTACGCCAGCTAAACCGAAAACCAAAACGTTAGCACAAATCGTCGACGTCATGGAAAAACACTTGCAACCAAAGCCAAGTGAGTTGGCAGAAAGATACAAGTTCCGACATAGGAAACAGAAAGAAGGTGAAACTATATCGGAATACGCGGCTATCTTGAAGAAAATGTCAAAAACATGTGAATTTGGGTCTTCGCTGGAAGAAAACTTGAGAGATCAGCTAGTGTGTGGCATAATAAATGAAACCATACGACAACGCTTGTTCGCCGAAAGTAAATTGGATTTCGGGAAGGCTTATAAGTTGGCGGTTAGCATGGAGGCAGCTGAAAAAGACGCAGCAGCCGTTGAAGGACAGAGCGGGTCGAGAAGCGAGGGTGCATCCGCAACGTCGGTGACGTGACAAGCGATGTCAGCGGGCTCGCGGCGTGTTCGATACTACGACGTCTAGCGGACGGGAGCGTGGCGCGCGCGCATCGGCAGCGCCCGCACCCATGAAGCTGCGTGAGCGCGCGCAGCAACAGCAGTGTCGAGTGTGCGGCTCGCGTCACGACGCAAGCAAGTGCAAGTTCGGGCGTTATGTTTGCCGAGTTTGTAACCAAGTAGGACATTTGCGGCGTATGTGTCCGAATTTGTCGGAACACTACAACGTGGATATGGACGCGCTTCAGATAAGAAATTCCAATGAAAGGGATGGCGCAGAGAGCGATGAGGTAATACTTGTAGATGTGTGTAAATTATCAGCGATGCAGTGTAATCCTATTAATGTCGAACTGAATGTAAATGGTATTGACATTAAAATAGAATGTGACACCGGCAGTGCGGTGTCATGCATAAGCTGGAGCTGTTATAGCAAATTGTTTAATGATGTAAAACTTAAGCCTAGTAATTTATCATTAAAATATTATACCGGAGAGTTAGTAAAACCCCTTGGAGTTATACAACCATTAGTGAAATATAAAAATACGCATAAGCGGTTAGATTTATATGTTGTTGAGAATGGCAAAACACTTCTACTAGGCCGCCAGTGGATGGCAGAACTAAAAATACAATTACCTACAGTAACCTATGATTGTAATAGTAATGATATTGTGATGTATAAAAACAATGTATTTGATGTGGCTGCTTTCAGTACCAAATACTGTGAAGTGTTCGCGGACGGCCTAGGGCGCTTCACCGGCGGCACGGTGAGCGTGTGCGTGCGCGAGGGGGCGCGGCCGGTGTTCATGCGCGCGCGCCCGCTGGCGTACGCGCTGCGCAAACCGGTGGAGCGGGCGCTGGACCAGCTACAGCGGGACGGCATTCTCTCGCCTGTGGAGCGTTCAGACTGGGCAACACCCATCGTGCCGGTCGTCAAGAAGGACGGTAACATTAGAATTTGCGCAGATTACAAATTAACCTTAAACAAAGTTATAGAAGTTGACCGTTATCCGTTACCCAGAGTAGAGGAAGTACTACTTCGTTTGAAGGGTGGCCGGCATTTCAGTAAAATTGACCTTTCACAGGCATACGCTCCATTTGAGCTGGATGAAACAAAAAAATACACAGTGATTAACACTCATAAAGGATTATCTGTATATATAAAATTCAAAGTCCTGACTGACTGATAGATCAACGCACAGCCTGAACCGCTGGTCCTAGAGTCATGAAATTTGGAGGGTGTGTTCTTCGTGAAGAGAAGGCATCCACTAAGAAAGGATTTTTCGAAATTCCACCCCTAAGAGGGTGAAAAGGGGGGAATTCCTTTGTATGAAAAATCTTATTCCTTGAGTTAATAAACTTGAAACTTGGCACGAATACTTATCTTGGTAACTAAATTATGAAGATTGTCAGTTTTTTTTTCTTCTAAACTACCCCCTAAAATGTTACAATAAAATTCCTCCCCACATACTCCAACTGAATGAAACGAAATTTAAATCTTGTATTAAACGCACACTATGTAGCCAAGCATACTATAAGTTAGGAGATTATATCGTTGACAAAAATGCTTGGCTCAATGCTGGTCCTGCTCCACAGAGGCGCATAAACTAATTAGCATTCGGAAACAATGTTGGAGCTGCTGAACATTGGAATAGAAAAACTATCTTTGCATTGTATAAACTCAATTGCTTAGAATTGTATAATTGCATAGCACACGTGTGAGCACTATGTACTTTCTATAAAGCTACCATTTACTGGGTACGACTTTCATTGACTTGAATGTGCCCTGGCAGCTGTGAGTACGTCATGCTCACTCAAATGTCTCCCTGGTGGTGGCGTGTGTGTTGGATCATTAAGTTCCCTCCAAAATGGTTGAGCTGAATGGTGCTGATCCATACGTCATGTTCGTGAACGGGCGCCGCCAGTAGGGACTGGTCATCTCTTAGCTGCCTCGGCTTATTTTAATTTTTAATTTCTGAATTGTTTTTGTTTTTTTATAACGGACGCTTTTAACTTGCACGTATTTCTACATCGTTCTCACATGGTTAATTTCAACACGAATGATGTAATAAAATATTTTGTAACAATTTTATGATTTAAAAGAGTGTCCATGGAGTTTCTTGCCCGTTCTTCTCCATAGGTACCTACGCTTTGGAATGGGCAACTAGCTTCATCTTTCTGACTGACCGACCCTTTGACAATTCAAAAGTACCTGTAATTGGTTTAGTTGAATTAAATGATTTGAGTTTGAGTTTGAGTTTGAAAGGGATTGTGATTAGGGATCGATACTGATGCCAAAAATGCAATCAGTAAAATTTTCGTCTGTCTGTCTGTCTGTATAACCGTTATAGAAACAAAAACTACTCGACGGATTTTAACGAAACTTGGTATAATTATTTTTCATACTCCTGAGCTTGTTATAGTATACTTTTCATCACGCTACTATTAATAGGAGCAGAGCAGTGAAGGAAAATGTTGGGAAAACGGGAGAAGTTACTCCATTTTTTAAGCTTCCGTCGCGTGTACAACCTTAATGGTTAAAGCTACACAAAAATCATGTATGACGGAAATGTTCTCCTTAAAATTATATAAAAAATATCCCACGACAGCATATGTCTATCTTTTATGGTTGGGTTGACTCACAATAACACGTGTAACTCCCGAAAGCTTAGCAGTTCGAAGCATTCTGATTATATTTGTCTACTCTTACGTTTATAACACTCTCAGTCATCCCTAATTTAAAAAAGTTAACATTATTAACTATTCCATAAAAAAGAATCATAGAAATCGGTATAGAAACACCAAAGTTATACATGAAATACGCTAATAATAGGCCATCGCGCGTGAATACTGAATCACGCTCGACGCCTACCGGTTCGATTACGATGAAACTTGGTATAATTATTCTTTAATATCCTGGGCACCACACTGGGTACTTTTTATCCCGGAAAAGTATACACAATAAAAAACAAACTTAATTTTGCGGTTCGATCCCTAGACCCGATTACTGTACCAACCGCAAATAATAAGTTTGTCGTAGGTTATGTCACCCGCAGTGACAGTTCAGCACACGGCTAAGATACTGTAATATTTTATCTTAAGATTAGAGATGGGCCGACTACATATAGTATTTGCCGACTAACCGACTAGCCGACTAATCGACTAGCCGACTAATCGGTTCTCAAAATGCCGATTAGTCGGCCGACTAATCGGCAATGCCGATCATTCTAATACCTACTTGCTAGCTACTACCTAGCTTAATTACTGACTGATTAATACGTTCTATGTTACCTTATTGGTTTTTGAATATGTTTCAAGACTTTAACTTTAGATTTAAAATCTATATATATTAAATTCAAAGTCCTTTTTTTGAGGATGGGAAATCATCAAATGACCCCTCCCGCTCTGGGTGGAGCGGAAGGGAGTGTCAGACTCTTACTGACTAAAACCCACCCATGTTCCTTCCTTAGCCCTTTATTTTCCAGGGCAGCGGTAACCCTTTCGGACGATCCCGCTACCCTGGCAGAAATTCAAAGTCCTGACTCACTGACTGACTGGTATATCAACGCACAGCCTAAACCGCTGGTCCTAGAGACATGAAATTTGGAGGGTGTGTTCTTAGTGAAGAGTAGGTATCCACTAAGAAAGGGTTTTTCGAAATTCCACCCCTAAGAGGGTGAAATGGGGGTATTTTGTTTGCATGGGAAATCTTATTCCTTGAGTTAATAAACTTGAAACTTGGCACCAATACTAATCTAAGTAAATTATGCAGTTTGCCATTTTATGTTTTTCTAAACTACCGCTTAAAAATAATAATAATAATCTTGACTTGGCTCGCGAGGTTGTCGACATGTGGGATGTGGACTCAGCGATCATTGTGCCGATAGTCGTGACAGCCAATGGCTTAATAGCCAAGAGCCTCGACCAACACCTGAGGAGGCTCTCGTTGGGCAGCTGGATCAAGGGCTTGATTCAGAAAGCGGTACTTCTGGACACGGCTCGCATTGTCAGGAGGTTCCTCTCTCTGGAGCCCTGACCACCGGTGGTTTGGACCCTGTTCCCGATACCGGTGGGCTACTATTTTTTATATTTTTAAATGTTTTTTTTATCTTTTTGTTTACAAAAATATTTAAAAATGTAATTTATATGTATTTAAATGAAATAAAGGAGATAAATAATAAAAATGTCTATTGCAAATAAAGGGTATTTGTGGTATGTACATGTAAAAGATATTAAGTAAGCGTAGAACTTATACTAACAAATATATATAGGGGTGAACTACTGTTCTCCTAGTTTGCCTCCCTAGATAAAGATAGTAAAAAAATATATTATATTGAGCACAATGCTACGTGTTGTCTCCCAAATCAATTCCTTAATTAGCTTACATACATTGTTATCAACGTTGTTTAATGGAATAAATTTATATAAAATTATTACTTTAGATGGTTGATGGTTACAAATTCGGTGGTAAAAATAAGAATAAAGTAATGGTAAAAATGAGATCGTTTTGTGTTTGACGTGATTGAATATGAATGAGTGTTTGATTATTGTGTAGTGCGCGTGTGTGAGTGCTGTTCGTGGGTGCGCGTGTTTATGTGCGTGTGTGTGTGTTTGTTTTAAGTACCATCCGAGGACGTGCGTATGAATACACAACGCACGACCGAGGACCTTTTCAAAGCGAGGACCTTTTCGGTCCTCGGTTTGACTTGACCAAAGATTCGTATTCTGCAAGCGATTTTGAGTCTTTCTATATACTTATTACGAAAAAGTTGTCTGAACCTCGGTTTGATCAAAAATATTCATAAGCATACACAAACATTGTGTATCCACCAGATGGTGCCACTCTCGCCTCATACACAGGCTCTTTACACTCATTTCACGTTTGTTGTATTATCCGAGGACCTATGTGTTAACTTTAACACAAAAGACCTCGGTTAGGTAGCTTTCTAGACAATGTGTATTTAAGACCTCGGTTTACTAGATTTTCCGAACAGTGTGTATTCTAGTCCTCGTTTTGACAGTTTTCCTCGAGTGTAGAAGACAAGTTGTGTGCTATCATTTAAATAAAATTATGAAGGAGAAAAGCGAAGGTAGACTGAATCCTTAAACAAATCGTTAGTAGCTACTAGATGCACGAGGAATAATCAGGCTTCTTCTGCAGTATGTGCTAAGTACCTAGGCCTGCTTAGATTATACGACATTATGATTTGCACCATAAAATATTATATTGGCAGGAGCTAAATACGTGTGCTATTCATAAAGAACCTAAAGTAAATGTCTTCCGAGGCGAAATGTCAGCAGCAAGATTTGAAGCAAACAAAAAGTACAAAGAAATAAAGAATATGAACGTACTAAAGAAAACAACATGAACTTTACTGAAAAAGAAGTAAGTTTATTTTAAAATTAATAGAATAGATGTTTATTTGCTCAGAAAGTAGGTACAAGTTACAGATATTAATAATAATAATATCCCTGGACATTTCACACAGCGCCATCTAGTCCCAAGCTAAGCAACCTAATGCTTGTGTTATGGTAACAAGATGGCTGATAAACTACTTATATACATTTTTTTTTTTTGTAAATACATACATATTATAGATAGAAAAACACCCAGACTCGGAACAAATACATGTAGGTCATACAAATATTTGTTCCGTGCGGGAATCGAACCCGCGACACGCAGCGCAGCAGTCAATCGCTTAACCACTGCGCCAATCGTGCCGTCAAATTTAAAATGATCCTTATACTAATTACCTTAACTAAGGCACGCAAACAGTTTTAGCTAAAAATGATCGGACACACATTAGATACTTTTCTTTAATAGGGCGGTATCGGAACCACTAACAATTAGCAAATTTTTATATTGTCTCCTGATTGGCCGATTTCTATTTGCGGACATTTTATTAAACAAAAACAGCCACCTCAATAGTATAAAGTGATGGGAATGTTAATAATTTTAGGGACTTAAATACGTAAGCAGCTATCTGTTACTATTAAATTGCACACATACAGCGTTAGGTTAAAAAGTAGGTACATACGCATCTACACTAAGTTTTTTGCATACTTCTTCTGCTTGTGGTTTCTAAGTTAATTGGCTATCTATCATAATGCCAAGGAATTTGGCAACTAGTACTTGGTCAACTTTTTGTTCATTATAGTGTAAATGTAAGACTTCCTGGTGGAATCCATTGATAAAAATGCATTACATTAGTCTTTGGTATATTAATCATTAAATTATTTTGGTCAAGCCAGCGTATAATGTTTATTAACGTTTCTTTTATGTCATGTTCGTATGTTTTTTTGTAAATAGATAGATAGATAGATAAACCATTTATTTGGCGCACACAAAAAAAGACAGCACAACACACAAAAGTACATTATTAAATGATAATCAAACTACCCACATGGTTAATAATATAAAACAAGGTGCCGACAAAAAAGACAAAATGAAAAACACACAAATATCGAAATCAAAGTGACACTATGACGAATTAAATTAATAATGAAACATACACAGTGCGGTGTGCGTCTCAAGGTTGCATCAAATGGGAGTCCAGCTCAGCATGTGTCAGGCAAATGTACCTAACGCTGATATTCTGCTGGATCCCTGCTGTGACACCCGGACGTTGAGAAGACGAGATAAATTAGTGTTGTGACAGGTGTTAAGTGCAGAGTGAGGCTTTGTAAGTATACCCGACACTATAATTATGTATTCCACAGTACCTAAGTTTTGCATTGGGTAACGTTCTTGTTCGTGTTAAATACATTTAATTAAGGCACTACTATCGTCAGCGAATAAGACCATAGGATGTTCAATGTGGCGAGGTAAATCATTAATATATAGCAAAAATAATAAAGGGCCCAGGACACTGCCCTGTGGTGCGCCATACCTAATAATAATTCTTGCCTTAGATAAATATTTTGCTTCGTGCTTACTTTTTAGACATATTCTGACGGCACGGCTGGCGCAGTGTTTAAGCGATTGACTGCTGCGCTGCGTGTCGCGGGTTCGATTCCCGCACGGAACAAATATTTGTATGACCTACATGTATTTGTTCCGAGTCTGGGTGTTTTTCTATCTATAATATGTATGTATTTACAAAAAAAAAAAATGTATATAAGTAGTTTATCAGCCATCTTGTTACCATAACACAAGCATTAGGTTGCTTAGCTTGGGACTAGATGGCGCTGTGTGAAATGTCCAGGGATATTATTATTATTATTATTATTCTAGATATTTCTGTGTGCTGCTTACGATTGTTAAGGTATGATTTTAAGAGATTAAGTACATTTCCTCTGATGCCTATGATGTCTAGCTTTTTTGTAATAATTTCATGATCAACACAATCAAATGCCCTCGTCATGACCGTGAAAATTGCGCAAACTGGTACTTTTTTATCCACATTTTGCAATATGACATTTATTAAATCGTAAACCGCTGTATTTATACCCTTATTTTTTCTGAAACCCTTTTGTTCCGCACTTAAAACGTTATATTTGGATAGGAAATTATTAACAGAGCTATAAATTATTTTTTCTATAACCTTAGAAAAAATGGGTATTAAAGTAATTGGTCTATAATTTACTAGATCTTCTTTAAAAAAAATCTAAAGTGGCTTCATTATAATTGTTTTTAAATCACCCGGAAATACTCCAGTACTGATACATAATTTAAGACACAGATGCAAGGCGATGTCGCCTGGTACGAATTTTACAGCCTTTGTTGATATACCATCATATCCAGTGCTACTTTTATTTTTTAATGCATCCAGTAGTACCGCAAGATATTATGAGAGCGATACAATCATTAACATTGAGTTAGGGTTACTTGTCAAATTCGTAGTGGCCGATGGTTTCGTCATGTTATTTTGTGTCTGGTCAGTAAAATAGTTATTAAAAGCGTTTGCAACGTCTGTCGGATTAGTAATGGTACAATTTTGAACTTTACATGAAATAAATTATTTAACTAACTTTTACCAACGATCTACTTATAGAAATAATCATCAAGTTGCAACGATACCTCTCAGAAGTATGATTACAAAACTTACATAACAGTTATTAGAAAACGAGTCAAACAAAACGACTTATAGAAACCATAATTATAAGAGATCAACATAATTTGGGCTAAAAACTTAACATAACATTACTTAACACAATGCTTAGTTAGAAAACAACAAAGAAATATTATCAAGTGAGATCAAAATAATTTGGGAAGCATGAAAACTTAATATAATAACTAGCTATAAAATGATTAAAGATAAATCATTCATGTCAACGGCCTGTGAAATTCAAAAGTTATTGCTTTTTTCGCTAAATAACACAATGCGGGATCATGGAAACTGATAATAAAAAGTATTAATTGTTGTATCATCAGGTTTGATCAACGTATTTATTAGTTGTAAGTAACGAAAAACGCAAGAAAAGAAAAAAAGGCAGGTGAGCTGACATGTGACATGTACCTTAAAGAAATAATGATCTTTGGTATAATCAACACTATTAGTTACATCACGTTTAATAAAACAAAATAGCAAACATTCTTTGGAATAATCAATACCAGCATCTTTGAGATCTAGAATTTAGACTTCAGCAGTGCGATTCTGTAACCATCTCACCGTGAAAACTCAGGTGAAGTGAGCGTGGAGTGAGCCAGTGCGATTCTGTAACCATATCACCGTGAAATCTCAAGTGAAGTGAGCGTGGAGTGAAGTGTCAGTGTCATTCCACCTGATACTAGGGATTGACCAAGCATACATTTACAATCATCAATCATGAAACTCAGTCAAGATCTCAATGTTGTATTTTTCTCTTTTTTCTAGACTAGTCCTTATATAGCTTGAAGTGCGACCGTGCACAGCTACTAGACTGATGTAAATACGCATCGACATTGTTTGTTATTATGAGCGATTGTAGATGGAGTCTAGTAAAGACTGCAACGATGTTCAGCGCTGATAATAACCCAAATCTATTCAATTAGAAGAGATAACCGAGTGTGTCAAGTCATCGAGTGCTAACGGTGTGCCTGGCTGACGGACCATAGACTGAATTCAACCCGACGACGTAGTAAGAGTGGCGTGATCACTTCACGCGATTCATGACATTTCGCTCGTGAATCGGGTGAAGTGATAAGATCACGCCACGCCTGCGCGTTAGGCACTGCTTTTTTTTTTTTTTTTTCCTTCGCCCTTCTTGGGCAGGCTAAGGTCTTGGACCATACCGCCTCGTCTTCAGTCTTTATTGTCCTTCTTGACTAAAAGTAAGGCCAAAGCCTCGTCTTCAGTTACATCCTTCTTGTTCAAAAATAAGTAAGGCCGAAGCCACGTCTTTAGTTTCATTCTTCTTGTCCAAAGATTAGGCACTGCCATTTCCAAGAAGTGAACTTGTTTTTTTTTTTTGCTGTCATTGATGACCATGTACATATTATTATTATGTCTGTTCGTATTCGAGTTCAGTGACATTAATTAGTTCCTAATTATTTTAATGCTTTTAGACATTTTATTGTCTAAATCCACTGTCTTTTATCTGCCTAGCCTTTTCCCAACTATGTTGGGGTCGGCTTCCAGTCTAACCGGATGCAGCTGAATACCAGTATTTTACATGGAGCGACTGCCTATCTGACCTCCAGAACCCAGTTACTGGGTAAGTAATACGATACCCCTTGGTAAGACTGGTTGTCACTTTCGGGCTTCTGACTACCCGTAACGACTGTCAAAGAGCCACGAATAACAGCCGGTACCAACGGCTTAACGTGCTTTCCGAGGTACGGAGGGGTCTCGGTATGTAAAGATGGTCACCCATCCACAGACCAACCGCGGCAAGCGTAGCTTAACCTGACCGATCGACATAGGCGGCTGTTATTATTTAGCCACGGGCCCCTCCTCTAAATCCACTGTCTTTGTACATCTAAAAAGTTAATTTTATCAGCCTACAATGCCTACATTTGGTTTTCAACAAACTGATATTACTTACAGTAACCGTGTAGTTCGGAAGCGCCTCAGATTGGTCCCTAACACACGAACCTCCGTCGGCATGTGCGTTAGTTAAGACAATTGATAAAAGGCTCCTTTCATAATTAGGCGCACAAGTTTAATTTACTTACAATATTCAACTCTGTAAATGCGATAATCGCCATTTTCATGATAGTGGTGGTTGAGGCTAAAAAACATCAAAATTGGGGATTTCGAACATCCACACCCCACTACAGGGGCAGTGAATAATACATCACTTAATTATTTGACGAATTCATCCATTGTTCAAATTAAATAAGTAGTGGTAATGAAGTGTTTTGCAGTTTTGTTATTCAAAGTCGAAGTTTCGCGCCAATCTTGCGTGTTTACATTATGCCAAACGATTTTTTTTGTTTCAATCTATTCGAGGAATTAATATGACGAATTTCAGAAATCGATTCTTACAAATTGAAATAAACTTATTTTAAGCATTTTAGACTAATCTAATAAAAGCATTACACATAGATTGTATCCCGTAAACATAATAAAACCCGTATTTTTGATGCTAGTAACCCTTATATGAACAAGTAGTTCGTGGCACTGGCAACCCTACGCCGAAGTGATGTTGCCATGGGTTACGAGAAACGCGTGAAGGGAGATTTTGTACATTCCGAACTACGCTGTAATCGATTTGTGCGTGCTCACACCTCTTCCGAATTTGCGTGTCATGTAGCGTGTGATAAGGATGTCCCGTGAATCGAAAAAGATGAAGTCTTATGAGTGAGCGCTGTCAACGGTTGTGATCTAATCGGATCTAAATCGGAAGGGAAATTATATATTGTTGAAGTGAGCGCTGTGGGCGATGATGGCCTAATTCGGAATAACCTAAATCTCCCGCCGCGCAAGCGCGTTAGGCACTGCCATTTCCAAGAAGTGAACTTGTTTTTTTTTTTTGCTGTCAATTGATGACCATGTACATATTATTATTATGACTGTTCGTATTCGAGTTCAGTGACAATAATTAGTTCCTAATTATTGTAATGCTTTTAGACATTTTATTGTCTAAATTCTCCTATGTCTGTAATTTAAATGTAATTTAAAATATTATAAACAACAAGAAAGTGCCTATCTCTTAGCGTCATAAACAAACACAAGTCCAATAACACGTAATATTCATTACCACTAGGTACTCAATTTATGTTCAAAATCGCAGAGTTCGCCGACTATTATTGTTTTTTTTTTTTATGTGTGATGCGCGAAAGCGAAACGATTATTATGCCAAACGATTTTTTTTTATTTCAATCGATTTGAGTAATTAATATGATGAATTTTAGAAATCGATTCTTACAAATTGAAATAAATACCAATCTAATCTAATAAAAGCATTGTTTATAATGGTGATTTAAGGCGGAAACACATTGTTAAAACCCCCCGACAGGACAATATTTAATCAAAAAATTTCATACGTACTTACGTAGGGTCATAATTTCAAGGTTATTTTTTTCTTTATATAGGGTTTCACGCGGTCGGAGGTTTTTAAATTTTTTATTTAATTTTTTATTTCATGCTTTTTGTAGGGACTCGTTATTATTTCTTTTCTTTTATTTTCTTGCGTTTTAAGATTCTGGTAATTTTGTATTTAATCAGGTTTTTTTAATTCGCCATTTTGTGGTGGCGGCCATCTTGGATTTGAAATTTATCATAGTGTATAGTATTCTACTAATCAAGCATTTGATACCCATATTGAGGGAGTTGTAAAAAATATGTAATCCGCCATTTTGTGGCGGCGGCCATCTTGGACCGATTTTCATCAAACATAGCTAAGAACACTCCTGACAAATTCTCCTTTCAAACAAAAAAAAAACAAAATCAAAATCGGTTCATCCGTTCGGGAGCTACGATGCCACAGACAGACATACACACACACACACACACACACACAGAGAGAGAGACACGTCAAAATTATAACACGCCGTCATTTGTGCGTCGGGGGTTAAAAACGCGACGCGACGCAACGTGTCGACACCCGATATGCACCGTGCACATTACCAACACGCGACGTCACGACATACTAGCAAATTCTGAATCCAGTTAGCTAACAGCAGTGGAATCGTATGGACTTATGTACAGACGCCAGCACATCAAGCTACTACAATCTGTCAAATTTCTTTAATAGATTTTCAACTTTATCGCTAAAACATTAAGGTTCAAGGTTGATTGGGAAAATTTGACAGTTTCGGGTAGCTTGACCTGCTGGCGTCTGTACTATTAATTAATTGTTCGTCGGTCATTTCGCTAAATAAATACAAAAAATAATATTAAATTAGCATAAACTCCGTTTGACAGTTTGAAGAATAGGGAATGCATATAATTGCTCTGTGACAGTTCTCGAACGGCTTACGCGTGGCGTTGGGTGGTGTCTAGAAACATAACGCGCGCGCCGCGTCGGATGGCGTGTTTACCCCCACCATGGGCAACACACCGACCTGGCACGTCTGGATCGAGTGGCGTGTGCGCGCATGGCGTCGCGTCGGATGTTCATAGTGTGACTCTGGTCTATAGAAAACAATACATTTGATTCGACTCAACACGCATCGCGTTTTAATAATGTGTTTCCGCCTTAAATCACCATTATAAACAATGCTTTTATTACATTAGATTGGTATTTATTTCAATTTGTAAGAATCGATTTCTAAAATTCATCATATTAATTACTCGAATCGCTTGAAATAAAAAAAATCGTTTGGCATAATAATCGTTTCGTTTTCGCACATCATAGCAATAAAAAAAAGAAAACAATAATGGCCGATTGGCCGGCGAACTCTGCGATTTTGGACACAAATTGAGTAGTGGTAATGAATATTACGTGTTATTGGACTTGTGTTTTTTTATGACGCTAAGAGATAGGCACTTTCTTGTTGTTTATAATATTTTAAATTACATTTGACACATGTTAAATCGTATCTCTAAGAGTGTGTGTGATATTTGTGAAAAGTAAAAAATGTAAACACGCACGATTGGCGCGAAACTTCGACTTTGAATATCAAAACACTTCATTACCACTACTTATTTAATTTGAACAATTGATGAATTCGTCAAATAATTATATGATGTATTATTCACTGCCCCTGTAGTGGGGTGTGGATGTTCGAAATCCCCAATTTTGATGTTTTTTAGCCTCAACCACCACTGTCATCAAAATGGCGATTATCGCATTTACAGAGTTGAATATTGTCTATGTAAATTAATAAACTTGTGCACCTAATTATGAAAGATTTATAATGGCGTTAACATATGAGCTTTTTATCAACTGTCTTAACTAACGCACATGCCCGCGGAGGTTCGTGTGTTAGGGTCCAATCGGAGGCGCTTCCGAATCCGAACTATACGGATAAGTATTATCCGTTTGTTGAAAACCAAATGTAGGTTGATAAATTAACTTTTTAAATGTACAAAGACAGTTTATTTAGACAGTAAAATGTCTAAAAGAATTACAATAATTAGGAACTAATTATTGTCACTGAACTCGAATACGAACAGACATAATAATAATATGTACATGGTCATCAACTGACAGCAAAAAAAAAAAAAACAAGTTCACTTCTTGGAAATGGCAGTGCCTAACGCGCTTGCGCGGCGGGAGATTTAGGTTATTCCGAATTAGGCCATCATCGCCCACAGCGCTCACTTCAACAATATATAATTTCCCTTCCGATTTAGATCCGATTAGATCACAACCGTTGACAGCGCTCACTTATAAGACTTCATCTTTTTCGATTCACGGGACATCCTTATCACACGCTACATGACACGCTAATTTGGAAAAGGTGTGAGCACGCACAAATCGATTACAGCGTAGTTCGGAATGTACAAAATCTCCCTTCACGCGATTCTCGTAACCCATGGCATAGTAAAAGCAAACAAGTACGCCAACTCAAGCCCCGAGCGAGCGATAATAGCCTAAACTCGTAGGGCTGTCACTTATACTTTATTCAATCGTCAAAAATGCATAGTCAATCTCTATACAAAACAATGTTCCCCTGTAGGGTAAGCATCAGGGACCTTTAATACAAAGTTTTTTTAAATTATTTTTTCTACACACGGCTACACATCAAGCTATGCAAAACCAGTAGTATTAGCTGACCGTTCATTGTGAGAAAATATCATGCAAAGTGAGGCCAAGACAAACTGGTTTTGTATAGCTTGACGTGTAGCCGTGTGTAAGTACATAGACCAGAGCCGACTACATTTTTTTCATTGCCTACGTCATGTTATCTGTTTAGTTATTTGAAAAATTACGATCGAAATATATGACTAATAAAAACGTGGTTTTACTGAATCATGTATTTATTCAAATAAAATTAAATGATTATGAAGTCTTTGTAGTTAAAGGAGGTAGGTAGGTACACGTACAAATTATTTATTACGAGTAGCAGGGCAGCGGCGAAGCGTGCGCGGGCGCGGGCGATATTACCGGCGTCACAGCCAGGACTGGCGCACCTTTAGCAGCGATAAATTTTGTCAGTGTGTGCGTGCGACGACGCATACGTACGAGCGCGCTCACATACAAACCGCGCGCGGTGCGAATGTATGAAGATGTCGTACTTGTTTGCTTTTACTATGCCCATGGCAACATCACTTCGGCGTAGGGTTGCCAGTGCCACGAACTACTTGTTCATATAAGGGTTACTAGCATCAAAAATACGGGTTTTATTATGTTTACGGGATACAATCTATGTGTAATGCTTTTAATAGATTAGTATATAATGCTTAAAATAAGTTTATTTCAATTTGTAAGAATCGATTTCTGAAATTCGCCATATTAATTCCTCGAATCGATTGAAATAAAAAAAATCGTTTGGCATAATAATCGTTTCGCTTTCGCACATCAACACAATAAAAAAAAAACAATAATGGTCGGATTGGTCGGCGACTCGGCGTCCGGCGAACTCTGCGATTTTGAACACGAATTGAGTACCTAGTGGTAATGAATATTGCGTATTATTGAACTTGTGTTTGTTTAAGACGTTACGAGATGGGCACTTTCTTGTTGTTTAAAACATTTTAAATTACATTTGACACATTTTAAATCGTATCTATATGAGTGTGTGTGATATTTGTGAAAAGTTAAAATGTAAACACGCAAGATTGGCGCGAAACTTCGACTTTGAATAACAAAACTGCAAAACACTTCATTACCACTACTTATTTAATTTGAACAATGGATGAATTCGTCAAATAATTAAGTGATGTATTATTCACTGCCCCTGTAGTGGGGTGTGGATGTTCGAAATCCCCAATTTTGATGTTTTTTAGCCTCAACCACCACTATCATGAAAATGGCGATTATCGCATTTACAGAGTTGAATATTGTAAGTAAATTAAACTTGTGCGCCTAATTATGAAAGGAGCCTTTTATCAATTGTCTTAACTAACGCACATGCCGACGGAAGTTCGTGTGTTAGGGACCAATCGGAGGCGCTTCCGAACTATACGGTTATGTAAGTAATATCAGTTTGTTGAAAACCAAATGTAGGCACTGTAGGCTGATAAAATTAACTTTTTAGATGTACAAAGACAGTGGATTTAGAAGAGGGGCCCGTGGCTAAATAATAACAGCCGCATAGGTCGATCGGTCAGCTTAAGCTACGATTGCCACGGTTGGTCTGTGGATGGGTGACCATCTTTACATACCGAGACCCCTCCGTGCCTCGGAAAGCACGTTAAGCCGTTGGTCCCGGCTGTTATTCGTGGATCTTTGACAGTCGTTACGGGTAGTCAGAAGCCCGAAAGTCTGACACTAGTGGTCAGACTTTCGGGCTCTTCTTACCAAGGGGTATCGTAATACCCAGTAACTGGGTTCTGGAGGTCAAATAGGCAGTCGCTCCATGTAAAATACTGGTATTCAGCTGCATCCGGTTAGACTGGAAGCCGACCCCAACATAGTTGGGAAAAGGCTAGGCAGATAAAAGACAGTGGATTTAGACAATAAAATGTCTAAATGCATTAAAATAATTAGGAACTAATTATTGTCACTGAACTCGAATACGAACAGATATAATAATAATATGTACATGGTCATCAATGACAGCAAAAAAAAAACAAGTTCACTTCTTGGAAATGGCAGTGCCTAACGCGCAAGCGCGGCGTGATCTTATCACTTCACCCGATTCACGAGCGAAATGTAATGAATCGCGTGAAGTGATCACGCCACTCTTACTACGTCGTCGGGTTGAATTCAGTCTATGGTCCGTCAGCCAGGCACACCGTTAGCACTCGATGACTTGACACACTCGGTTATCTCTTCTAATTGAATAGATTTGGGTTATTATCAGCGCTGAACATCGTTGCAGTCTTTACTAGACTCCATCTACAATCGCTCATAATAACAAACAATGTCGATGCGTATTTACATCAGTCTAGTAGCTGTGCACGGTCGCACCTCAAGCTATATAAGGACTAGTCTAGAAAAAAGAGAAAAATACAACATTGAGATCTTGACTGAGTTTCTGTTTTTCTATTTTATTTTATAACCCCACAAAATAGGAATGTTTTGACAACTAAAATACTAGCTTTGAAATTATATAAAATGAGCAATAGAATTACTTAGCATAAAAATATTATTAAAATCTCGATTATGATCACAGAACAGATAAAACCTCTTTTATCTGTTCTGTGATTATGATTGTAAATGTTTGCTTGGTCAATCCCTAGCGTCAGTGGGAAGACACTGACAGCTCACTCCACGCAAGATTTCACGGTGAGATTTACACAGAATCGACCGGCTGTCATTCCAACTAATATTAGGGATTGACATTATTGACAGCTCACTCTAAGCTCACTTCACCTAAGTTTTCACGGTGAGGTTTTTACAGGATCGATCGGCTGTTGTCTCTTCTTTAACCCGGCTTATCTGAAAGAAACGAAATACCTAATATAATAACTTGATATTGTATTGAATACCCATCATGAAACTGAAGTTTCTGAATTCTGATTTATCTACTCATTTTAAACCAGAATTCTAGTTATACTTTATTTTCGTAAGCTAAATTTGAAGACGATGCTACCAACTATTGAGGAGTTCCCCCATAAAGAAACGACCCTGGCTGCAGCATCAGCACAAACTGGTAATTATTATAGTTTTACAACTTAAACCTAACGCGTATGCTAAATTTGAAGACGCCGTTATCAACTGTTGAGGAGTTCTCTCATGAAGAAATGACCGTGGCTGCAGCATCAGCACAAACTGGTGATTATTTTGGTGTTACTAGATAAACTTGAGGAGTTCCCTTATGAAGAAACAACCTTGGCTGCAGCATCAGCACAAACTGGTAATTATTTTAGTTTTACTACATAAACCTAACGCGATTCTAGATTTGAATACAGTGCTATTAACTGTTAAGGAGTTCCCTCATGAAGAAACGACCCTAGCTGCAGCATCAGCACAAACTGGTAATTATTTTAGTGTTACTAGATAATCTTAATGCGTATGCCAACTTTGAAGACGATGCAATCAAGTGCTGAGGAGTACCGTCATGTAGAGACGACACTGGCTGCAGCATCTGATACTGTAATAATATACTCATTTTAAAGATGTTTATATAAAATTAAAAACTTACCTTTCCTCCACAGTTATTATACCCATTTTATTCGCGGTCCCCATCAACGACAAACGTAAAGACATCGACTCGTCCTCGCTTGGTACTTCGTTTTAGAAAAAGTGTGTAAGAAATAAATCGGAACATTCTACTAACATTGATATAATTATTATCTTACACGTAAAATGTTTTAGGTACCTAGGTAGACTTTCCAGGTCCTCGGTTTGTACAAGTTCTACGCGAAAAACTGTCCTCGGTTTAGTAATATAAAGTCTAACACAACGTCCGCGCTTTGTACAAGCTATAAGAAATACTGTGTGAAAATACGTCCTCGGAAGGACGTCGCAGGGCTTACGTAAGAGGTCCTCGGTTGGCTTACACAAAGTCCTCGTATGTGCATCGCTGATCACATTTAGCTGTGTATTTCAGGTCCTCAGTATGATAGCCGAAATTCATACAATAAAATGTTGAGATAGCATTATCCCAATAAGCTCATCACTATAGATTTACTCACCTGTCTCTTTCTATCTTATTCTAAAAGGCCAATGAGGTATTTAAACCAGTTTTTTGGAGAGTCCTCGGTTCGTTATAGGACTAACAAGGTCCTCGTAAGGGTGTCTGTACAAACAGGGGTGTGTGTTTGCGTGGGGGTGTGTGGGGGTGCGTGTGTGTGTGTGTGTGTGAATGTGTTTGTGAGATTACTATTGGGTTAGTAAGCGGTTATGTTGGGTCAAAAACGAGAAGTTATGAAAGTGTTTTTAAAAGATTCTCAGTCTCATCATAGGTTTTTAAAAGAAGGTAAGAACGGACGGCAGTTTTGCATTTGGAGTAAGGTAGGGTATAAATGGGTAAGTTAGCGTTAAGTTTGTCATGATATGGACCAAGGTAAAAAAAGAATCGTTTGGTGAATTTATAGTACGGTGGTGGAATAGTGCAGACCATATCTTTCCGACGTTTCGAGATTGTGATAAAAGGTGTAAGTCGGTGTTGTGAAAGAATGGTCTGCAAGATGAAGTGTTGTCTAACGTTAAGGACCTTCCAATTATTGTAGAGGGTTGTTGTTGGGTACATAATTGGTTTAAACGTGGCTACCTTCAATATTGCTCTGTGGGCTATTTCTAGATGTTTCATTGTCATCTTAGCGGCGCCACCCCAACATGCAATACCATACGTCACGATAGATTGGCATAAAGCGTAGTAGACAGTACGTATTACAGCTGGCGTGGCGACGTGTCGTAAATTTTAAAAATATAAATGAGTTTTCTAACCCTACTTGTAAGAAGATTGATGTGAGTTTTGAAGTTAAGAAAATGGTCTAATGTAATGCCCAGATATTTTATATTGTCAACGCGAGTAATTATTGGGCACTGACAGGGTAGAGCTGTCTGGATGAGATGTGTGTGGCAGGAGTGGGCTTTTATGACAATAGGAATTTCAGGTTGTGACTTAAACGAGGTAGAAAAGGTTATAAGCTTTGTTTTTGACGTGTTTAATGTGAGTGTGAGAAAGTAGCCATTCAATTAGCAGAGTTGAAGCCAATTTGAGCTGAATTCTGAAGCTCTGGCCACGAGTCGGCTGAGAGAGTAAGAGCAGTATCATCTGCGAATGACACGATTTTAGCGTTATTTATTATTTAAAAAGGGATTGGGGTGTTTCAAAGTTTGTATGGAAGAATTTTAGCGCGCGGTCCGATTATCTCGAAACTCACTATTTATACCTAAGATCGAAAGTAAAGAATAATGTGTATCAGTGTTTTTCGAAAATTACCTGTGACGGACTGAAAAGGGGTAGTCAATTTTACAGGGCAGGATTTTACTGCATGGCTTGATTAACTCGAAAATTAGTATAAATAATCTTTAAGTCAAGTTATAAATCCATCCCAAACGATTTTTTTTTAATTCCACCCCTGTGGGGTTAAAAAGCAGGGATACAGGTTATATGAAAAATCGTCTTTATTGGGTTAATAAACTTGAAACTTGGCAAGAATACTCGCCTAAGTAAGTAATAAAGTTTATTATTATAAGTTTTTCAAAACTACCCCTCAAAGGGGGATATAGGGGTCTTGAAGTTTGTGTGGAAGTAATTGAATGCGCGGTCCAATTAACTCGAAACTCAGTATTAATAGTTTTGACAGAAAATAATTAATAATAATTATGTAAAGTAGTCGAAAATTGACCCCTGACGGGGCAAAAAGGGGTAATTCGGTTTTTAAGGGGAGGATTTAAACTTGAAACTGTATGTTACATTTCCACACGTAAACCACTGAACTTCTGATTTGGCAAAGAGATAGATGGCATCCTAGGGAAGGACATACTTTTTATTAGGGTAGCACCATAGTAAAAGCAAACAAGTACGACATCTTCATACATTCGCACCGCGCGCGGTTTGTATGTGAGCGCGCTCGTACGTATGCGTCGTCGCACGCACACACTGACAAAATTTATCGCTGCTAAAGGTGCGCCCTGCGCCAGTCCTGGCTGTGACGCCGGTAATATCGCCCGCGCCCGCGCACGCTTCGCCGCTGCCCTGCTGCTCGTAATAAATAATTTGTACGTGTACCTACCTACCTCCTTTAACTACAAAGACTTCATAATCATTTAATTACAACAAATATTTTGCTGATATAGGTAAGACTTTGGCATCTAAAATAATTACCTTCCCTACAGACAGAGATGAGACAACCAAATACAGTACGCTAAACTCAATCACGCTTCTCCCGGTCAGTGTGAGTGATATCGAGACTATTATAAAAACCCTTCGGGATGACTGTGCCACGGGATGGGACAACATACCAGCTAAATTAATCAAAATGGCGCGAAACGTTCTTGTACCTTCGATTACACATATCTGCAATCTTGCTATATCACAAGGGGTATTTCCCAAGGCGTTTAAAACGGCGTTAGTCATCCCTGTTTACAAAACTGGAGACAAAGATCAGATCTCTAACTATCGTCCCATCTCCGTCTTAAGCGCTCTGTCTAAAATCATGGAACGAGTTCTCAACAACTGCCTAACTAATTATTTAACAAAATTCCACATCCTCACTAATAACCAATATGGCTTCAGACACGGCATATCTACGGAAGATGCCGTGATCGACCTTGTACAGTCAGTGGCTGACAAATTAAACAAAAAATTGAAATGCTATGGCATTTTCCTGGACCTCAGTAAAGCATTCGACACTGTCTGTATTTCCAAATTAATAGAGAAAATGGAAAATGTGGGTATACGTGGTCTTGCGCTTGACATCTTTAAAGATTATCTCTATGACCGTAGACAATCTGTCAAGATAGACAATATAATTAGCGCAGAGGAACAGGTAACCTTTGGAGTTCCCCAGGGAAGTATTTTGGGTCCAACTCTCTTCCAAATTTATATTAACGACCTCTGTAATCAACATCTCGCCAATTGTGATATTTTCACTTACGCAGACGACACTGCACACGTGGCATATGGTGAGAGTTGGAATGACGCCAGAATGCACTCTGAGGAAGCTTTACGGAGAGTAATGCATTGGTTAGCAAGTAACCGTTTAACCTTAAATGTTATAAAGACCAAATTCCTACGTTTCATTCTACGCGCTCCTGCACACGATGCCGCCACCGCGCCGTCGCCGCGCCGACGCCGCACAACTACACTGTACATACGAGTCGCGCAAAGACCGCCACCGCGCCGCCGCCGCGCCGCCACCGCGCGCGTTCCCAGTTATTTCATTATCCTGATTCATTCCATTGCTGGCCGCGTATGAACATGCACGTGCATAACTTTTTAAGAAATTATCATGGAAAGTTTTGATTACGAAACGTTTATAAGTTTAGTGGAGGACAGAGAAGTTTTATGGGACAAAACTTTGGAAGTATATAAAGACAAGCGTAAAAGTTTAAAAGCTTGGTTTGATATCTGCCATATAATGAATGAGAACTTTGCAGAACTACCTGATACGGAGAAAAGTAAATACGGTAATTATCTTATTACAAAATTTTATTAATTCTTGTTAATGTGTTTCTATCTAGTGAGGCCAATTGACAAAATATATAAGTAGGCTCTGACTTAAAGGAATTTTGGGACAAGATATGATCAGTATGTTTTTTAATTAAATTGTAATGCAACAGAGGGTACTTCTATATACTTCTAACTGAATAAAATTAAAAGTCGCGGTATGGTAGCAAGTGATTGCTTGTTTAATGTAGATACGTAGGTACCTATATTAAACAACATTACACACGAAATTCATCCGTCATTTTACTTTTGTTTTACTTACGAAACTGCTCACGAGATATACTATCCACACACTACTCTGGATAGTATATCTCGTGAGCAGTTTCGTACGTATGCACGTGCATAACTTTTTAAGAAATTAAGTTAGTTCATACGCGGCCAGCAATGGAATGAATCAGGATAATGAAATAACTGGGAACGCGCGCGGTGGCGGCGCGGCGGCGGCGCGGTGGCGGCGCGGTGGCGGTCTTTGCGCGACTCGTATGTACAGTGTAGTTGTGCGGCGTCGGCGCGGCGACGGCGCGGTGGCGGCATCGTGTGCAGGAGCGCTACCGCATACGTCAAAACCAGCTATAGAAACCGGATATCTAAAAGCCCACAACTGTCCGCGAAACACCGAAGCTTGTACTTGTCTGTCGTTGACGATGGTAGAATCCATAAAATATCTCGGTGTATTCGTTGACGAGAAACTAGACTGGACCACTCACTTGGAGTCATTGACTTCTCGCACCAGAAGACTTATATACATATTTAAAAATCTAAGGTTTTCTGCGGATAAGGATATTCTCCGAATGGTATACTTGGCTTTGTGTCAATCAATCCTGACGTACTGTATCCCGGTGTGGGGAGGAACTCATAAAACTGAGCTATTAAAGCTTGAAAGAGCTCAAAGGGCTGTGCTAAAAGTAATTCACTTTAAACCACGTGACTACCCTACATATACGTTATATTCAGAATGCAATGTCCTTACTGTTAGAAAATCGTACATCCTAAGATGCATCCTCCGCAAGCACTCCATGATCTCGTTCAACAAGCACCTAGTCAGTCAGCGGCGAGGTGGTTTTCCTTTATGTCCAACAGTCTCTTGTAGGACTGCTTTTGCAAGACGACAGTTTAATGGCCTAAGTGCTAGGCTTTATAATAAAGCCCATAAACAATTAAATATCTACGCCTTGACTAAGTATGAGTTAAAACACAAACTAAATTCCTGGCTACAGACGTTAACATATATCGATACCGAGGAGCTTTTAACCACTATACAGTAAAGTGGGATAGGCTTACACCCAAAATGCACATCACACACCCCCCCCCCCCACACACACCCCCACACACCCACACACACACACACACCCCACAGACTCACACGCACATTTTTATTTTTGTCCTTAAATATAAGTACTTTGTTCGCCCGCTGCACGTTCCAATTATTTTGTAACCGCTACAAAGACCAATTATAAATGGATACTCTTTCCTAAGATACAGACAGGTTTCTCTGCCTAGTTTAGGAAAAGGGAGTCCTATGACCCCTGTTATTGTTGTACTGGTTCTAATTTATAGCATTTTAGTCTATAAGACAATTCTATATGCTATGTACAAACTGCTTATAAATAAATTTTTATTATTATTATTATTATATAATTTTATTTGAATAAATACATGATTCAGTAAAACCACGTTTTTATTAGTCATATATTTCGATCGTAATTTTTCAAATAACTAAACAGATAACATGACGTAGGCAATGAAAAAAATGTAGTCGGCTCTGGTCTATGTACTTACACACGGCTACACGTCAAGCTATACAAAACCAGTTTGTCTTGGCCTCACTTTGCATGATATTTTCTCACAATGAACGGTCAGCTAATACTACTGGTTTTGCGTAGCTTGATGTGTAGCCGTGTGTAGAAAAAATAATTTTAAAAAACTTTGTATTAAAGGTCCCTGATGCTTACCCTACAGGGGAACATTGTTTTGTATAAAGATTGACTATGCATTTTTGACGATTGAATAAAGTATAAGTGACAGCCCTACGAGTTTAGGCTATTATCGCTCGCTCGGGGCTTGAGTTGGCGTACTTGTTTGCTTTTACTATGGTAGCACGTTCCCGTGGGAGAATTTCTGACATCCACGCGGGCGAAGCCGCGAGCAGAAGCTAGTTTTGGAAATAGTATAGATTATTCTCACGACCTTTGGAAAAGTTTTAAAATTCGTTATACTAGTGGTTTTCGTTTATTTATGTTTTGAGATTATTTACAACTTTAAGTTTATTATTATTTAAAAGTTTTCATTTGTAACAAGGCTAAATGAAGTCAAATCAGAAGACTGATTGTAATATGTACATACAATACCTACTGTGATTTATCGGACTGTGACTGATTCTATCAATCAATAACAAAACAAAATATTCTCTGCCTTACCGGACTTGCGTGCGACAACACGTACTCACAGTGTGCTCGTATATAAAAAATCTATATAGTGTCTAAAGCAATATCCGACTTTAAAATAATATACAGTCGTGTAGCCCAGTTCACAAGCTACCTTGTGCGCGAATCAGTTTACATCAATATCAAGAAACCAACAGATAAACTCAGTTTTAATAAAAAGCGGTTGCAAAAATTTTAATTTTGCGCGAGTTCAAGTACCGTCCTCGTACGCGTTGTATCTTCAAGGACAAAGCGATCGTAGCCCGTTCGGAGACAGTTCGGTTTGACGAATATTTACGAAGGCGAGTGGAACACAGCTACGGCGCGCTGGCGCACAGTGATTGAGGTGACTCATTATTTTACGACTACCGCATGCTGTCAAATTATTGTTTGTTTACTACGTTCGGTGATAAATCAACTCCTGTTTTGTTTGTAAATACTGCAAAACAAATATAATGAATCGTCACTCGCCCCCTAGTACTCCATCGGCATCCTCGCCGACATTACATAAGTCTGACCCGAATTTATCTTTGAGTTCTGACAACAATGAACATATCACGCAAAGGAAACGCAGGCATGGAGACTATGTGGAGTTTGAACGGATGGAGAATATGATTTTGGAAATGAAAAATATGTTTTCTGAGATGGTGTCGCAGCAAACACAACAAAATCTAAAAATTGATAGTTTAAACGCTGCTCTTGAGAACATCAGATCTCAAAACTCATTGATTACTTCACAGACTTCTGAGATTCGAACACAAAATGATGAGATCAGAGCTTCGGTTCAATTTCTGTCCGATAAATACGACGATGCTATGAAAGAACTAAATCACCTAAAGTCTGAGTGTTCTAATAATAATAAAATTATTAAAACATTAGAACTAAAAGTTGACCACCTGGAGAAAAATTTGAAATCAGCAACACTTGAGTTGAAAAATCTACCCAGCACAAACCCTGAAACCCAACAATCGCTGATGAACTCTGTTCAAAAGTTAGGAGATATCATAAATCAGCCTGTGATAAATACTGACATTAAAAACATTTTTCGCACAAGGGGTAATAAAGACTCAGTTGGCACCGTCCTCGTCGAATTCTCCTCTCCAGTAATCAAAGAACAGTTCCTGAAGTCGTCTAAAAACTACAATAAAGTCAATAGCAGAAATCGACTTAATACTACTCATCTGCAAGCTATGGGACCGGAAAAACCCATATATGTTTCAGAAGCTCTCACTACCATGACGAAACGCCTCCACTACCTAAGCAGGGAATTCATCAAAACCAGCACATATGAGCAATGTTGGATTGCAAATGGGAAAGTATATGTGCGCGAAAAAGAGGGGATGCCCAGTCGGCTGATAAGAACTGAGGAGGACCTCGTCGTGTTACGAAGAGAAAAATGACTAATATACATCTGTCAGTTACGCAGTGTATCGCTGTCTATTGTTGCTTTCCTTTGTTGTTTACCGTGTTATAAAACATTATTACTAATACCTTGTACTAACAACCTTTTTACCATTTTATGTTTGCTGTCCTGTCATATTACTGGGCTACACTCACACTCATATCCACGACTTACTACACAAGAAATTATTTCCACTCACTTTAACTTGTTAATCAGAGATTTACATACATTCCTACATATTATACACTCTTTTTGCCTAACATCTGCCCGTGCCTTCAATGTTCTTAGCCGTTCACATATTCTGTCGGCCATTTATTTGTGTATACTATTAAATGACATAGTTATCGTTATAAAAATCACAACAAATTGTCCATTCCGAAAGGTTTATTATAGAATTTTTACTATTAAAATTCGACAACACAAAAAATAATACAACTAACATAGATTCTGTCTCCGTGTCTGACTCATTAGTGTGTGATCTCGATAATTGTACTCCGCCTAACTTCCCATCTAATCAGTCGTTAAAAATTCTCAACCAAAACATTAGGAGTATAACTAAAAATATGCCAGAGTTTCACACCTTACTCGCTAGAACAAAAGTTGATTGGGATATTGTCACCCTGACAGAATGCTGGCTTCCTAGCACGCACTCCATTCCAAACCTTGAGGGCTACAATTACTTTAAGACAGTTAAAAATCTTACCCAAAATGAAGGTATCGTCGTCTATGTACATGAAGACCTTAAGGTCTCTGTGGAAGAACCTCCACTTCTGGAAGCAAATTGTCTCCAAATAAAAATTGACAACAACACTGTCTTACTGGCAATTTATCGTCCACCAGGCTATAAAGACGTTAACATTTTTCTTAATTCATTAGATACAACTCTTCATAACATAGCGAATTATCGAAACGTAATCATTTGTGGGGATATAAACATAAATATTCACGATCAGTGCCATGACTCAGCTAAAAGTAGTTATTTAAATTTACTAGCCTCACATGGTCTCCTGCCAGCACATGTCCTGCCCACACGTCAACTTGCATGCCTAGATCATTTTATTCTTAAAACAACTTTGCCCGCTACCACTTTGGTTGCCCACTCCGCTCTCACTGACCACGAAACTGTTTTGTTATTTCTTGCAAAGAAAAACCCTAAATCGACTGCAAGAAAAACAGTGAATCGAGTCAATCACGATCAGCTAGATGCAGATCTGAAACTAGTTGACTTTAGTGCGGTGTATATGTCAAATGATCCACATGTAGCGGCAGATCTATTAATTAGTCCCATTATGCGGGTCATTGAGTTAAACACGAAAACAGTTAAAGTCCCGAACCGTAAAAAAATCGTGAAGGCATGGATTACTCCTGGCCTTCTCCGTTGCATTCGACATAGAGATAATCTTCACAAAAAATTTAAAAATGACCCTGAGAACTCAATTCTAAAAACTACATATTCAAGATATAGGAACTACTGCAACAAAATATTAAAACAATCTAAAATTGACCATGATAAAAAAGAAATCAGTGATGCTGGCAACAACACTAAACATCTGTGGACAGCTATAAACAGCATAACGAGTAGGGTCGAAAAGAAGGACAGCGCTTCAGAATTGCTATCGACTTCAACTACACCAAAGCAATCGGTTAACGAAATCAATAACTTCTTCGCAAATATTGGTAAATCCCTTGCTGAAAAAATTGTAAGTCCGTCGGCTTTGTCACCGAGTGGTACTTTCTGCAATAATTCACATTCCATGGTACTGTTACCCACAGACGAAGCAGAAGTGACAAAACTAATACTGTGCCTCCGCAATGACTGTGCCATTGGTTGGGACCGAATTTCTAATAGTTTCCTTAAGAAACACAAAGCTGTCATAGTTCCACCGTTGACTTACGTTTGTAACCTTGCTCTCGAAACAGGCCAATTTCCCAGAGCATTCAAGAGGTCAATTGTTCATCCGGTCTTTAAGGGTGGGGACAGAAGCCGTGTCAACAACTACAGACCCATAGCCGTGCTGCCAGCGCTTTCCAAGATTCTTGAACGGATCATGAACGGCAGACTAGTTGATTACTTGGAGAGCAATAGCCTTCTATCTTCCTCTCAGTATGGTTTTAGAGCCGGTAAATCAACGTCCGATGCCGTTCATGATCTCACTAACTTTATCGTCACTAACATGGACAAGGGTCGTAAAGTCTTGGGGATTTTTCTAGACCTAGCGAAGGCATTTGACACGGTTTCTGTTCCCATACTGATTCAGAAGATAGAAAACCTTGGAATTAGGGGAGTCCAATTGAAACTGTTTGAGGACTATCTGAGTGGGCGTACTCAGAGCGTGAAAATGAAAGAGTACGTCAGTGACGAGTGCCAAGTTACCTACGGCGTGCCTCAAGGCAGCGTACTGGGTCCTACACTCTTTCTTATATATATAAACGACCTGGGTATGCTCACTCTCCCAGAGGGTAAAATAATAACTTTTGCAGACGATACAGTCCTGTTGTTCAGCGCGACCACGTGGAGTGATGTCTACGGATTTGCTCAGTCAGGCTTCAATATGGTATCAGAGTGGTTACGAAATAACATCCTCACTCTAAATGCTGCAAAAACGAACTATGTCACTTTCTCCATAAAACATATCAGACATACCTCGGCAACAACCCCGCATTCCATCGTAGCTCACACTTGTCCGATGCCATGCTGCACCGCCTGTACTTGCACTCGAATCGGTAAAGCTGATAGTGTGAAATATCTGGGCGTTATCATAGACAGTGCACTAAATTTTCACAAGCACATTACCGTATTGAGTGGCAGGCTGAGGAAGTTAATATATGTCTTCAAGACCCTTACACGGGTGGCTGAGGATAAGGTGAAGAGATCAGTGTATTTTGCCCTCGTTCAATCTCTGTTGACTTACTGCATCACCTCCTGGGGTGGTGCCCCAAAATACACTATTCTTGAATTGGAAAGAGCGCAGAGAGCCATCTTGAAGGTCTCACTGGGCCTCCCTTTTAGATACCCTACCACCCTCCTATATAAAGAAGCGAAGGTCCTGACAGTACGCCAACTGTTCATACAACAAACAATTATGAAACAGCATAGCCTCTTAACATATTCCCCCTCTCTTTCACGTGGCAAACGCAGATTTGACCCCGTGGATAGTTATCACAACCGGCTTTCGACCAAGTTCTCTCAGCGATTCTTCTGCCACCTCGGTCATTATCTCTATAATAAAATTAATAAGATTCTTCCTATTTACGACCTTAACAAGATTAAATGTAAAATGAAATTAACTAGCTGGATCCAGGACTTAGACTACCTTGAAACTGAAAAAATCCTAGCTGTCTCGGTATAGATCACGATTTAAATAAATTAGTTAACTAGGTATATACTTTTCACATAAATATTATATATTTATATGTCCAGGCTACAGAAACTTCTACATCCTCACTCACTACACAAAACCACACTCTACACTTTCCTTCATCTCCACACAATACTAACCATACTAACACTATATAGATTTAGAATCATTTTAATAATTCTTAACTGACTCGCGACCACTGTCTGATTCGGAATATTATGTAACCTAAAGGGTGGAGACCTGGTGTCCTGAAATACAGGCCACAAGCCTAGTTTAGGCACCAGTCTCCCGCAATATACTTGCTGTATCCACCTGTTCCTTAAAATATGTACTCAATGTGTATTGTGGCGAGAAAATAAATAAATTATTATTATTATTATTATTATTATTCTTATTAGTATATTTTTTATTGTGATTAAGTTGAATTATGTTATATCAGAAGACTGATTGTAATTGTATCTAGGTACTATACGTACCTACTGTGATTTATGGGACTGTGGCTGATTAATAGAAAAACAAAAGAAATATTTGTAATTTATTTAAATACAGATGATTATAAACCTAAACCACTAGTCTTTAATTTAATGTAATGTTGCAGTATATATGTGTGGCATTACTTTTAAGAATTAATATATTAAATTCTATGGGGACAAACAGGAATAAAAAGTTTTATCTGTCCCCCTATCAGTGATAGGGGGACAGATGAAACTGTTAAGGAGTGAATAAAGTTCGAACTGTCCCCTCATTGCTAACAGGGGGACAGATCAAACTTTTTTTTCCGATCTGTCCCCCTAAGGGGACAAAGCGGGGTGACAGATCGGAATGATAAATGATGATAAATGATTTTATTTTTGTAAGTAGGTTTGTACAAACACTTTTACACGTCAATCATATTTTAAAACTAGATGAAGTCGGCGTTTTCTATCTGACTAGTCTGAGAAGAAAGGCCGAAACAAACTCAGACGTCACAGTCTCTTTTAAAGTCCAGACATAATCTTGGTCAGATCATATGAAAACCATGTAGGTCGATGTCTGAGATGGTCTTTTGAGGAAAGAACCACACAGATTGAGAGGACCTGTCCAGTCAGTGCACGCATATGTCAGAAATCGTGCAGCTCAACTCAAAACTTAAGGAGCTCAACGGTTCGACGAACAATACCAAAGAAAGGACATTTGGGTAGGCCACATTAATTACTCAAACTGCCAGACCATGACAAAACTAACAGAACAGAGCGAAAAATAAAAAATAAAATGACCCACATAGTCTTCACATTCACAATAATTAAAATAATAGAATACTTTACAAAGTAAGCAAATGTCATAGTATATAGTAGCTTCTTGTAATGTTCATTACTGAACATAGGTTCCTAGTATTGTATACATGCAACTAACTATATTCTAACTGAACAGACAGCTGTGCTGCTGGGGAGTTTGTTCCGCCACTTCTTCTTCCCAGCGATAGCACTAGGAAGTGGCGAAGGGCGGGCGTTTTTGGGGGACTGTCTTTTGTAATTTTGAAGTTCGAAAAGTGCTGATTCTCAGCCTAATTTGAATAAATGACTTTTGATTTTGATTTTGATTTTATAGTATATATCAAACTCATTAATGTCAAAATATATATAAAAAAAAAAACAACAACAAAACAAAACAAAAACATTCAATATATTGTAAAGATTGGAAGCAGCTTAATCCCAAGCCTTTTTGTCCTCGATATAAGCCTTAACGGTATAAAAGGCTTTCTGGCACAACTTACGTTTAATGAATGATTTAAATTTATTAAGGCTTAGATCTTGAACGGGGCTTGGAACTTTGTTGTAGAAGCGTATACATTGGCATCTGAACGAGCCACCTATTTTCTTGAGCCTTGTTGTAGGTACAACAAATTTGTGTTTGTTTCTAGTATTTATATCATGTATATCACTGTACTTTTTAAACAATTTTATATTTTTATGGGCATATAAAAGATTTTCATAAATATACTGAGAAGGCACAGTCATAACATTAATTTCTTTAAATTTGTCTCTGAGCGAGTGTCTCGGACTCAATTTATAAATTGATCGAACAGCTCGCTTCTGTAAAACAAAGATAGTCTGAATATCAGCGGCATTTCCCCACAATAGAATACCGTACGACATTACACTATGAAAATAGCTAAAGTACACTAAACGGGCTGTCTCTATATCAGTTAAATTACGAATTTTTCTAACCGCGTATGCTGCGGAGCTTAGCTTTTTTGATAATTTATCTATATGTGGACCCCACTGAAGCTTAGCATCCAAAGTTATGCCCAAGAATACTGTACTGTCTTCAGGATTCAATTCTTCGCCCTTTATCAACACATTGGTTTTCACCTGCCTAACGTGAGGTAGCGTAAACTTAATGCATTTGGTTTTTTTCTCGCTTAAAAGTAAATTATTAACATTGAACCAGTGGACTACTTTAGAGATCGCGGTATTTACATCGTCAGTAACCTGCTGCTGACGTTTAAGTTTAAACAAAAGTGAAGTGTCATCTGCAAACAACACTATATCATGATTATCCTTTATGAGGTACGGCAAGTCATTTATATAAATAAGAAACAAGAAAGGGCCAAGAATTGAGCCCTGTGGGACTCCCATTGTTACTATAGATCCGGGAGATCTATAATAATTCCGCAGAAAGAACAGATGGCCGATGTTTATTATTATTACGCAATAAATGCGTATTTTGATTACTTTAAAACCGGTCAAGTGCGGGTCGTATTCGCTGACTGATAGTTTCGTACCATGCTCTAACTAAAAGTCAAACATGACTACCTACCTAATTTTACTTCCTATACAAATCCTCACCTTGATCCGACAAATTAGCACGGAAAGATTTTTTTTTTTTTGAGATTTGGATAAGACTTGTCATAGCCGGTGTAGCAACTGTTTTTTTTTTATAAAACTTATTTAAGAACGAAATTTTCGAGTCTAATACAATTGGTCGACTATTACTCGTAAACTTGAGTTTTCCTTTAAACTTTGCTATAGTATATAGGTACTACTGCCGTGACATTTGAATTTCTAACTACAACCGCTTAGTTAGTAGAGGGGGGGGGGGGACACTTGACTCTAACGAAAATTGGTACTTTAAAGCTTGATAAGTCACGAACGGTTTACTTAATCAAAAAACGTTCGTATTAAACCCCTAATATTTTTGAAAGACCTATCCAACGTCAACGATATCCCACACTATGGGAAAGACGAAAAAAAAAATTATCATCCCCACTTTAGATGTAGGGGAGATACCCTAAATAATTATTTTTTTCAAATTTTATTTTCCCTTTTTTTCGGCGTCTGAACATGTATACTCATGCCAAATTACAATTTTTTAGTACCAATAGTTTTGGAGCTAAACCGCGGACAGACAGACAGACATGGCGAAACTATAAGGGTTCCTTGTTGACTACGGAACCCTAAAAAAATGTGGTTTCATTTTAATGAATCCATTGTCGACCTCACAAAGATTGTGACTGCCCTTGGAACAACAGTTGACCTCCCAATCTCAGCGACAAGTATTCACGATATCTACCGTCTACCAGGAAAATCAGCTACAAATAAACCAATAGTCGCTGAGTTTACAAGTGTTCATCTGAAAACAGAACTTTTATCTCGCTTGCGAGGGTTTAACAAGAGGCAACCCAACAAAGAAAGCAAACTCAATACGGAGCTGCTGGGATTGGCTGGCCAAAAACGTGCAGTCTATGTCGACGAGCATCTTCCTAACTCCACGAAGAAATTATTTTATCTGGCGAGGGAATTTGCAAAGAAGCAGGAGTTTGAATTCTGTTGGATCGCAAACGGCAATATTTTCTTGCGTAAAAAACCGGGACTTCAGCATATCCTCGTAAAGTCGGAAGCTACTCTACAAGAGTTACAAACGAAGACATGACTACACAATTTAGATATACTAGATCAATTATTCTTCTACAGCATATCACCTAACAATTTTCTTTTATTTAAGTTTCTTTTCAAATATCGTTATGTCAAATTCAACTGATCCACCCCACATCTATACTACGGTACATACACATATTATTTACAAAGTTACACAAATACATATTTACACTAACATTCACGCTTTTTCATCTAACTCACAGACTTATATTGGCTAGATAACGCAAGTCTCATCTTCTGTATAGAAACCAAGCGTGCCATTATTTCTCTACCTACTGTGACGTCACATGAGCGATTTAGTGATGGGAACTCCCTGTCCGCGAGTAAACGATTCAAAACGATCCGCGTTTCGCCTCGCTCGTCCGCCAGTACTCTTTGGATCGAGAGGTCGCGTGCGCGCATCCCGTCCGCTTGCATGTTATTGTTTTAAGTTCGCCGCTCTTCAAGTTACACGATGTATGCTCATTTGACGTAGACGGCTGGTGAATGTCCTGTAACACGAATTAACTATTAAATAATCCTAATATCAGCGTCAAGACGTCCACTTTTTCCGACCCGTTACATTTAGAATGAAACGAGTACCTACTAATCGATTTTTGCAAGATAACAGTGATAATTTAACTTGGGATCACTTGGAAATCTGTAAATATAATTAATAATATTCTAAACAAAATCACTAAATTGAAAAATTGCAATAAAAAAAAATTACATGTCACAAAATACCCAACGCAAACATTATCATTCCTCTGTTTCCAAAATCGATTAGAATCGAGAACAACTGTACAAACTGTGTGTACAACACTATTTGCTTTATTTGACAGAAAAATGAGAATAGCGACTGTACCACGAAGCTGAGCCACAAGTGAAAATATCGATCATTTTAATTTTCATTGCGTGTTTTAACAGACAAGTCCTACATGCTGCCATGTAACTAAAAACGGCAATGTATCATGAATTATTCGATACACACTCAGTTGCATAGTGTTCATTGTAAGACCACAATGAACACAAAATAATTGATTTTGCAATAAATAACACATAATTTAATAACAAAATGACTTACCGATGAAAGGAAATGTTTCCATTATCTCGTCCCACTTTTTTTGTGTAGTTTTTACAGCTCATTAGAGCACAATTTGGCATTTTTTAGTTTTTGTTTGACGTCTGGCATCAAGAACGTTCGAGCGCGGACTGATTAGAAATGACGCTGAAGGAAGTAAATTTTACTCCCTTTTTACACGCGAAGTACATACACTTGCGTCGTCTAGCCAATATAAGTCTGTGATCTAACTCTAATTGTTTTCTTTTATGGCTTTCTCCGAATGCTTGCCTCTTTGTGGCCAAAAATAGTTCCAAACAAAGGCGAAACATTTGGTTTGGATAGGTGAGCCCGTTCTTGAGTTATAAAATTACAACGAAAAGTGGCATTGATTTTTATATACATATATATGTACTTATATATATATATAAAGATGAACGATGATGAAGATTAGCATGAGAGTTTGCGCATTTTGTAAAACTCGCTATCATAAATATTAATTACACGGACGCTCACGTTGCTGTCAGCGCCAAAATGGCGAATTTTGTTATCGATATTAACTATAAAGTCCAGCGTACTTGTTTAATATTGGTCAGTGATTTTGACAGTCGATTATTCGCTAGAGATGTCAAAGTCTGTGTGTGGACGTGAGATATAATCGCACGCATATGACAAAAAAACTCTTTTGTTTACATATTTTGCTATTGCAACATCAAAACATTTCCCAACCTAAAAAGCTACGGATAGTCTGTACCTACTTAGTCTGTGGATTCTACTCTACCGATAAAACGTCAAAAACTAGAGACCCTAAAGTGAAATTGGATGAATTTATTTGGAATCGTTAAGTCATGTCTTATCATATCTTATAATTATATACATATGTGAACTGTGAACTGCTGAAGGCATTAGTTCATTGAGAATTGAGATTGATATTGTGCATTTTATGGAAAATGCAAGCAAGTGGTGACTGGGAAACGAAGTTGAATAAATTTTTTTCTAAATAAAATGTTTACAGTATTTAGAATAAAGTGTTAAGAACTAAATATTTATCTGGGATATTTATGTCAAGGTATGTCCTGGAGCCCGAATGACTATAAATTTTAGTTTGCATTCAAATTTAGTGAGTAAGTATTTCGTGTTTTTTGCGAAAAAGAATAGCATTATTATTTTAATTCATATAATAGTTAAAAATAAGTCCTCTATAACATGTCTTTAATATTTATTTACTTAATGCGAAACATTCCAAGCTGAATGTATTTTGTATTTTTTTTTTTATCCCACAAAGTACAATTACAGTAAAATAGGTGTTACAAAAATATTGTAGGTACTAGGACTTGCGGGAGTCAGGAATCCAAACTAGGATACCCTGTGCTATGGACTCCTGGCTCTTATAACGGGCATGTAATGTTGTAATAGTTATTTTGTTTCTAAACATTTTGGTCAGTGGGTCATCTTAGGGGTTTTGGTTGGTGTCATTATACCAAGAGCAGGATACCAGCAAATGAATGTTCTGGCTAACGTATACAACCCTGTGACCAAATTCATGCTGCAAATTATCTACTCATTCATTTAAAAAATTCTAGAATTGATATGACTATTGTCAAAACATAGATTTCTGTTTTTATGGTAGGTAAATATTATCGTATCATATACTCAATACTCAATATCTGTATTGCTTTATCATAATGTGTACTTAGGTGGTATACATATAATTTAGATCATTATGGACCCTGTAGGGCACAGCAAAAAGGATAGAAGAGAGGAAGCCCTGTTTTAGGAGATAATTAAGTTGCTTTTGTGAGAACAAGTTTTAGTTTACATAATAAATATAATCAAAGTCAGGAGATTGCGAATTGAATCCTAACATTTCGCCTATCTATAGTTTATGTATTGTTTTTTCCTGCTAAATATACCTAAATATTTTAGATTATTTTTATGTACCTGTAATTATATATTATAATTTTGTAAATTTATTTATATACATTGTTATTCTTTGGATAATTCTTAAAGCTAAATTATTAATTTAGTATTATTGCTTTTTTATTTAATTATTATTTTTCAATTATTTTATTTATTTATTATTACCATGTCATTAATATATTTTAAACATTTCTATAAATTGCGTGGTTAATTATTATTAATTATAATACTTTTATTGTTCCTATTATTTATGTTTATCATTTAAATATCAATATTCAAGGAGTAGTAGCATTTGTTAATAAGTAATTTTTTCTTATAAATAAATTAAATTTTTCTTCTTTCTTCATTGTGTCAGGGAGTTTATTGTAAATTTTTATAGACATCACGTAGGGACTTGTAGAATGCATTTTTAGCTTGGATGTTAGTATGTTTAGTCTAGATCGGTGTCTAACTCACGTTTTGTGTAGAACTCCTGATGCTTATGGACAAATTTACATATTTCTAGAATGTATATACTGGGGAGGGTTAGAATGTTATATTTAAAAAAAAAAATAGGGTTTGCAGCTGTCGGTTTGATCAATGTTAGCGAAGATTCGAATTAATTTCTTTTGTAGGATAGAGTGTTAGTACATCTGTACTATTTGCTCAGAGAGTTACGCCGTAGCTAAGCCATGCATTGGCATACGCATAGTAGGTGGTGAGGGCTGTTTGTAAATTAGTTGTCTTTTTGATTTCGCGGAGAGTATATGAGAATTTTGAAATTTTTAATGGGGTTTTTGTATTTGTGTCTTCCAGTTGATGTGTTTATCTATTGTAAGTCCGAGTAGTGTAAACACACACAACCTTCCGAAATGAATACTCTCAGTGAAATGATCTTGAAAACTGCATCAAAATCCCTTGTGTAGTTTATATATTGGATATCTTCACGTTTTGTGGCAGTTGCTTTAACTGAAAATCCATGCTGCATGGAGGTTCATTAATTTTAATTAAAAATTCTATAAAACTATAAGACTCGTAAAGACATAGTGGAACTATCGGTGGAACATAGCATCGAACTGACCTGTGTTGAGCTAGATAAGCATTTTATAGTGTGTGCATACAGACCTCCAAACTATCAAAACAACTCTATTTTTGAGCCATTAATGGAAGATGTCATGGCAAAATTTGCAACTGGTAATAAATCAGTAATTATTTGTGGTGACTTTAATATTAATGATAAATGATTTTATTTTGTAAGTAGGTTTGTACAAACACTTTTACACGTCAATCATATTTTAAAACTAGATGAGGCCGGCGTTTCCTATCTGACTAGCCTGAGAAGAAAGGCCGAAACAAACTCAGACGTCACAGTCTCTTTTAAAGTCCAGACATAATCTTGGTCAGATCATATGAAGACCATGTAGGTCGATGTCTAAGATGGTCTTTTGAGGAAAGAACCACACAGATTGAGAGGACCTGTGCAGTCAGTGCACGTATATGTCAGAAATCGTGCAGCTCAACTCAAAACTTAAGGAGCTTAACGATTCGACGAACAATACCAAAGAAAGGACATTTGGGTAGACCACATTAATTACTCAAACTGCCAGACCATGACAAAAACTAACAGAACAGAGAGAAAAATAAAAAATAAAATGACCCACATAGTCTTCACATTCACAATAATTAAAATAAGTAATAGAATACTTTACAAAGTAAGTAAATGTCATAGATCAAATTCATTAATGTCAGTGTAAATAAAAAAAAAACAACAACAAAACAAAAAAAAAAAAAATAATGACATTCAATATGTAAAAATTGGAAGCAGCTTAATCCCAAGCCTTTTTGTCCTCGATATAAGCCTTAACGGTATAAAAGGCCTTCTGGCACAACTTACGTTTAATGAATGATTTGAATTTATTAAGGCTTAGATCTTGAATGAGGCTTGGAACTTTATTGTAAAAGCGTATACATTGGCATCTGAACGAGCCACCTATTTTCTTGAGCCTTGTTGTAGGTACAACAAATTTGTGTTTGTTCCTAGTATTTATATCATGGATATCACTGTATTTTTTAAACAATTTTATATTTTTATGGGCATATAAAAGATTTTCATAAATATACTGAGAAGGCACAGTCATAACATTAATTTCTTTAAATTTGTCTCTGAGCGAGTGTCTCGGACTTAATTTATAAATTGATCGAACAGCTCGCTTCTGCAAAACAAAGATAGTCTGAATATCAGCGGCATTTCCCCACAATAGAATACCGTACGACATTACACTAAGAAAATAGCTAAAGTACACTAAACGGGCTGTCTCTATATCAGTTAAATTACGAATTTTTCTAACAGCGTATGCTGCGGAACTTAGCTTTTTAGACAATTTGTCTATATGTAGACCCCACTGTAGCTTAGCATCCAAAGTTATGCCCAAGAATACTGTGCTGTCTTCAGGATTCAATTCTTCGCCCTTTATCAACACATTAGTTTTCACCTGTCTAACGTGAGGTAACGTAAATTTAATGCATTTGGTTTTGTTCTCGTTTAGAAGTAAATTATTAACATTGAACCAGTGGACTACTTTAGAGATCGCGCTATTTACATCGTCAGTAACCTGCTGCTGACGCTTAAGTTTAAACAAAAGTGAAGTGTCATCTGCAAACAACACTATATCATGATTATCCTTTATGAGGTACGGCAAGTCATTAATATAAATAACAAATAAGAAAGGACCAAGAATTGAGCCCTGTGGGACTCCCATTGTTACTAAAGATCCGGGAGATCTTTTTCCATTAACATCAACGCTCTGAATCCTATTACTCAAGTATGAAGTAAGAAGATCCAGAGCAGCGTTCCGGATCCCGTAGTGGCGGAGTTTCCTGATTAAAGTTTCGTGAAGAACGCAATTGAATGCCTTGGACAAATCACAAAAGATGCCCAAGGCATCGCATTTGTCTTCCCATGCATTATAAATATGTCCTATAAGTTCAACACGTTCAACAAGTTCATCAGTAGTTGAACGAGCCCTTGTAAAACCGAACTGTTTGCTATGTAATAATTTGTGTTTATTAAAAAATCTTTGCAGTTGTTCTAAAATTAATTTCTCAAAAATTTTACTAAAGGTAGGTAGTACAGAAATAGGTCTATAATTTGTAGGGTCTGATGTACTACCCGATTTAAACAAAGGTATTATTTTACTATTTTTCATGAGGTCAGGAAACTCCCCACTTTCAATACAACTATTAAAGATAAGCACTAGAGTAGGTGCTACAATGTCAATAACAGAAAATAATATTTTGGAAATCTATTCAAATAGCAATAGATTATCAAGCCTCTTTAAATCATTCAGTCTGTCAAATGTGTTTTTGGAACCAACACAAATAACTACGGCTACTGCTACATGTATTGATAATGTTTTCTGTTGCTGCGAATATCTAGAGAAGGCCATTGTAAATTATCTCCTTTCTGACTGAGCGGTCAAACTGTTTAAGTCCAACACATTGATACAAAAAGTGCAGATTCAAACTAGACCAATAACATCGAGTAATTTGAATAAGTTTAATATAACTTTAAATAGCAAGTTAAGTGCTCAGGGCCTAAGTATGACTAATGGTAATATTTTGTACAGACGCCAGTAGGTCAAGCTACCCGAAATTGTCAAATTTTCCCAATCAACCTTGAACCTTAATGGCTTAGCGATAAAGTTGAAAATCTATTAAAGTTTGACAGATTGTAGTAGCGTGATGTGCTAGCGTCTGTACAAAGAATTATTTTCATTAGTACAAACAGAGTTCAATCATTATTTTAAGAAGAACTCTAAAACTATTTACCCTAAGTTTTTATTCAGTGACTGGGCAACTACTGTGACAGTGACTGGGAATCAGAAAAAGTCGCGAAAGATTATAATAATAATAATAATATCCCTGGACATTTCACACAGAACAGATTATTTGAACTGTATGGCCTTAAGCCGTATATTAACACGGATACTTTTAATAAGTATGTTGTTACTTATTCTAAAACTTTTAAAAATATCTGCAAAGCAGCTAAAGCTTCATTCATTAGTAATAAGGTTAAATCAACAGACAGTAAAATAAAGACCGTTTGGAAGATTATTGACAATGAAACGAACAGGAACACAACACGTAATACTGATTTCACACTTTCCGCGGTCTCATTAGCGATAACATCGATATTGCTCAGGAATTTACAACTTTCTTTACCAATATCCCAATTAAAACTACAGAAACTTTAAATTCCTCGCCCGCACTAGCTATAGAATTATTAAGAGCGAATGTCTCAGCCAGTACGTACTGTGGAATTTAAATTTAAACATATTAACCATATAGTCATTATAAAGGCATTTATGCAACTTAAGATCAAAATTACCGAAGATCTGTGCTGTGGGGCATGTCTACTAAAGTTTGTCAATCCATTATTGAGACAATTGCACCCTACTTAGCTTTAATATTTAATTTGTGTGTAGATCAAGGGGTATTCCCGGATTTAATGAAATTCAGTAAAGTTATTCCACTTTTCAAATCTGGGGACAGCAAAGACACAAATAATTATAGACCCGTATCGGTTTTGCCGGTTTTCAGCAAGGTCTTTGAAAAAGTAATGTTAAATCAAATGCTCAATCATTTTAATCGTAACAACATTCTACACGATCAACAGTATGGTTTCACCAAAGGACGTTGTACAACTGTGCCGGTGTTATTAAAACACATCTTTAACGCATGGGAAGAGGCACAAGATGCAATAAGCATCTTTTGCGATCTATCCAAGGCATTTGACTGCGTGAATTACGAAACACTGCTCTTGAAACTTGAGCATTACGGACTGGGTAAACTAGCTCTTAGCTTAAAGAAAGAAAGAAAGAAATCATTTATTGCTGACAATGTAGGTATACATATAAGTTGGAATATTTGTTAAGTGTCCCGATACATTTTACCTTACGGCATGCAACATATATTAGGTTTGAATTAATCAGTACTAAAGATACGGCTATCGGTATGATTATTATTAACCATAGTCAAATTTATTATGTAGTTACAGATCAGACTAAAACAAAATAATAATAATAATAATAATAATCCATCATCACTGACAGGACTATTGTTGCCAATAAGCCTGATATAGTGGTGGTGGATCGATCAGAGCGACGCGCAATGATTGTTGACATAACCGTCCCGCATGATGAGAACCTCGTGAAAGCCGAGAAAGATAAACAAATCAAGTATCTTGACTTGGCTCGCGAGGTTGTCGACATGTGGGATGTGGACTCAGCGATCATTGTGCCGATAGTCGTGACAGCCAATGGCTTAATAGCCAAGAGCCTCGACCAACACCTGAAGAGGCTCTCGTTGGGCAGCTGGATCAAGGGCTTGATTCAGAAAGCGGTACTTCTTGACACGGCACGCATTGTCAGGAGGTTCCTCTCTCTAGAGCCCTGACCACCGGTAGCTTGGACCCTGTTCCCGATACCGGTGGGCTACTACTTTTTATATTTTTAAATGTTTTTTTATCCTTTTGTTTATAAAAATATTTAAAAATGTATTTTGTAAGTATTTAAATGAAATAAAGGAGATAATAATCAAAATAATCAATGAATTAAATATAAATCTTTCGTAAATCATACAATGAATAAAATATGTCATAATGTGTAATGTTAAAAAAGCCTAATGTCAAAATAATCCAAAACATTAACGACAATCACAATTATTACTAGTTATAATCTGGCAATGTCAAAATCTTTTTGTCAAATTACAATATAGCAACAACCATAAAAAATAATAATGTCATCATTATAATCTAAAACTTACATTGCAAAGACAACGTACATTTATCAATAACATTTTCCTATATAGTTTTGTCATTTATAAAGTCTTTAATTGTGTAATAGCATTTCTCCAGCAATAGTTTTGTTAATTGTTTTTTAAACATCTTTATGGGAAGGCCTTTTAAATTTTCAGGTAATTTATTATATACAAGCGGTCCCATTGAAAGGATGCTATTTTTTAATAGGGCTGTTTTATGACCACCTGTGTACAATTGGTTTTTATACTGGGACCTCATTGGTGCTGTGCGTTGTCTTATGTCTATCATTGAGGTAAATAGGTGTTTATTTAATTTAACGAACAGGGCAACTTCTAAAATATATAAACAAGGTAATGTCAGAATGTTTAGGGATATAAATACAGGTTTACAACTTTCAGTAAACTTAAGACCTGTCATTGATCGAATGCATCGTTTTTGGGCTCTAAATATTCTTTCCCTGTCACTGCAATTGCCCCAAAAAATGACACCATATCTTAATAATGAAGCTACTAATCCATGATAGATAGATCTTATTAAAATCATATTTAAATGATAGATTTCAGCAAGTTCAAATAAACGGTGTGAATTCATTGGGTTTAAAAGTCAAAATGGGTGTACCGCAGGGCTCAATATTGAGGCCGTTCCTATTTTTAGTATATATAAATGATTTACCTCATTTACTAAAAACCCGACCACAAATAGTGTTATTTGTTGATGACACATCACTGATTTTAAAAGTAGGCAGACGTGCACAGGAGCTTGACGACGTAAATAATGCTATGCTTATGGTCCATAATTGGTCTACTGTAAATAATTTGGTATTAAATGAGAAAAAAACTAAATACATTAGATTCGCTTTACCGAATGTTAGAAGTAGTGAATGTCACGTTGTATTGAATAGGGAGATACTTGAATTCGTCGAAAATACGGTTTTCTTGGGGATCACGCTCGACTCAAAGCTGCAGTGGGGTCCTAACCTAACATCACTTGCAGGGCGGCTAAGTTCAGCCGCTTACGCTGTTTGGAGAATCCGTCAATTAACAGACGTGGATACCGCGAGACTGGTCTATTTTAGTTACTTCCATAGCATCATGTCTTACGGTATTTTGCTATGGGGACGGGCTGCAGATATTGAGTTTATCTTCATTCTGCAAAAGAGGGCTGTCAGAGCCATCTACAATCTCAGCAGACGTGAATCTCTAAGGGAACTGTTTAAAAAAAATTAACATATCACATATCATGACGGTTCCTTGTCAATATATATACGAAAAAATTATGTACGTTCAAGAAAATCTACATCTTTTTGGTAAGATAAGTGACAGGCATAATTTTAACACTAGGAATAGGAACAAACTAGATCAACCGCGCTTCAGATTGTCTAAAGTAAAAACTTCTTTTATGGGGTACTGTGTAAAATGTTATAATAAAATACCACTCGATATTCTTCAACTAATAAATGAGAAGAAACTTAAAACATGCATTAAACACACACTATGTAGACAAGCATATTATAAGCTGGATGAGTATATCGTAGGTAAAAATGCTTGGCTTAGTGCTGGTCCTGCTCCACAGGCACTTGGGCGCACTAGTTGATCCCAATTTCAATATTTGGAAGAGATGCTTCCCCTTTTTGTTTTTTTTAAAGTGGTTCTGACATTACGATCCTAATGTTTATTTTATTCAATCAAGATTTATTTCTTGATACTTCAATATTAAATACCTCTTCCTGATGGGTAGTATTTTTTTTCTCATCTCTTAAATAAATTGTGAACTATAGTTTTGTATAATTTAGAAGCATTTTTTAAATTTAGTAAATGTAAGAACCATGGATTCGTTTTTTTTTTTACGATATTTTGTTGTTGACTTGAAAGAGCATGGCAGTTAAGAATATGTCATGATCACTTAAATGACTCACTGGTGGTGGCGCGTGTCTTGGATCATTCGGTTCCCTACGAAATGGTTGAGCTGGGTGGTGCTGATCCACGCGTCATGTTCGTGAACGGGCGCCGCCGCCGTCGGTTGAGACTGGTCATCTCTTAACTGCCAGGCCTTATTTTCAATTTTATATTTAAAATTGTTTCTTTTTTCATTGTTCTCACATATAGAAGCAATAAGAATAATGTACCCAGGATTTTGTAATAATATCTTGATTTAAAAGAGTGTCCTTAGAGTTTCTTGCCCGTTCTTCTCCAAAGAGATCTAAGTTTTGGAATGGGCAACTAGCTTCAACTTTCTGACTAACTCACCGACAATTTAATTTTGACAATTCAAAAGTGCCTGAAATGGCTTAATTGATATAAATGATTTGAGTTTGAGTTTGCGTAGAACTGATGCTTACGGACAAATTTACATATTTCTAGAATGTATATACTGGGGAGGGTTAGAATGTTATATTTTAGAAAATAGGGTTTGCAGCTGTCGGTTTGATCAATGTTAGCCAAGATTCGAATTAATTTCTTTTGTAGGGTAAAGACTGTTAGTACAGCTGTACTATTTCCCCAGAGAGTTACGCCGTAGCTAAGCCATGCATTGGCATACGCATAGTAGGTGGTGAGGGCTGTTTGTAAATTAGTTGTCTTTTTGATTTCGCGGAGAGTATATGAGAATTTTGAAATTTTTTAACGGGTTTTTTGTATTTGTATCTTCCAGTTGATGTGTTTATCTATTGTAAGTCCGAGTAGTGTAAATACACACACACATATACACAGACCTTCCGAAATGAATACTCTCAGTGAAATGATCTTGAAAACTGCATCAAAATCCCTTGTGTAGTTTAGAAGACCAGTCACACAGACACATGAAACGCAACTTTATTAACCGACTTCAAAAAAGGAGGAGGTTCTCAATTCGACGGTGTTTTTTTTTTGTTTTTTGTGTGTTTGTTACGCGATTACTCCGCCAATTGTGGACCGATTTTCAAAATTCTTTTTTTGTTCGAAAGGAGATACTTCTGAAGTGGTCCCATAGTCACCAAGACAGGATCTGATGATTGGATCCTGGAGAAATCGAGGGCAACCCTCAAATTTTATGGGCCCACACATCGTTTTTCACAAATCTTATGAAGTAATTTAAGTACTTGCGTATGGTAATCATCATCTCATGTAGCTGAGCTGATGATGGAAGGTACACACGGCTACACGTCAAGCTATACAAAACCAGTTTGTCTTGGCCTCACTTTGTATGATATTTTCTCACAATGAACGTTCAGCCAATACTGGTTTTGCATAGCTTGATGTGTAGCCGTGTGTACAACTCCTTAATAGTAATGAGTAGGAATCGACTGATTTAGTAAATTATTTTTTTGATGTTTGAAAGGGCGTTTGTTTTTTTATGTTTGTTTGCGCATAACTCCGTCGCTTGCCAACCGATTTGAAAAATTCTTTTTTTGTTGGAAAGGGTATACTTCCCAAATGGTCCCATAGAAATTTCATCAAAAACGGTTTAGTAGTTTGGTTTTTAAACCAAAATTACTCATAAAAATTACAACTTATAAGTAAAAAAAACTTTTTTGCAAAAAGAAAACAACCGACTTCCAAAAACGACACTACAAAGTGAAAAATAACTTTAATTTCGGAAGTTGGTGTCGTTGGGTTCGCATTTTGGTTGTTTGCCACCGACTTCGGAAATTAAAGTTATTTTTCACTATGTACTTAGTGTCGTTTTTGGAAGACGGTTGTTTTTTTTTTTGCAAAAACGTTTTTATTGTATACTATTTTTTACACACTCAGCACCATACACATTTAAGGTTTTTCTAGAACAACAGGCCGTGTGGGCGGCGCGCGGGCCATGCAATGTCTTTTACACCACGCCACGCTAGATTTTGTGTAACTTGCAGCACGCCAAGTGGGCGGCCGGCGGGACCCGTTGTTAAGTGTACCAGCAGGCCGTGTGGTCCGCTGTGATCCCACAAATTCATTTATTTTTATAGAGCTTAGCTTGCTAGATAAGGATTCGATGTCATCTGCTTTAAATTGTTGAGTGAAAGAGCTACAAATGAAAAAATAATCTATAAAGTTATATTTATAAAGTTCAAAGTCGAGTAAGAAAAACTAGTTTAATAAGTACTTACCTAATTTTTATTGAGTATCTTGTCACAAAGAAACATGAAATCAAACAAAAGAAATTATTTTGACAAAAAATAAAACAAGAGAAATTATATGAGAATATAATCATAGAAAATAAAGCTTTAATTACTATTTACCACAGATATCTGTTCTGTGCTATTTACAATAATTTGAATTTCTCCGTAACATTGACCACAAGCACTAGGTTGACTCGGGCATTTTAGATGCATGGTATTCACTTTATTTGTTCGGTCTCTGGCGTCCTTTGCAGATAGTTTCCAACAGCTTGGTTTCTCTCATAACGGTTCCTCACATAAAGTCAGACTGCGGCTGCGTGTACGCTGGCGCCGCTTCCCGGGGCTCGTTCAGAGGTAAACTATCGTCAGAAGACAAACATGATTCATTGCTAGTCGATTTAGACCCGGATCGATCGTAAAATGACGGTGGTTGATAATCAGAGTCACTAGAATTCGACATTTCGAAATTGGCGCGAAAATCTTTTACAACAGGCCATAGTCTAATTATTATACCATGCAACAGGCCATGTAGGCGGCGCGCGAGCGACTGACTTAATTACACGTATGGCCTGCCCTTACAAATATTTACAAGCTACAACAAGTACTATTGTCATAGAATTTGGCGCGCTAGTTGTGGTACGCGGGCAGCCCACATGGCCTGCCAGTAAAAATTAAAAAATCTATTGTGGCTTGCTGCACTGAAATTTATGTGGGCGGCAGGCGGACCACATGGCAGTGAGTGATAAATTAATAACCTTTGTAGCATCCATGTCAATGGGGGGCGATTTTACAAAAATGCTGAAATTACACATAATTTTTTATTTCTTACCAAAAGCATAAATTTGAATTAACTAACTTAAGAAATGTGTGTGTGTGTGTTTCCATACAAAAGTTTGTCCCCTCTGTCACTCCGCCCACTCCCTCCACTCAGGGGAGTGGATTAGGATTATTTTTTAGACAAAAGTTAGCCCATGTACTTTCTTAGAATGCCATCTGTTTCTTTGCCAATTTAATCAAAATCCATTTGGTGGTTTAAGTGTGAAAAGGTAACATACAGACAGACAGTGTTACTGTTGAATGTATAATATTAAGTATAGATTACTTACCAACAATGTATGCAGTAACAAGACATTGTAATGAGCTGACAATATGCCAAGCCACTCTGCCAAGGCACTCTGTTTCATGTTTTAGAAGTGGAAAGTATCATAAAACTTTTTAGCTGCATGTCAAACAGTGAATCTTACACCTAAATCTAGCAAATGTATGCAGCGTGTGTCTGATGTGCTGTGTAGTGTCTTTGTACGTTTACACTAGAGATGACGTGATGACTCGCTATTATTCTTTATTCAGCATTACTCGATTTTTTTTGTTATTTGTCGAATACCAAATAATAGATATTATTATTCGAAATACGGCAGTTTTCTTGAACAAAAAAAAAATAATTGAAGTTAATTAGTTACTTAGGCTTTTAGATTACAGTAACAAATAAATGATTGGTAAGTTCAAGACTACTACAAGTGTGATATTATTATTTAATAACAAATTAATTATTTTTTATGTTGAATAATAATGGCAAGTTATTCGACTATTCGCCATAGGCAAGGCAATGGCATTTATTCGGTATTCGACTATTCGCTATAACAACTAAAGGTATGCTTGGCAAGCAGTCCGCCTGCCCCTGCCTCTCGCGTGCCACTGGTGTGATAAATTGTATGTTTGTTATTAGGGGAGACGTGTGTGTTGGTGATGGCGCATATGGTTCACGTGTGTGCGGGTCGGTGACGGGCGCCGCGCCGTCATGGCGGAGAGCGAGGGCGCGGGGCACCCCGACGCGGTGCTGCTGGCGCCGTTGTCCGAGGACACGTTCCTGCACAACCTGCACGTCCGCTACAAACGTGACATTATATACGTGAGTAGCGGCGAGCGCGCCGGCGCCGCGAGCGTGACGGTGTACGTTACCCCAGCAAGAAAGTGTCTCCTAGAGTTATATGAGTAGAACGTATAATGTGTGCCTTATCTGCTGTAAATGTGCCCCCACATAAAAAATGTGTGCCCCCTGTCGTTTTGGAAAAAAACGGAAAAAACGATTCTTGCTGGGGTAACGTTTTTCTAGCAGGAAAATTCTAAACGAATGATCGGAGAGAGAAAAATTGTGCATGGCCAGGGAGCTTGTATGTGTGCCAAAATGTGCCCCCAAAAATAAAATCTGTCCCCCTTCAGGTTTTCGAGATATTGCATTTCCTGCTGGAGTAAAGTTTTGATGAATCGTATATCTCTAAAACCATTACATGTGCCCCTGTAGAATAAACATACGCGAGTAGCTCTTAATGTGTGCCCCTTTGTGCCCCAATTAGATTTATGAAAATATGTATAGTTTTCAAATTATCGCGGTTTTATGAAGACCCGAAAAAACATCGCAGCGCCTAAATGAGACAAGACATAAGTTCGCTGAAAACTGTATTCGGTCCTTCTTGACGCTTATAATAACCATGCAAAGTTTCAAAACTGTTCATGCATGCGTTTTTGAATAATCTTGCTAAAAGTCAAAACGATGGTGTCATAACTTTGACGGCAAAATACAAGGAACCAGCTCAATCCCAGATGTGTAGGTGTAAACCAAAATCTTGTGCCTTTAGTCAAGTCGTCGGGGGACCGCTCTAATTATGACCCTACGTAAGTACGTATGAAATTTTTTGATTAAATATTGTCCCGTCGGGGGACCGCTCTAATTATTAGCCTAACGTTCTGTTAAAGTTTAAAATAGTAGCGGTCCCCCGACAGGACAATATTTAATCAAAAAATTTCATACGTACTTACGTAGGGTCATAATTTCAAGGTTATTTTTTTCTTTTTATAGGGTTTCACGTAGTCGGGGGTTTTTTAAATTTTTAATTTAATTTTTTATTTCATGCTTTTTATAGGGACTCCTTATTATTTCTTTTCTTTTATTTTCTTTCGTTTTAAGATTCAGGTAATTTGGTATTTAATCAGGTTTCTTGTAATTCGCCATTTTGTGGTTGTGGCCATCTTGGATTTGAAATTTGTCATAGTTTATAGTATTCTACTAGTCAAGCCCTTTCATTTGATACCCATATTGAGGGAGTTGTGAAAAAAAAAGGAATTTGCCATTTTGTGGTGTCGGCCATCTTGGATTTGAAATGTATCATAGTGTATAGTATTCTACTAGTCAAGCCCTTTCATTTGATACCCATATTGAGGCAGTTGTGAAAAAAAAATGTTATTTGCCATTTTGTGGTGGCGGCCATCTTGGATTTGAAATTTATCATAGTGTATAGTATTTTACTAGTCAAGCCCTTTCATTTGATACCCATATTGAGGGAGTTGTGAAAAAATATGTAATCCGCCATTTTGTAGCGGCGGCCATCTTGGACCGATTTTTATCAAACATAGCTAAGAACACTCCCGACAAATTCACCTTTCAAACAAAAAAAACAAAATTAAAATCGGTTCATCCGTTCGGGAGCTACGATGCCACAGACAGACATACACACACACACACAGACACGTCAAACTTATAACACCCCGTCGTTTTTGCGTCGGGGGTTAAAAAACCAAAATATGTAAGCAACGGCTGGTTATCCGACCAAATTTGAATGACTACTAAAAAGCGACGGATTCATACATATCGATGACCTTCTTTATTGGACGTATTATACCTAAGCTGTTGTCAGTACAGTCGCGTTCAAAAGTTTTGGGGGCTAATTAAAAAATATATTAAATGCACCTTGTGACTATATTAAATGAAATACTACTACAGTACTTGTTGCTTGTTGATGTGGAAATTATTATTTTTATACCCTTAATTTAAATTTTTAAAGTAATTATTGCATCAAATCACAGATCAAATGTCCTACCTATAAATATTAGAAATTATTTGCACGTTGTGTAGTCATTATTATTTAAATCACAGATCAGTTTTTCATCTAAGTCTAACATATAATTAGTAAATTCGCATCACTAAAAGTAATTGGAATTTGGTCGGATAACCAGCCGTTGTTTACATATTTTGGTTTTTTGTTAATATTTACTTAATGCGAAACATCCCAAGCTGAATATTTTCACCATATATTTTTGACTAAAGGCACAAGATTTTGGTTTACACCTACACATCTGGGATTGAGCCGGTTCCTTGTATTTTGCCGTCAAAATTATGACACCATCGTTTTGACTTTTAGCAAGATTATTCAAAAACGCATGCATGAACAGGTTTGAAACTTTGTATGGTTATTATTAGCGTCAAGAAGGACCGAATACAGTTTTCAGCGAACTTATGCCTTGTCTCATTTAGGCGCTGCGATGTTTTGTCGGGTTTTCATAAAACCGCGATAACTTGAAAATTATACATAGTTTCATAAATCTAATTGGGGCACAAAGGGGCACACATTAAGAGCTACTCGTGTATGTTTATTCTACAGGGGCACATGCAATGGTTTTAGAGATATATGATTCATCAAAACGTTACTCCAGCAGGAAATGCAATATCTCGAAAACCTGAAGGGGCACAGATTTTATTTTTGGGAGCACATTTTGGCACACATATAAGCTCTCTGGCCATGCACAATTTTTCTCTCTCCGATCATTCGTTTAGAATCTTCCTGCTAGAAAAACGTTACCCCAGCAAGAATCGTTTTTTCCGTTTTTTTCCAAAACGACAGGGGGCACACATTTTTTATGTGGGGGCACATTTACTGCAGATAGGGCACAAATTATACGTTCTACTCATATAACTCTAGGAGACACTTTCTTGCTGGGGTAACGTACACAGCGTGACGCGGGGCGATGCTGACGGGGGTCTCGTGTGCTTGCAGACATACGTGGGCAACGCGCTGGTGTCGGTGAACCCGTGCCGCGCGCTGCCGCTGTACTCGGCCGAGCTGGTGCGCGCGTACCTGGCGCGCCCGCCCTACCAGCTGCCGCCGCACCTGTCAGTACTCGGTAACTACTGCGACGTACTGTTCGCTACTGGCTCTCTTCGCTAACTCATTCTCGGTTGCAGGTACGCGATCACGGCGACGGCGTACCGGTGGGTGCGCGACAGGAACGAGAGCCAGTGCATAGTCATTACGGGTGAGTGACACCGTGCATCACCATAATGTTACTACGGTAACGGTGGCTCCACACCGCCACTTGAAGCTATACAAAACATTTGAAGTTTAGATAATTATGTAGAACTTATTTTCTACTCGAAAAAGTGCAAGCACCTTTCAGGGAGCGAGAAAGCGAAATATGAGCATCCGTGTCGAACTATCGAAGGAGGCGCCACGGTGCCGGTGTAACGCGCCACTTGTTACTTCTCTTAGCCATAGTGTTTATGAGTTGAGAATAATGATTGATAGGTAATAAAAGCTTATCATGGAAAGAGTGATCCAAAGAGTATATAATAATACGGGAGAAGAGAGCCCTCTTGTGCCATTTCTAACCATACAGATTCGAAACGCCATCTACATTTCTTAACTGGAACTAAGGCTCCATAGGTGGCTATAGTTAAGCACGAATGTGTGTACCTACTTACGTACAGGGCCCCAAGTCTGCTATTACAATAGTGTCAGAATGGTCTATCATTGATTTCATAATTGTTGATTTTGACAAGTTTGGTAATCTACTAACATAATAGGACTGTTTTACACTAAAATAAAACAGTCATTATGTGCCGAAAGAAAGACACAGCGTCAGTATGAAGAAGCTGTCTATGATTCTGACCTCTAGGAGCATAAATATTGAAAAAACATACCTGTTTCTCTATGGATTTGTGTTGTTACCTCTCACCTCCGGCAGGGGTCGCCACCGCTAGTTCCGGCGACCGACCGTTAAGGTTTTCATAGTGTCTTCACTTTCCAGCAAGGGCCTTGCTCTGACGCTGTGTCTTTCTTTCGGCACATAATGACTGTTTTATTTTAGTGTAAAACAGTCCTATTATATGCCTAGCAGAAAGACACAGCGTCAGTATGAAGACTTGTTTGATATCTGCTGGTGAAAGTAACTATAACGCTATGTGAAATATTTATACGTGATTAGAGAATTAAAGAATTTCGTTTCAGAATAAACATTAAACTTTATTATCAACTAGCTGCTGCCCGCGACGTCGTCTGCGTGAAGGCTCTAAAGCACCAAAAATACCTAAGATGCCAGTGTCGCTATAGCATTTTATGTAAACAACTTTTAAAATAGCATTAAAATATATGTTTTTTTTGCAAGCAAAGCAAGTGAAGAGAGTTATATGGGAATCCTGCTGCGTTCAGTCATATGATGTGACTGAAGGAAATAGAGAAAATAATACAGGAATACATTCAAGGGCACGAAAGAGTACAAATACGTTCAAAGGTATCATACCTTACAACACTTCCCTATAAACTACGTTGGTAGTTATGCTGCCAGGAGCCAAAATGTAAAGAGAGTCAGGACTGGTGACGCGGGAGCAAGTGACGTACAGTTGCCCGTGTGAGAAGCAACTCGTCCTGAGGTCGACACCCGCTGCCCTCACAGTCTGCCCCTGCGACTTATTGATGGTCATCGCGAAGCAAACACTCACGGGGAACTGTACGCGCTTGAACTGGAACGGGAAGTTATGAGGTATGAGGGGAATGCGTGGTATAAATACTGCCTCGCCGACGCCACAACCCGTAAATTTTCCGCCTCAATGGTGTGCTGTGGAGCGAGATGACTTTAAGGCGGGTTCCGTTACACAACTTCGGAGGAGATAGGTTCCGAAGAAGCATAATCGGGACACTGACCTTCAGCTTGATGGTATGCGCTGGAAGTCCACTTGCTGACAGGGAGTTCAGAAATTCCACGGGATAATGTGTGGCGTCATCTTGCTCGACAACAGTGTTTATCGAGGTGTAGACCACTTCATTCCCCTCAATTTCCGAGAGAATGCATTCGTTAATTGCTGCAGCGTGATCATATTTGGGCATCAAAATGGCTGAGAATGGCTCACACACCCAAGAATTCTGCTGGTGCGGTATATACGACTGATGTCCCCGTACACACAGCGAATGAGTTCTTCTAAGCTGGATACCACTCTACCGGGAGACTCTGGAAGCACCACCTGTCCATCTCTCTCTTCTGGTAGAGTGCCTTCACCAAGACTTAGAAGGGCATCGGAGAATTCTTGAGCACGTGCATTGCCGCCGAGCCGAGCTCTCATATTAATGGTCAAGCGCCGCGTACGAACTCTTGACCACAACGAAGATCGTTTTAACGAAGTATTCACCTCGTCAGCTCTCGATCCCCGCGTCACCACGGTAAGCGTTTGCCGGAAATCGCCACTGATCAGAACTGTGACACCACCCATCAAATGTTCGTTCCTGCGAATGTCCTGCAGGTTTCTGTCCACGGCCTCAACTGCCTTCCTATTGGCCATCGTACACTCATCCCATTCGATCAGAGAGCAATCCTTGAGCACGTGTCCCTTATCGCTGTTACCACCACAAACAGGCGTTTCGGCGCCCTCTAAATCAATGGGAATTTTAAACATGGCATGTGCTGTCTGGCCACCCGGAAGCAGTGTGGCAGCGATTCCCGACGACGCTACAGCAATAGCAATTTTGCTTTGCATTCTGACCTCTGCAAGTATGCCAGTGGTAACAAATGTTTTTCCTGTTCCACCAGGAGCATCCAAGAAAAACCCTGGTTTTGCCCAACGCGAACAAAAGTATTAATAGTCAATGTTTATTTTGTACTAACAACATGAAATTGATGAAGAAATGATCATCATCAATGAACTACTTAACACCGCATTTTTTTAAATTGTCTTTCTCTACTCTGCTCAAGATTTTCAGGGTTTTGTTGGAACTTGAATTTGTCAAAATGAACTAAACGATGCAACTTTTATGAAGAAAATGCACATTGCCATCTATGAATTTTAAGAATAACTAACTACTAACCTCGCCAACATGATCAAATTTAAATTATTAATTTCCAAAAAGTGTTAACATGTAACTTGATTTGATTTTTATGAAATCTCATAGATGGCGCTGCTTTAAAGTTGTATTTATACTACTAACATTCATTAAACTATGTTTCTCTGCCCAAGTTACTTAAAGTGCGTAGTTTTTATAGTGTAAAGCTTGATAATAGCATGGCTTACTCAAAAACAACATTTAAATATGCGTCGTTAGATTACACGCTGTCACAGAATACGTAAGAAAAATAAAGATTCACAGCTCCTCCCCCGTAGGTGATAGCGTGATAATATGTAGCCTATATGTTGACCCGACCTCTTAGTAATATTCATGCAAAATTTGAAGTAAATCCATGCAGTACTTTTTGAGTTTATCCCGGACATACATACAGACAAACAGACAAAAATTCTAAAAACTATATTTTTGGCTTCGATATCGATTGTAGATCACGCCCCAAGTATTCTTTTTAAAAAATATTCAATGTACAGTTTTGACTTTCCTACGATTTTATTATATGTATATAGATTGCCCACCCTAATCAGTAAAGTAATATATCACTACTAAATATAATAATTTAGAATTACAACAATCAACCTAGGCACATAAACTTATTTATTGTTATTAAAAACCCGAGAAGTTTAATCTTAACAAATCTTCCTCTTCATTATTTGAATTTCTGATTATTTCTTTACAGTAAAACTTCCTGAAGGTTTTATCACTCCTCCAGTTCCCTCTGGCTAAAATATCATCCACAGGTACATTTTCCCACCATCCTTTGGATGCTACAGCGGCTCTGATGCTTCCTGGAGTAGCTTCTAAATTTACATCTTTAAATATAGATTTAATCCAACCCGCTATGATAGTTCTTGTAGCTGGTTTCATTTCGCCTTTTATTGAAACAAATAGATTTGTGACATTACTATTAAGACGTCTATGTTGTGAAATTTGAATTAATTGTTTAATATGCCTTACGGGACATATTTTGGCATCTGGATGCTTTAATAAGGACCATCCAGACTGTCTATGTTTACTTGAGTCTGTTTTTGATCCAAACTTGGGCCATAATAAGCATTTTTCTTCTTCATCTATGAAATTGTTTTGAGATATGTCCATTAAGGTAAGGTCATGTATTCTCCTGCCTGTTGCTAACAGTAAAATAATTGCAGTTCTTCTTGAAATATCAAAAAGTGAATTTGTGCTTGGAACTGCCCTCAACCAATTGAATAACAATTTTCTATCCCAAATAGGGGATTTGGAAGGTTGAGGTTTTGCTAATGCTAGCTTTTAAAACTTGTTGAATAAAGAAATTTTTTGAAAGACTTTCTGCGTTTGAAGCACAAAAGGTAGAAATAGCAGATTTATATAATAAAATTGTGTTAACTGAAAAATTTCTCTTTAAATGCAGATCTGCTAAAAATCTTGCAACGTCTTTACCATCTGGATTTTTGTGATTAATTTTATTTAGGGCACAAAACGATAGCCACCTTTTTATTGGGGCTTTGTAAGTATTTAGGCTGCTTTTGCGCCAACTATTACTCAGTAACTTAATCTCATCCCTACTCCAGTTAGCTACCTGGTCTGACCACCCCCAATTTTCCTAGCCTGGAGGGACAACTTGTCCACTTGTGGGGGACAGAACCCCGTCGATCGATCTATCAGGTTCTTCCGCAGATCTATCACTGGTATTGGGTCTGACTGGGACCTGGCTTGAAGATCGCTTAGTCAAAAGCACTGATCCCACTGTGGTTCTATTACTATGTATGTTCCCTTGGCCCTGTTCAGATGATCCAGCACCCGAGGGATTAGGTTGGGGGGGGGGGAACACCCAGCCCAACTGAAAGTTCCAATCTTGACTGAAGGCGTCGCAAAAAATTGCTGACCCATCTGTTGAGTCCCAAGTTACGTATTTTGGAACCACTGCGGTTTCTTTTGACGCGAACAAGTCTACGTCTGGAACACCCCATCTTTCGAATATGACGTTCTTGGCTTGGGATTGTAGTTGCCATTCGGGAACAGGCCTTCCTCTCGAGAGGCAGTCTGCAATCCCGTTTAACCTCCCCGGGAGGTAAGAAGCCGACAGCGTTATGTTGTGCTGCTCGGTTAGGTGAAGAAGTTTGTTTGTTAGGCCCAACAGGGCTAAGGACCGGGTTCCCCCCTCGTTCCTTATGTAAGCTATGAGGGTCCGATTGTCTGACTGCACTAGAACGTGTGCACCCTTCATTTGTGCACCTTGTCTGAGTAAGGCTGCATACACTGCAAACATCTCCTTCACATTGGAATGCCATTTATGTTGGCGGCGATTCCATTTGCCTGTAACATGATGTTGTTCAGGTGTGCTCCCCAGCCCGCGTCCGCCGCGTCTGTGGTGTGGAAGTGGGCAATCTTGCGGCTGTGCGTTGTTTTTGCACTTTTGCCTGCATTTGTTACCCACCATTGCAACTCTCGAGTTACTAGAGGTGGTAACTCCCTCTTTTGCCTTGGTCTGCATCCTCTGAATGATCTCAGGAAAATTTGAGTTCGGCGACAATGAAGGCGACCGTTTGGAGTTGCTAAGTTCGCGAAATTTAGCATACCCAGCAATTTTTGCATTACTCGGAGACAAGATTCCTTCTTTATTAATAGACTTGATGCTAATTCCTTTATTTTTTGCACCTTTTTTACAGAAAGGGAAATTAGTTTTGTATTTGTACTTGTTTATTATTATTTTGTAAGGGTAATGTAAGGGAGGTTTTACTGAAAATGGTATGCGGCTCTCCGCTATTATTTTTTGAATATATAAGCTGGCCCCCAGTTGTTTCCATGCTTGGACGTGGAATTTTAGGCAACCACCCCTGAATACCCTGCTTTGATTGTCACTTATCTTTAACATTGGAGGTGTCTTGGGAGCCTGTACGACGAAAGGAATGCTTTTTATAATTATTCTTGGATTTTTTGTCTGGGTTAAACTTATTTTTTTTATTAAAATTAGTTTTATGAGATGGCTTGAAATTTTTATTGTTTACCTGATTGCTATTAGTGAATTTCTTTCTATCTTTTAAGTAACTTGGCGTGTTGAGCCATACCTGGGAGCCTCCTAAAGAGTCAACCAGAGGCATGAGTGCTTCTCTATTGAAGAGGTGCTCTGCACTAGGTGGAATGTTTTGTAACGCTACTTTAAGATTGATGTTACCGACTTCTTTTAGAATGCGGTCACGTCTAACTTCAATACATTCTGCTCGCTTGCCACATATTACCTGCATACAGGATTCCATATTTTTGTAAGAAGGAGACGCTGGACCGAATTTTTCAGACAACTTATCGAATAGAGTGTTCGCATTGAGCTCTGTATCAGAACTAGCAGCCCAATTTACGATCTCCTGAAGGCCACCTTTTAAAAGTTGTCTGTTTTCCAAAACAGCATTTGACAAACCCTCTAACAATTGTTCTGTACTAGCCAAATAGTCCGTGCCCTTAGATGGCACAGATAAGATAAGATAAGATAGCATTTATTTGTCAAAAAACATGTGTAAGTTTTACAATGAGATGGAAAAAGAGAAAAAAGAAGTCTCAACATGTTTTGCCTAGAAAGGCGTACAAATACAATCGAAATAAATTATTCGTATTAAAAAGAAGTAGACAATATAAATTGACAAATTCATAACAATCGATACAATTGATAGTTAAATAGAGTTGTTAAAATACAGATAATTCGTTAATGTCCAATAGCCAATATATTAAAAAGTAAAATGTCAATAAGCTTTAAAATAATGTCAAGAGTTAATAATGTCAAAATGCAAAATAATAATCCAAAATAATAATTAATTACATTAGCATGTATGTCTAAAGTAATTTATCATTTAAATAGTCGGCAACGTTATAATAGCACAGTTCCTCATTTACATAGTATAAAGAGAGGAAGTACGTTATCTTCATACAAACGCACCGCGCGCGGCTTGTATGTGTGCGCCAAAGTATCTATGCGTCGCCGCACGCACACTTACACAAATCTCGGCGGGTTTCGCAGCGCGCCAGACGGGGCTAACATCGCACGAGGTTCGCGCGTCACGGCTTTTCGGCACCGCTAAATGAATGAAAAATGTGTGATAATCGCAGGAGAACGTATTGCTGTGTGTTTGGGTGTCTTAATAATTTATCGATTCCAGAATTGTCTCTGTTCAAATTACCTATTGAACAGGAAAGGTAAGAAAGTCACTTTTTCTAGCATATCATTTTTACTTGATGATGAGATACCTACCTACTTACTTATTTTTTGTTGTATTAGTTTTCTATCAGACAGAGGAAGTAGGTAGGCCTAATTTCCCACTAGAATGTACTTATAGGTACTTTTGATCTGTCAATTGATTTGCCGCTATTGCTTTGTTTATGTTTAGTCATGCCGTTTCTCAGTACCTATTGTAGGTATAGTAACTAAGTACCTACTTACAGTTATAAAATCGTACTTAAAAAATAAGTAATTGACTAATTGTGAATCAGATAAATAGAGCAAAGTTCGAATCATAACAGCAGAATAAAAATTTGATTATTGTTAACGTCGTAATATTTAATGGATCAAACCTTAAACCAATTTTGTAGGTAAGGTTTACCTCTTGTCTCGATAGATGGCGTTGGTCGATTTAAATTCGCGCTATGGTTTCGTTACCACGCAAGGTATAAGAGACTTTGTAATTATTAAATAAATGTCTTCGTTCTGAGTTCATGGTGTGGTTTTATTGTTTTAAAATACTCCCGACTCATCGATATAGAAGGGCAAAAAGATCTTCGATGATCATAAGGTCCTACGATCCGGAACGGTTTTTGAGAAAAGCCAAAGGCGCCCTCTGGTGTCGGAGTTGGGAGCCGAATTGGTGCAAGTTTGGAGCGGACATAAAAAAGTGGAGTGTTAAAGAAAAGTGTGTGTGATTAAAGTGCAACTTAAAAACTGTGAGTACATTTGTTTAATTAAAAGTTCCAAGTGTAAAGACTTGTAAAAATTTAAAGTTAATGCATGGACTTAGAAAAATTTGAAGAAACTTGGGACTTAGAATAATTTCTCAAAAATTGAAGAGACCCCGAATCTATGCCCGATTTCACTTAGAATTAAAGCACAGTTCAAACACTTAGAAAAATTACGACATTCAAACACTTGTGAAATTCTTAACTGACACTTGGCAAATTAGACATCGAATTATTTGCTTATACCGAAGTATCTGTATTTGGAATCATGGAAGCTAAGTTAAGGCTATTGGAAGATATAAAAGGTCGCATTCAGAAAGGACTTATCAATTTCAAAAAATCTCCAAAAGACAGAATAAATCAGGCATATGTGGACTCACGTTTGGAAATTTTAGATAAACAGTTTGAAGATTTCACAAGAAAACATGAAGAGCTGTTGGTCAACTACACAGAAAGCGAATTGAGTGCAACCAGTTACATCAAAAATGATGTATTTGAAGCGGTAACAGACACTTTTATAACGTATAAAGTAGAATTAAAAAATGCTTTACCAAAATCTCAGTCTTCTGTAATGAGTGATGTCTCACCAGACCATAGCCAACCGAAAATGATGTCAATTGCTAAATTGCCCAAAATAACAATTCCTGTTTTTAGTGGCAAATATCAGGAATGGTCAACGTTTAGAGATTTGTTTTTATCACTAATTGATAGTAATCAGTCGCTTGATGATGTACAACGTTTACATTATTTAAGAGCTCAGTTGTCAGGTGAAGCATCACAACTCATAAAGCACATACCGATCACGCATGCAAATTATAAGAAATGTTGGACTTTGTTAAATAGTCGTTACAATAATAAGAGATTTTTAGCCAATTGTATTCTCAAGCGCTTACTAAACCAAAAGCAAATGACGGCTGAGACATCTATCGCTCTCAAAGAGCTTTTAGATACCACAACCGATTGCTTACACGAATTGTCAAATCTAGGGGTGCAAGTGGACGCTTGGGATATTATTATTATTTATTTGATTAGCTCCAAGTTGGACGTTGAGACTCGGAAGCAGTGGGAATTGCAGATAAGTCAATCTTGCGAGGAACTTCCTACCTTCAAAGATTTTCAGGACTTTTTGGATAAACGTTTTCGGGCCTTTGAATTTGTAGAACCTCAAAGTAGTAAGTCTAAAGTTAGTACAAAAGCATTTCACGTAGCTTCAAAAATATCCTGTCCACATTGTTCCGAGGAACATCTCTTGTGTTATTGTAAAAAGTTTGCTCAGGAGACCACCGTCGATCAGCGTCGTCAAATAGTTAAATCTCAGGGTTTGTGTTTTAATTGTCTTCGCTCAAGTCATCTTAATATTAACTGTCGAGTCAATACCAAATGTAAAATATGCAACAGAAAGCATCATACTCTCTTGCATCTAAAAACTGATTCAGAAGCACAGGCGAGCTGCTCTGTGTCTCCATTGGAAAAGGAAACGCCACAGAACGAGACCACGGCTGAACCTCATATTTCAACCCATTTTGCAAAAAGTATTCATAGTCAGGTCATACTGGCTACAGCCGTTATTAAGGCTAGATCGAAAAATGGGTATCCACAAGTGTTGAGAGCCCTGTTAGATCAGGGTTCACAAGCTTCTTTTATTACGGAATCTGCGGTTCAGTTATTGAAGTTAAAAAAGATAGCAGTTAAAACGTCTATCTCAGGTGTAGGGGGAGCTCAGAGCGATCTAACGTCAATGTCTATGGTTAGAGTTAACATTCAGTCGTTATGGGATCCTAACTTCACCCTTCAAATAAAGGCTTTTGTGCTGAGTAAGGTGACTTCGATGTTACCTGAAAGGAAATTTACGTTGGTGGATTGGCCAGAGCTTAATAGCATTAATCATTTGGCTGATCCAAATTTCAATAAGCCTAACAAAATTGACATTTTGTTAGGATCGGGAGTTTATACTAAAGTCTTAAAAGAAGGCTTAATCAAGGACCCTAAGGGTAAAACAATGGCTCAAGATACTCATCTTGGTTGGATCATATCGGGAGAAGTCAGCGATGGAGATGGAGTGATTTCTTGTCACAATGTAATTCTAAGCATGCACGCTAAAGTCGAAGAAAATGAAATCCTAAAAAGGTTTTGGGAATCAGAGGCAGAGCCAACAGGCTCTGAAAGGTCAATTCTTAGCCCTGAAGAGCAAGCATGTGAAGATTACTTTGCTGCTACCACATGTAGGGATGCAGATGGTCGCTACATTGTAAAACTGCCTTTTCGATCCAGTAAAACGCCCTGCAACACAAAGGAAATAGCATTAAAAAGATTATACAGTCTTGAACGGAAGCTAGCAAAAAATAGCAAGCTTAAAGGACAATATACATCGGTAATAAACGAATATTTATCACTAGGTCATATGGAAGAGATTTCTAATGAAAAAGACAAGAATAAAGTGGGCGCTGTTTACTTACCGCATCATGCTGTAATCCGCGAAGACAAGTCGACCACAAAATTAAGAGTGGTATTTGATGCGTCTTCCAAGGGATCCGATTGTGTCTCATTAAATGACACCTTAATGGTAGGACCACTCTTACAGGCTGATTTGCGTCATACAGTTATGCGGTGGCGACAACATCCAATATGCTTGGCAGCCGATATCATAAAAATGTATCGCCAAGTTAAAATAGCTGATGATCACGTGGACTTTCAAAGGATTTTTTGGCGGGATGACGTTCATTCTGATATCAAGGAATACAGGCTTTTGAGAGTTACATTTGGAACATCTAGTGCACCTTACCTGGCAGTCAAGGCATTGCAGCAAACCGCTAGCGATGAAGGTCAATCGTATCCATACGCTGCTAGTAGGGTTAGGACAGATTTTTACATGGATGACCTAATGACAGGTTGCCAGACTGTTGAAGAAGCCGTAAAAATCTATAATGAGTTTAATGAACTATTGAAAAAAACAGGTTTCACTTTGCAAAAATGGACAAGTAACCAAGAAGAGTTGTTAAAACAGATAAGGCTGGATACTGGAAGAGATCTGGAAATAAAAGAAGATGAAATCACTAGAATTCTAGGACTTACCTGGAATCGCAATTCCGATGAATTCCATTATACTGTAAACTTACCCTGCTCAATACCGTCACCGTTGCCGCCGTCTGCATCTGAAACTAAAAGAAGCGTTATATCAGAGATATCCCGTTTATATGATCCGCTAGGTTGGATTGCACCATGTATAATTACCGCTAAAATCTTCATCCAAAAACTATGGATCACTGGTTTGGATTGGGACGACAAGCTGCCTGAGGATCTTTTAACAGAGTGGCAGTCTTATCGTAGTGGGTTGCACACCCTCAACAACTTCCGAATTCCTAGGTGGCTGAAACGAAAAAGCGATGATCAAACGGTTGAACTGCATGGTTTTTCTGATGCGTCAAGCGTAGCATACGCCGCGGTTGTTTACATCAGGGTCATCGAGGCTGCAGGTTTAGTCCACTGTAATCTGGTCACTGCAAAAACGAAGGTGGCGCCAATAAAGCAAATTTCTATACCACGACTGGAATTATGTGGCGCAGTTTTAGTTTCCAAATTGCTTTTAGAAGTGGCTTGTGTCTTGAATATCCAAAAATCCAACTTACATGCTTGGACAGATTCAACAGTCGTGCTGGCTTGGTTGAGCGATCACCCGAGTAGATGGAAAACCTTTGTCGCAAACCGGACGTCTGAAATCCTTAGTTCCCTTGATTCTACTCAATGTCATTATGTCGATACGAAAAGCAATCCAGCTGACATTGCTTCGAGGGGCACAACATCCACATCTTTGTTAGACGACTCGCTTTGGAAACATGGACCGTCTTGGTTGCTTGCGGATACCATAGAATACTGCAGACCTAAGGCTATAATGACTAAACTGGAACTAAAATCTGTCAAGGTTCATGGAACACAGATAGACGATCACCCGATTGAACTAATGTGGTCCAGATTTTCATCGTTCCGTAGGTTGATTAGGACTCTCACCTATTGCAGACGATTCCTGAAAATAAAGATTGCCAGAGAATCACGGACAAAGTTGCCACCTTACCTTGCAGCTTCTGAGATTGCGGACACCATGCATTGCTGTCTCAAGCAAAGTCAAAAGGTTTGGTTTGAGACTGAAATGAAGACAATACAAGCCGGAAGAGACGTCAGCAAAAGCAGCGGTTTGTCTTCTTTGAATCCTTACTTGGATGATAAGGACTTGATGAGAGTAGGAGGTAGGATCCAAAATTCGCAACTAAGTAATGATATGAAGCATCCCATCATAGTTCCTCATCAATCCCATTTGACAAGATTACTTACATCAGATGCTCATGAGCGTGTACTACATGGCGGACCCCAATTAACACTTAATTTTCTTCGGTCAAAATATTGGGTTATTCGTGGAAAGAGTTTGATCAAGGCTCACATCCGCGAATGCGTACCGTGTATTCGTCATGCAGCCGTAACAAAAAACCAATTGATGGGTCAGTTACCATCATGCAGAGTGACTCCAAGTAAGCCTTTTCTTCATTCAGGTGTCGACTACGCGGGACCGATTCAAATAAGAACAGCAAAGGGTCGTGGACATAAGTCCTACAAAGGATACGTATGTCTGTTCGTATGCATGGCAACCCGTGCTGTGCATATAGATGCGGTTTCGGACCTGACCTCTCAAGGTTTTCTTGCTACATTTAAACGTTTTGTAGCTAGACGGGGTCATTGTAGCCACCTTTACAGCGACAATGGCACCAACTTTGTAGGGGCGTCAAAAGAGCTTAAAGAAATGTTTCGCGATGAATGCGCATCTCTTCCCCGAGAAATTGCGCCTTTATTGGCTAATAATGGAACCGAATGGCATTTTATACCGCCTCATTCTCCTAACTTTGGAGGTCTATGGGAGGCTGGCATTAAAAGCACCAAGCATCACCTCAAGCGGGTGATTGGTGAATCGACACTGACTTTTGAGGAGCTGAGTACCGTCTTATCTCAAATTGAGGCGTGTCTGAATTCCAGACCTATATCACAGTCTAGTGTGAACTCGTCAGATCCAAATCCATTGACGCCAGGACATTTCCTGGTCGGTCAACCACTGGTAACAGCACCAGATTATGAGTATGAACACTTGACAGTCAGTAGCTTGAGACGTTGGCAATTGACACAAAGAATGCTTCAATCTTTCTGGAAACGATGGTCTCAGGAGTATTTAACTATGTTTTTTCAACGACACAAGTGGGCTAAACGTACGCGCGATCCGAAGGTTGGAGATGTTGTCCTCATAAAAGAGGACAATTTACCACCTGCAAAGTGGTTATACGGGAAGGTAGTCGAATTACACCCTGGCAAGGATAATTTAGTGCGCGTAGTTACCCTTCAGTGTAAGGACTCCCGAGTCAAACGTCCAACTTCTAAGCTATGCATTTTGCCTGTCAACGATGAATGATGAACGTGTAATTTTATTCTTTTCTTTATTTTTTTTTACTTTTTTATGTTATATAATATACAGTCCACTCAGATACTAATTTTAGAAATGTAAAAGTAAGCACGTGGCATATGTTTTACTGTTGCAAACCCTGAACTATTTTTTTTACGTTATTTATATTAAAAGAGAAAATATGAAAAAAATCTGAAAAGTAGAACTTTATAAGGACTTTCTAGGAAAATCATTTTGAACTTGATGGAAACCAGTTTTTGTACAAAAAAGACAAAAAGTTGTACAAAATAATTTCTGGACTAAGTTTGTAGTATAATCGTTTAGGCAAGCATTTTTTTTGACTTCGTTTACATATTTTATTATCCTGAACGTATCTTTTTTCAAACAAAAAAAGAATGATTAAAATCGGTTCTCGCAATCCAAAATTACCACCGAAAACTTCTGGTACGTCTATGTATTAATTAGTAACCCAATTCCCCGAGAGATGGCGCTGTAAAATAGACAACATTTTCTCGAACTTTCCATGTGTGGTTGGAATCTATAACTCTTTTTTAGTTATCACCGTCCTTTGTGGGCCCGATTTTAGAGTTCCGTAACAAATAGCCTTTTTTAGGTTGGGTTACCACTATGTTCGCGCTCCAGCAGCGCTCCGCGCTCCTGCAACTGCTCCAATGAATACGTCGCGCGCACTTCTACATGCGCTCCCCTTTGACACACTGCGCTCCCCTTTGTGTTCGCGCTAAAAACCGTCACGAGTCGGAGCGCCTGCCGCGGAGCGTGCAATGTTGCACGCTCCGTGTTCGCGCACGTACCCACTACCGGGAGCAGTTGCAGGAGCGCGAACATAATGGATACCCACCTTAAAACTCATAAGTGGGAACACTTATTGTGACGGATGGGAAACTACGGACCGACACGCCCTTGGCCGGTTTTAATTCAATGTGCGACGCTCGCAGTATAATATCTTTTCACGCCGGGGCGTGTTACAGGCGAGAGCGGCGCGGGCAAGACGGAGGCGGCGCGCGTGTGCCTGCAGTGCGCGGTGGTGGCGGGCGAGGGCGGCGCAGGCGGCGCGGCAGGCGCGGGCGACGCGGGCGCGGCCGGCGTGGGTGCGGCCGGCGCGCTCACGGCCGCTGGCACGCTGTTGGAGGCCTTCGGCAACGCCGCCACCGCGCGCAACCACAACGCCAGCAGATTTGTGACTATAATTATATAAAGTAGCTAGAGACGCGTTTTCACGTTACGAGCGCGTCTGGACCGATTGCGTGCAGTCAGAATGTCCAAGTGTCATTAATGTCTCCTTGCATCATACCACCCAGTGAGCCTTCCCATCAGTTTTCAAGATAATTCAAGTAGTATACATATATATATGTAGTTCGTAAGGATACGTTCTAATATTACGTTCTTAGCATCTTATATTTCTGTAAAGTTTCAATGTCACATTCCACAAAACTTGTTCGTTTAACTTCACAAACTTCAGCATATCATATCACGCTCATTCCACTTTTTAGCGACACGCTTGTGATTTCTTACGTGACGTCACTTAGTTTTGTCAATTTTCTACAAGTCAGCTCGTCATAATCAACAACTTATGGCAGAAGTATTGAACAGTATCGACAAAAACAAGATATGTTTGAGTATATTTCTAGACTTGGTCAAAGCCTTTGATACGGGGCCTGCCTCTGAAATCGACCCATCGATCACTGACTATCTGGCCAATAGAAAATAAATCGTTAGGCTTGATAGTTACTCATTTAAGGAAGAGTCTATTAAATATGGTGTACCACAGGGCAGTATTTTGGGCCCCACCCTATTTCTTATATACATTGACGACATCAATTTACTCGTAATACTAAAACATGGAGAAATTATTAACTTTGCAGGCGACGCGGTTACCACTTTTAAGGGCAGGGACTGGAAGGAGGTAAACGATAACGCCGAAAGGGTAGTAAGGGTAAACGATAACGCCGAAAGGGTAGTAAGGGTAAACGATAACGCCGAATAGTCTCGTTATTAAGTGGCTAGATAACAAATGTTGTCACTCAATCTATCAAAAACAAAAATAATTACTAAACAGAATTTCTAAACATTTTAAGGACGACGATTATATTTTTTTTGCAAATATTATTAATTAAATAACTATTATGTCTCTGTTTTCATGTTTATGTTTCATGATGCCGTTAACGACATGACCTACTAACGAGCGAATTCTTTCCATCTGCAATATTACTAGCGACACGAGTTAGACTTTTGACTTTCGATAAGACCCAATAACGTATTATCCGATGCTGCGTTGCTACTATATTTCCTATTTATTCCGCCAATATCGTAATATTGACGGAATTTCGAATTTTCCATTGCCATTACCACTTTTCAAGTAAATGTATGGTCACCTTCTTAGAGCAGGACACACTACAGAAACGGTTTTTTCTTTCAGCAAGACGACTTTTCAAGACGGCTTGTTACCACACCAGTTGTACTATTATAGTAGTTTTTAATTCCATGGATGATACTCAATTTGCTTATCCGTCAAGGTCCTTGGTTTAACATCAAATCTCTCACTGTACGTACATTGCGAGCACACATTACGCACCGCTCACTGTTGACAGTAGTAGCACGCGCCACGCGCATGCATGGCCCAGTGGCCCGGTGGCCCAGCCGCCTAGCTGCCCAGCCGCCCAGCCGCCCAGTGGCCTGGTATAATGCTCGTGTTTCCGTTCGCAGGGAAAGCTGCTGGAGATCGAGTTTGACTTCAAAGGCGAGCCAGTGGGAGGACACATCACGCACTGTGAGTGCACCTTGTATTATTTTATCATATTTTATTATTTAAACATACATGATCCCACCCGTATTACCCGAAGGGTTGAGCAGACGTGTTTAGTGCACCCACGTGCCGCCACTTGTATATGTAATGGAGGGCGAGTCAATTGCCATCAATCGGGCATAAATGCAGGCTTCAGCTGCTACTGACAAATGCCTTAATGAAAACTCAATAAACTTTATGGGAGCTGGGAATTGAACCCAGGACCTTAAGCTCAGCCGCCGCGCTTGCGAGCACTAGACCCGCGAGGCAGTCCCGGCGTCGCGGCGGCGGCGGGAGCCGGCTTCAGTAAACAAGATTTTAAAATAACTTGCTCATTTACTAAATTGAAATAAAACAGTCAAATCTGCTTTTAATCAATGGGGACAAATATTTATTCAGTAGAAGCCGCACATTATTAACTTTGCAACATTTCCTATTAAAGCAAAAAATACTGCGCATTTTGATAAAAGTATGCTATAAGATTTTCTAAGTAGTTTCTTTTCAATACATGAATAACTAAAGTATCCCTGGATTGTGTTGATGTGTGTACTAAAGTTTTATGTAATATATATATATAATATAATTATATATATATACAGGGTGGAATTTTGTAACGCCACCTGAAGGGAAAGTACTCTTAATACTGTAGATAGAAAAATTTACTCAAAGAAAACATTCCTTTATTTTTGAATAGAAAGAAAACTGCATTCAAAGATTTTCGAAAATTCGCTTGCCACACCCGGGAATCGAACCGACTAAAATCTGTAAAAATTGCACGCTGTACTTTTATTGCATTGATCGTTAGGATCAATTTATAAGGATGAAATCTCTCTAACAAACTTGATAAATTAAATGATAGGAAAACCATGAAATCTTAAATTATTTACAAAAAATGGTAAATTAGCTAATGAGTTGTTCGAAATGGGCTCCATTTTCTTGGATACACAAATGTATTCTTCTAACGAATTCATTTCTAGTAACCTTTAATAACGTGTTGTGGTGAATATTATAAATCGTATTCTGAACTTCAACTATCTATACTTATAATAAATCTGTAGAAGTGAAAATTCTGTACATTGAAAATATCAAAAAAATAAATGGCAGGGGGTGTTACTAGACCGACACCGAACCCAAAAATGTGATTAAAAAAATTTTTGTCTGTCTGTCTGTCGGTCTGTCTGTCTGTCTGTCTGTCTGTCTGTCTGTTTGTTCAGGCATCACGCAAAAACTACCGGTTCGATTACGTTGAAACTTGGTATAATTATTCTTTAATATCCTGGGCACCACACTGGGTACTTTTTATCCCGGAAAAGTATATACAATAAAAAACAAACTTAATTTTGCGGTTCGAACCATAGACCCGATTACTGTACCAACCGCAAATAATAAGTTTGTCGTAGGTTAGGTCACCCACAGTGGAGTTCATTTTTATTCCTTTTAGTTTTTAGAGTTATTTAGGTTTATTTTTATATAAGTCGTAGTTATAGATTTTAATTTTAAAGTATAGGTAGTATATTTGATAGTGTACGTAGTGACCGTAGGTTATTTTATAATACTGTTAGGTAGGATTAGTGAGGGGCCCGTGGCTAAATATTATCAGCCGCACAGGTCGATCGGTCAGGTTAAGCTACGCTTGCCGCGGTTGGTCTGTGGATGGGTGGCCATCTTTACATACCGAGACCCCTCCGTGTGTCGGAAAGCACGTTAAGCCGTTGGTCCCGGCTGTCATTCGTGGATCTTTGACAGTCGTTACGGGTAGTCAGAAGCCCGAAAGTCTGACAACCAGTCTTACCAAGGGGTATCGTATTACCCAGTAACTGGGTTGTGGAGGTCAGATAGGCAGTCGCTCCATGTAAAATACTGGTATTCAGCTGCATCCGGTTAGACTGGAAGCCGACCCCAACATAGTTGGGAAAAGGCTAGGCAGATGATGATGATGAGGTAGGATTAGTCATTCGTATAGATATTAGTTTTTAGGGATTTTGCTTATTTATTGAGTTTAGATTAGTTATCATCAGAAATATGTTTATTTAGGTAGGTAGGTATTTAATTTTCTGTTATTGAGTTTATTTATTTTTTAATTATGTAGGAACTTAGGTACGGTATCCGGGTCTTATCACGTATTACCCAGTCACTGGGTTGTGGAGGTCAGATAAGCAGTCGCTCCATGTAAAATACTGGTATTCAGCTACATCCGGTTAGACTGGAAGCCGACCCCAACATAGTTGGGAAAAGGCTAGGCAGATGAGATGATGAGGTACTTAGGTAAAGATATCATATAGGTACCCTCTTAATCACCACTAATGAGACAATTGGTTTTCTATTGTAATTAGCCACAAAGGGCCCGCAAGGTAGATGGCATTCTGGGGAAACACATACATTTTATCCTGTTAGCACGTTCCCGTGGGATAATTTCCGACATCCACGCGGGCGAAGCCGCGGGCAGAAGCTAGTCTATAATATGTATGTATTTACAAAAAAAAAAATGTATGTAAGTAGTTTATCAGCCATCTTGTTACCATAACACAAGCATTAGGTGGCTTAGCTTGGGACTAGATGGCGCTGTGTGAAATGTCCAGGGATATATATATATATATTATTATTAACTCTCAACTCGTTTACATTCGCATAAGATTTAATGTAAATTTGATTTTTCACATATCCCCACAAAAAAAATCTAAATGGGTGAGATCAGAGGGGCAATTCTCGTAATTTTAAAAACGTTCACAGTCTGATCTCAGTCTCAATCTGTCAAAAATTCCTCTAATTTCCCTACATTTTGACAGGTTTTTGTTTGTCGCCGAGATGAGACTGCGACTAGATTTTGAACGTTTTAAATTACGAGAATTGGCCTGCTGGTGGTCTCGCAGGCCATCTGATTGTGCCGTTTGTACCAATCCAGGTATTAAAATGGTTATTAATGTAGGCAGTAGTGATTCTGCTGTTATGGGCTGGAGCACCATCTTGCTGTAAAATTAGTTGGTTTCGCTCTTGCTCGCGAAACCATTTAACTCATTTCTTAAGAATCCAAGTATTTCAAGATACTTGACAGTTTAAATGACCTTCGTACACGTGGACTAACACAACCATATTTCTCATAATTCCGAACCAAACGTTGAAAGAAAATCTTTCTTGATTGTTAGTTTCATGAACACGAACAGGATTCACTCGAGACCAATAGTGGTTATTGCGGCGATTGTACATGCCGTTATTGCTGAAGTTCGTTTCGTCAGACCATATGTTACTCAAAAAATAAGGGTTACGGTCAATTTGTCTCAGCTGGCATGTTTTGACAAATTGTAATCGTCTCTCACAATCCCCAGGACGCAATTTTTGCACCAACCGACCTTCACGATAACATTAATTATACTTATACTTTTACAGCACTTTAAGTACGCGAGTGTGGGTTGTGCCTAATTCTTCGGCAACATCTCTGCTTGAAGCCTTCGGAAATGATTCAAAGTATGTTAAAACATTTAGATCAAAATCGAAATAGTTCTGCTGAAGACTTTGCCGTCGCTTTTTGAAACTACCCGTACTCTTTAAATTTTCTACCATTCTTTCCAATACGAACCGAGTTGGTGCCTGTCGGTCTCGATATCTCTCTCCATACCACCGCAGAGCTAGATTCACGTTTTTGTTATTTAAAACATAAGCTTCCATTAAATCAAATTGTTCTTGATAAGCCATTTTTACCGTGAGACAATGAAATGATTTGTAAAAACAATCAAATGTGAATAACAAATAAAATGACAAGCTATTTTCAAATGTAACATTCCATATTTAAACTACCTCATACGAGGGCTGCACTAAAAGTATCGGGAATGGAATATTTCCACTGTTCCTGTCATATTAAAATCTTTTTAATTGAAAACTCCTTGGTTTTAAAAATCGAATACCATTTATTTATTTAAAAAAAGATTCTCGGTCTTGTCACAAGGTTTTGTCAAACTTGTTTACTCGTTGAGAAGAGTAATTCCACTTTGCCCCACCAAGCCCGCCACCCTGGTGTGGCAAAGTGGACTGCCTAAAATTTTGCAGTGGAATATGCCCCACTATTCTGATTTGATGGGGCGGATAACACTAGCATAAACACTTTGTGGATTCTGCCCCACTAGGGTTGGCACCTCAGGATTTGTGTATGAAGGTTAACATGTATTTTTACATTTGTTTGTAAAAAAAATAAATGTATACCTATATCTGTTAGTAAAACGTTATTAGTGCTGGAAGCTTAGATTTAATACGTAGCGAAGTGGTTTAAATAAAAGTAAAAAATAAATAAATAATTTTAATGTACTATTTATTTCTGGAAGGAATCGGTTTATAAATTACAGATTAATTACCTTTTACAAATAAAATTTTACTAACTAAGATAAATCTTGATAATCACAAATTAAACAATGATTTGTTCTTATGATATGTTCTTAAAACGAAACATATTTACTACATAACTATTCAAAATCACAGATTCTTCATCATTTGGTATACCTTTTACAAATAAAATCTTACTAACTAAGATAAATCTTGATAATCACAAATTAAACAATGATTTGTTCTTATGATATGTTCTTAAAACGAAACATATTTACTACATAACTATTCAAAATCACAGATTCGTCATCATTTTGTATGGTTTGTGTAGATATAGGTATTTTCTTACTGATTACGTTATAAATAAAAAAAAAAATTTAAACTATATACATACAAACAGCCACTAAATTACTTGTTACAAAAAATAGAATCACAGATTATAGAGTCACAGATTATAGAATCACACATTGATCGACATGGTATAAAACAGTCTTATGTATTACCTTATGAATAAAAACAATTTATATGCAAAAAAAACAGCCACGAAATTACTTCCGGCTAAAAAACAAAAACTAAAATTATAGAATGATAAAATTTTACATAGCAAAAAGTCTTATTAATACAAATAAGAAACATCCTAACGAAAGTAGGTAAATACTGACTGTTGACAAAATAATTATCATAACAAACAGCCACTATATTAGTTTGAGTACTGACTATTTATAAGAATTAAAATCATCTAAAATCATAGATTTTGTATTTGTTTAGTTCACATTTTTTGGAAAATAAAAATAGATTTCTTGGAAAAACTATCTTAGTTTTTCCAAAAAATGTCCAACCGTAATGTCGCCGTTTATGAGCTCCATTTGGGCATCTTGTATATTCTGATCGTTTTGTATATATTTATCAAGGCGTAGCTTGGAAGGTTGGTTCTGCATAGATTTAACTATTGAAAGCGTTATGTCTTCGTATAAGACATTAAGAAGTCTTAATAAACTGGGGCTTTTTTTAAGAATTTTTTTGTTAAGTTTATTATGCCAACTTTCGAGGGCATTAGTTGTGCGGTGTTTTGCCCCAAATACGCACCACACTTTTAAAAAGTTATCTTTCAGCCAATTGCGCAGCATATATTTTCTAAATTCTTTACTTTTTTCGTCATCTGGGCTTTGTGCGGCTATGTAAAACCAACCTTCAAAAATCTTTTCTTCTGGTAATAAGGGTAAGACTGCGCTAAGCGCTACTTGTTTTCGCAAATATTTAGATTTTGTCAACCCTAACCCTTTCCCCTTTTTCCAAATTGCTTTACAAAAATGAAAAAAGCACCCTTTGATTGATGCTGATTTAAAGACATTTTTAAAACCAGTCATAGCCGCTGCCTCAAAATCCGACTGAAAACTATGTGGTTGCCAATCCGGAATCTGTGATTTTATTACAGAAAAGAGAGCGGTGTAAGCTTTGGTTGATTTAGTACTCATAAGAGCATATACTAATGGCACAATATTTGTTGTTTGTTGGGAGCTACCCAAATCAGCATGCAACGAATACAATTGTATGAACGGTTGTGGGCAACTTTTAAAAGTGCCATCGCCAAAAAAATGTTTGCAGGTTTTCATCAAATTCTTAGCATGCTCTGAACAAAATATTAAAATAGAAATATCTTCGTCAATATACTTGGCAAGTAAAAAAGAATGAAATTTTTCAGGAACTTCTATTTCTGATAATGTATTGTAATATATTTTTTTTACATTAGCATTTTTGTTTCTGTATTTATACAATGCAGACTTTACTTTACAAAATGGAGGAATTTTACTCACAATATTGCTGTTGCTACTTTCTAAATGTAAGGAAGCTACATTTTTGTCGTATGTTGCTGGAATGCTTGGTACGTCTGCTGAAGTGATTTCTCTCTTTATTTTCTGCATTAATTTTGTCACTTTGTTTCGGTCAAAATCAGGTTGACATTGGTGAGGTTTTTCGTTTAAAAGTATATTTCCCTGAAAACAAAAAAATGTAGGTATTAGAAAATATTTATAACATAGCACAACTTCAAGTAATATTATATGTATATGTATTATTATTATTTTAAATTGTATTAGACCCGTATTACTAAAAGTGAGTCAGTAAAAAGAATTACTAATAAGTAGGGACTTACTTTCACTACAATCGACCCATTGCACTTTTGTCTCCTTCTGTTTTTGCATTCCCAAATTTCAGATGCATTTTTGTACTTTCTTTTGAAATAGTATTGATGCCCAGCTCTAATAATACATTTTCCATCATTTATAAATTCAAGGCCAGTTTGCCCACTAGAACTTCCTGCTACAGAGTCTTCTGCCATTTTTGTAAAGCTGAAAAACACAAAAAATATCTTATTAAAAAAAATCTACACAAATCATCAGCATCCATGAAAAATAAATACGAAAATACTTACAATAAACTCAATACCACTCACCACCACTCCACAAATGCAAATGTCCGTCTATTTTGTAAACAAACAGAATGAAACAAAAAATGTCAGACAAGGACAACCGATAAGTCGCGGTGGGCGAGGCAGTGGTGAACCATAACCGGTTTAGTCATTTTTACTCCAACAGCATGTTTTAATCTCAGATTAAATAAAAAAATACTAACAAACAAATGAAGCCATGATGTTTGTACGTAAAGGACCTCAAAATAATAGACCTATTTTGACATTTGTGTTCGCGGCGTAATTAGTGATGTAACCATACGACTCGTAGCTAATTTTATGAGCTTATAATTACAAGTATTTATTTACTTTTTCGAAGCCGGGATAAAATGATATAGATTTTTTTTTAAACTTAAATCCTTCCGATATTTTTATTACTTTCGAATGCATTTCAACGCATTTTTTTATTATTTAATAAGTATTTGATTTATTTAAAGATAAAAAATAATAATATGACAATAATACAAGTACATATCACAAGACTTAATAACTAGACTTAATAAATTAACATAAAACTATAACTCTCATAAAGCGTTTCTGAACGCATTCTTTCACAATCTGTGGTTACGTTACGTTTCGATACTAGTAATATAGTATTTACGATTTCTTTTAATAATTATTATTTAAATTATCCCTTTAGTAATAGTGTTCTCGTACATTATTCTTCGTTTTTTGTTATTTAATAGTTATCAACAGTGATAATGTATCAATTTCTGGGCAAACATCTAAATATATTTTTAAATCATTTAATGTTTGCAACGGATGGATCGGAACGTAAATGGAATACAAATAGCAAATGTCACAGCTATGTCAGACTAAATTGAATAAATACAGCAAAACTATATAATGTATTTAATTAAATCCAGGAAGATTTAATATGTGACAGTTTTTTACAAAAGTAGAACCTTAATACACTGTTTAAATAACCATTTTGATGTATTTAGATTTACGTTTGCTTGTCTCAGACTTGTCAAATCCTAACGTCAGTGGTTACATTTATTTTTTTTACAAACAAATGTAAAAATACATGTTAACCTTCATACACAAATCCTGAGGTGCCAACCCTAGTGGGGCAGAATCCACAAAGTGTTTATGCTAGTGTTATCCGCCCCATCAAATCAGAATAGTGGGGCATATTCCACTGCAAAATTTTAGGCAGTCCACTTTGCCACACCAGGGTGGCGGGCTTGGTGGGGCAAAGTGGAATTACTCGTTGAGAAAATGGAATTGACACGAGAAAATTCAAGAGCGATGATTTATTATGACTTTCGAAGTGGTTTAACACAAAAACAGTGTGTTGACCGGATGATTTCTGCCTTTGGTGATGAAGCCCCATCCAAAACCACAATGTATCGCTGGTTTGCTGAGTTTCAACGTGGACGTGTCAAGCTCAGTGATGATCCCCGTCAAGGTCGTCCAAAAACTGCAGTCACCCAAGAAAACGTTGATGCTGTGCGTAAGCTGATTGAGGAAGATCGACATGTGACATACCGCGAAATTCAGGCAACTTTAGACATTGGCATGAGTCAAATACAAATAATCTTGCATGAACAATTAGGTGTAAAAAAGTTGTTTTCCCGATGGATACCGCATTCGCTCTGTGAAGAGCTAAAAGCGGCTTGCGTTACTTGGTGCGTCAGAACTCTCGAAAGATTCCACGCAGGATCCTCAAATGCTGTATACAACATCGTATCAGGTGACGAATCCTGGATATACGCGTACGAACCCGAAACAAAAAACCAGTCACGAATTTGGGTGTTCGAAAATGAGTTAAAGCCAACAAAAATTGTTCGTTCACGGAGTGTTGCAAAAAAAAATGGTGGCCACGTTTGTCTCCAAAACCGGCCATGTTACGACTATTCCTCTTGAGGAACAAAGAACGGTTAATGCAGAATGGTATGCTAGCATTTGTTTGCCACAGGTCGTTTCTGAACTCCGTAAAGAGAACTGCAACCGCCGCATCATCCTCCATCACGACAATGCGAGTTCTCACACCGCGCACAGAACAAAAGAGTTTTTAGAGCAAGAAAACATAGAATTATTAGACCATCCGCCGTACAACCCCGACCTAAGCCCTAATGATTTCTATACTTTCCATAAAATAAAGAATAAATTGCGTGGACAGAGATTTTCATCACCCCAAGAAGCTGTGGACGCCTAAAAAACGGCCATTTTGGAGACCCCAACTTCCGAATGGAATGATTGCTTCAATGATTGGGTCCATCGTATGGAAAAATGTGTCAAATTTTGCGGAAAATACTTCGAAAAGCAATAAACACATTTTTAAATAGTAATGTTGTGTCACTTCCTTGATTCCCGAAATTTTCAGTGCCGCCCTCCTACACGCAGTTATGTCGCATCTAAGAAAGGAGTCTGCATTACAAACACGTACAAATTGCAATCGTCTTATCTAAATAGTAATTCGTCATTTTATTGGATAAATGACGTCAATGATAATTATTAATTACTAACATAGGTAAACAGATGCATCTTTGAGTTACGGAGCTTTAACTTGACTCATTGAATTTATAAGTCCAGATTTCATCCTTATCCTACAGTTTGTAATTTTTACAGATTTTAGTCGGTTCGGTTCCCGGGTGTGGCAAGCGAATTTTTGAAAATCTTTGAATGCAGTTTTCTTTCTATTCAAAAATAAAGGAATGTTTTCTTTGAGTAAAATTTTCCATCTACAGTATTAAGAGTACTTTCCCTTCAGGTGGCATTACAAAATTCCACCCTGTATATACGCTGGAATGTATTTACGTGTTCCTTACCCAAGGAAGAAAAGCGGTACACTATTAAATCACAAGCGAGATGTTTCTCTTTGTCTGTGTGTCACACGCGATCTTCTATGAAACTACTCCAGTTACTAATGTAAATTTTGGGGGAAAATAAAAAGTGGTGGCACAAAAACAAAAGAGTAGTTTTAAAACTTGTATTTTGGTTCAGAGGTTGTTTTGTAAACTTGTTCATTAAATACCATATCTAGCAAATATCGTTAACTTTTTACGTGTTTTTCAACAGTGCATGCGAATGGAATGTTGTGTCAATGATTATATGATATGTTTTTGTGTTGCAAGCAGATCTTCTGGAAAAGGTAAAATTATGGGATAGTCGTCGGGACCTCGCGACGTCCGCGCCTCATGTCCGTCGCGACTCAAGCGCGCGCGATGTGCGACTAGAGGCATGCTTGCCTTGCAGTTCTTGCAAGTTCTTGAACATGCCTTGTAGCTGTCTAGTTCTGTTTTTTATCAACATTTTACTCATAGATAGTGATTTTATTAGTTGCCAGTCGATCTGAAATTCTGAAATGGTTTAAGGTTTTGAGCAAAACCCTCATGATCCGATGCAAGATAGCCCAAATAATTAAAAAACCTCTAACTATTATATCTGAATTCAGAATCTCAGATAATTGGCAAGTTTTAGGAACACGAACTCAATGTCATACGTCATGAAAAAGTCCCAATTCTATTGTAACTGAAATTTATTTAAGACCTGTTATATCACAAACGGTCATTTAAAAATCAATTTAGTTTACATGACGCTAACCACACGAACAATGGCCAATTTCGAACGTCATTTGATGACACCTCTCCCTTGCATGAGGTAGTGGGTTCAAATCCGGGCAAGTAGGTACTTACCAATGTAATTTTTCAATCCATAATAGGCTAGTTGCCTAAAAAAATCTAATTAGTCCGTCAGTTAGATTATCAAAAAATATTGGACCCGTATTTTTTCTTTTGACAATTATATAAAAAATGATGAAGATATCGCCCGTTAAAGTCCGCGTGACGTCATGCCTTGCTACATTGTTTAGCATGGCGTGATGTCACGACCCCCCACTCCCAAATTTTGACGCGGTTTATCTTTGTAATTTTTTGTTTGATTGACAAAAGAAAAAATACCTACGTGTCCATTATTTTTCGATAATGTAACTGACGAACTAAATAAAATAATATTTTTTTTACCCATTAAACTACCCTATTATGTTCTTTATCTTGGAGTTTACTGACGTCAGTGAAGTAAAACATCGGAGGAAACCTGTAGTAAAGTTCGAAATCGTCAAACCGTGGTGCGTTGTGATCAATGCTCGTGCTTTCGTTGTATGAGAGGCCTCTGCCCTGCAGCGGGACAGTAGCGCGGTATTATTATATTCACCTCTTTATTTATACCTTAGTACGGCATTCAATATTTCACAATGCAAAATGTTTTGTGGGGTTTAATGTGGTATATTTGTAATCTGTGGGCATTTTAAATAAAGATGTTTTTCTCTTTTAATTAAGTAGAGTATCGAATAACACAGAACACAGCTGCGCTGTCAGTCGACGCCGTCATTGCAAAAGAAAAAACCGGTCAAGAGCGTGTCGGGCCTCGCTCAGTGTAGGATTCCGTAGTTTCCCGTCCGTCATAATAAGTGTTCCCACTTATGAGTTTAAAGGTGGGTATCCATTATGTTCGCGCTCCTGCAACTGCTCCCGGTAGTGGGTACGTGCGAGAACACGGAGCGTGCAACATTGCACGCTCCGCGGCAGGCGCTCCAACTCGTCACGGTTTTTAGCGCGAGCACAAAGGGGAGCGCAGTGTGTCAAAAGGGAGCGCATGTAGAAGTGCGCGCGACGTATCCATTGGAGCAGTTGCAAGAGCGCGGAGCGCTGCTGGATCGCGAACATAGTGGTAACCCAACCTTAAAAAGGCTATTTGTTACGGAACTCTAATAATTACGGAACACTAAAAACGGGCCCACAAAGGACGGTGATAACTAAAAAAAGAGTTATAGATTCCAACCACACATGGAAAGTTCGAGAAAATGTTGTCTATTTTACAGCGCCATCTCTCGGGGATTAGGTTACTAATTAATACATAGACGTGCCAGAAGTTTTCGGTGGTAATTTTGGATTGCGAGAACCGATTTTAATAATTCTTTCTTCATAAAATATGTAAATGAAGTTAAAAAAAATGCTTGCATATACGATTATACTACAAACTTAGTCCAGAAATTATTTTGTACAACTTTTTGTCTTTTTTGTACAAAAACTGTTGTTTCCATCAAGTTCAAAATGATTTTCCTAGAAAGTTCTTATAAAGTTCTACTTTTCAGATTTTTTTCATATTTTCTAAACTTATGGTTCAAAAGTTAGAGGGAGGGAGACATTGTTTTTTACTTTTGGAGCGATTATTTCCGAAATTATTGACATTATCAAAAAAATGATTTTAGTAAACCCCCTATTCATTTTTAAATACCTTTCCAACAATATATCACACGTTAGGGTTGAAATAAAAAAAAATCCCTTCCCACTTTACATACAGGAATATTTTTTAAGCAATGCGCAAAAAATTTTTGGTGGTTCAGTATCAGTAATAGAACACGTTTCCATTATTTGTTCAAAACTTTTTTATATTTTTTTATCCGACTTTAAATCAGCATAATATGGACACTATCTATTCGTAATAATATCAATGAACGCGGGCGCCGTGCGGCTTACGAGTGATGTTGCAGAGGGGGTGAAACCCCCTTCCGGGCGGCAGGGTGGCGCCAGGCGGCGGCGGCCGGCCGGGCGCTCGACAGTCTGCTCAAGGCATGCGCTTGCGCTGTCGTTACGTCGCGTCTAGTCGCTTTCCCGCGTAGTGCGCAACCCGCGCGCGCCCGCGCGATTTTAGTAACCGCGAGTTCTATGTGATGGTGCGGGTCTATTTATTATGTGGTGAAAGCCTACGAACAGCTCGCAGAATGTATGCTAGGGGGTAAGGGGTAAGGACCCCACAGTCCCTAATGAAAGGACCATTTTAGCAGCCACTCAGAGACTGCTTGATCACGGTCAGTTCAGGACCCCAAATCACGCACTAGGGTCTGGCAGACCTCGACTGGCGGTAAATGTAAGTATTAAGTTTTTAAAAGTGCCTTAATTTAATTGATTATAATGCGTTATTTTCTGCATTTTGATGGTCCTAAGCCCATGAAAGTATAAAGGAAAAATTGGAATTACTCTTCAAATAACTTCAGATCACGGCCTAATCTTAAAAAAGTCTAATTCGAACCTGATAAAATCTGCGATCAGTACATTGTATGTAACCCACGTAAATATCTATCTACCCACGCCTATGCACGAAAAACGACCGAGCGCTGCCGCGCCGGGCGGCGCGTAGTGGCCAGAAAATCAATTTCAAAATAGACATCTTTCGTTAGCGATAACTTTATTTTTTTGTACTAAGACTTATCAAAATAAAAAATAGGTGTTTAATAAAACTCATTTAAGTTTAATTTGTCAAAGTTTGCGCACTGAATAAAAATTATTCCTGTATAGGAGGGCTACCCTAATAAAACATTTTTTTCCAATTTGTATTTTACCACTTTGTCGGCGTGATTGATATACATATTGGTACCAAATTTCAGCTTTCTAGTGCTAACGGTCACAGAGATTAAGCGAGGACGGACAGACAGACATGGCGAAACTATAAGGGTTCCTAGTTGACTACGGAACCCTAAAAATGACAATATTTTGATCAATTTACTTACTTGGCAAAAATAGGCTCAGTTATCGATCTGTTATCTCAGTACCGGTTTTTACAATTAAAATCATATTTTTGATGAATAAATTGCTTTACTAAAACTTTTTAAACTATCAGTAACATCAAAGTCTGCTAGGGGCTTTTGAAATAATTATGACGAGTTTATGCAGAAGAATAAATAAATAATATCCAAGATTTCATTAAAAAAACTCCCGTCCTCACCGTCTCCCGGAGGGGGACCGCTACTATTTTAAAACTTTAACAGAACGTTAGGCTAATAATTAGAGCGGTCGCGGTCCCCCGACGGGACAACATTTAATCAAAAAATTTCATACGTACTTCTACTTACGTAGGGTCATAATTTCAAGGTTATTTTTTTCTTTTTATAGGGATTCACGTTTATACCTTTTTTGTTCTATTTGTGGCTATTTTTTCAATAGTTTTTTGGTGTCGGGGGTTTTTAAATTTTTAATTTATTTTTTTTAGATTTTCGCTTGTCCGATTTCGATAAAATTTTCATGAGACCATTTGGGAAGTATACCCTTTCGAACAAAAAAAGAATTTTTCAAATCGGTTGGCAAGCGACGGAGTTATGTGCGAACAATCATAAAAAGAAAATACAAATATCCGAATTGAGAACCTCCTCCTTTTTTAGAAGTCGGTTAAATAAAGATTCGGATAGCCAGTACAATCCTGGTTAAAACCGAACTCCAGCTGCAACAACTAGGTACCAACAAACAGGAATGACTATTTACTTTCAATTTTGCAAACAATGTTACTTTTTATTTTTTAATTCCGTTTTCTTTACTTTTCCTATCGTGTTTTTGTAGAAAATATTAGACTAAGCCTGCATGTATTTAAAATTTGTAATGTCATCAACTTACTTTTTTCCTATTACACGCATACACTACTTATTTTACACATATATAATACAAACAACAATTACTCACCCATATAACTGCGACTATCTTACGTATTCGTCCACTTGCATAACAATGTTAATATGGAATGATGTTCTTATCCCACCCCATTACTTACTTGCTATCGTCCTTCGTCTTCACAACCCTAATAATACTTTAACAAATGGCCAATAACGCTTCTTATCTAATTGAAGAGATCGACCAGTTTTCTGTATCTGCAACCCACTCATGCACACCGGAACAGACGCAGTTGTTTTTAATAAAACCAAGCCGTTACTTAAAAATACTTTCTCAAAATAAATCGATCAATAAATTGAAATTTTACTAATTTACAAGTACTTTTGCACCGTATCTCGCTTGATTGTTACGTAATGGTATTGACTGAGTGCTGGCTAAATTCAATTATTCCCATTTTACAAAACTATAATATATACTCGACCACTGACCATATTAACCAGGGGGGAGACAGTTGGAACATGCACAACTTTAGTAAAGATAGATTCGCCATCTACTTTTGTTAACGAAGAAGCTATTAGTTTAATAATCATCGATAGATGTCTCTGTGATACCAACTTAAATGCAAATAAGAAAATCAAATACAAGAGTTCTCTATAATTTAAAACAATAATTATAACATTTTACATCAAGATTATTACATTATTATATGTATTTCATTTCTGACCGGCATCATCAATTATTGCAACCGTGTCACGGAAATCCTTATTGTGTGACATACTCTGGCAACATCACACAATATGGTCGCCGGTCTCAGTTTATAAGTGTATTGTCTATGGTCGCCGGTAGCGTTTATTAATAAACTCTTAGCCGTTACACGGTTACAAATTACAATAAATTAAAGCAAAATGGTTCATTATTGCGTTACTGCCAATTCTGGCAAAATTTAGCGTTTGATGTATGTGATCATTCAAATTTTCTTAGCTGTTGTTGTGTTATATGTTGATCAATATGCGGTCAATTTATATTAGGACAATTTTACTTCTGAATCACCATCATTCAAATTTTAATTATTGTAATTTAGTAAATGTATCATTATTATTATTCGCCAGTCGCATATTGATCAACATATGACTACAACAGCTAAAAAAATTTGAATGATCACATAAAAACCAAACTTACTGATATATACGTACGTAGGTACACATACATTCATGCATATCTATAGCCACCTATAGAGCCTTAGTTCCAGTTAAGAAATGCAGATGGCGTTTCGAATCTGGATGCTTCGAAATGGCACAAGAGGGCTCTCTTCTCCCGTATTATTATTATACTCTTTGATATTAACCAGAATGATGGCGTCGTAGTTTTAAATGCTAAATCAAACCTTCTCGTGACCTATGAAGAGAGAGACTTATTGCAGTCTGGTTCAGCCATAATTATAAAAATTAATACCGATGTTGCTATAGTTTGTATTTATCGCTCACCCTCAAATGACAACATTAGTAAGTTTCTCTTAGCCCTTAATGCTATACTTCCATCACTACGCAATTTTAAATCAGTTGTTATTACAGGTGATATCAACCTAGATATAAAGCCTTCCACGCTTGATGCACGCTCACATGAATATTTAAATTGTATGGCCTTCCATGGATTTCTACCTACCCATTCACTACCAACTAGACGTAATAATTGCCTGGACCACATATTCTTGAAAACGCAATCATCGGCAATCACATTTGTTTATGATACTACAGTTACTGACCATTGCTCATTATTGTTATGCCTTGGCGGCAAGCTAGATGCGGGCAACAGTACATCAACCATCAATAAAATTGATTACGAGGCTCTTGATAGAACAATTGCAGACTTAGACTTTGCCCCTCTTCTCTCATTACCAGACGCAATAACCGCTACAGACAAACTCATTGAAATACTGAAACTGGCTATATCGAAGAACACTAGTTAAAAAAGTAACAGCAAAAAAGAAAATCTTAAAGCCTTGGATCACTCCAGGCCTACTACGGTGTATGAGACATAGAGAGAGATGCATTGCACAGAAAGCTGAGACAATCTCTTGAAAGCGATACTTTAAATGTTACTTAAAAGCGATACAGAAACTTTTGTTCAAAAGTTATCAAAAAAGCTAAGCGGGCCTTTAGCGGGCCTTTCAGTTAAATTAGCTTTACCATCAACGATTGCATCGCTGCTTTCCATCAGGCGGGATCGCAGTCAAGCACTAGTTTATAACATCAAAAAAAAAAAAGAAAAAGTCGACCTAGATCCTTTAAGAGGTTTTAGTTCATCATTCCTAGCTGATTAGACTATGAAACACCCCACCCCAAACCTAACCCATATTGGGATATTGGATTTTGATTATTTTTTAAGATTTTTCGTATATTGTCCTTTTTTCGGATTTTGTGCCTCTAACTTATAATGTTTTTGATATTTTTGTGCGAACAGAATAACAACAAAATGGCCGCAAAAAAAATCAATCTCGCACACACCTACATAAATCGTCCCGCTTGCACGCACCACAGCTCCATCGAAGGACAATAGTACCTTAATTTTTGCTACTACCTGGGACCCTTTTATAAAAGTTTTTTCTAAGAATTGTCATATATCATATATAGCTTGTTATACCTTGTTGGATAGATAAAGAAACATAGATTTTATTTAGTACATCTGCAGCATAACTGTCATAGACTTTTTTATTAAATATTCTTAAAAGAAAAAAAATGTTTATAATAATAATATAGCGTTGGGCATCAATGTTACTGACATGAAGCAATCGTTGAAGGAGCGCTTCTTTGGCCGCCTGAAAAAAGTATTTAATAGTCTTTTATCAGGCGGAAACAAGGTGCGCGCCTTCAACGGTTGGGTCATGCCGGTTTTGATGTACTCTTTCGGCATACTCAAATGTACTCGGACCGAACTCGACGCCCTGGATAGGAGGGTCCGTACGCTGCTGACTGCAAATCGAATGCATCACCTACGGTCATCGGTAATGAGGCTGTATATCCCGCGAAAGTGTGGAGGTCGAGGCTTTTTAAACGCTAAGAACCTCCACAATCGCGAGATATGCTGTCTCAGGGAATATTTTCTAGAAACCGACGTGGGGATGCATCGAGATGTAGTCGCGGTGGACAAGGGGCTCACCCCGCTTTCCTTGGGTAAAGAGAACTGGCGCAAACCAATAGTGTTTGACACTAATGAACGCATGGAGGTATGGCAGAGTAAGGAGCTTCACGGACGCTTCTTCCGGGCCCTACATGGGCCTGATGTAGATCTACTAGCGTCCGTAGCCTGGCTGCGTTTCGGTGACCTCTTTGGAGAAACCGAAGGTTTTGTTTGTGCAATTATGAACAAAGTTATGATGACGAACAATTACCGGAGATTTATTGTGAAAGACGGCATGGTTGACATCTGTCGGGCATGCCACCGGCCGGGGGAATCAATCAGGCACATTATTTCCGGATGTTCTCGTCTAGCTAACGGAGAGTAGGTACTTGCATAGACACAACTTTGTAGCTAGGATAATCCATCAGCAACTTGCTCTGAAATACAACCTTGTGGAATCTGAGGTGCCGTACTACAGGTATGTGATCGACCCAGTTCTCGAAAATGGAATTATCACATTGTACTGGGAGCGATCCATCATCACTGACAGAACTATTATTGCCAATAAGCCTGATATAGTGGTGGTGGATCGATCAGAGCGACGCGCAATGATTGTTGACATAACCGTCCCGCATGATGAGAACCTCGTGAAAGCCGAGAAAGATAAACAAATCAAGTATCTTGAGTTATAGTCTTTGCTCGCGAGGTTGTCGACATGTGGGATGTGGACTCAGCGATCATTGTGCCGATAGTCGTGACAGCCAATGGCTTAATAGCCAAGAGCCTCGGCCAACACCTGAGGAGGCTCTCGTTGGGCAACTGGATCAAGGGCTTGATTCAGAAAGCGGTACTTCTGGACACAGCTATATGGCAGCGTATTGTCAGGAGGTTCCTCTCTCTGGAGCCCTGACCACCGGTAGCTTGGACCCTGTTCCCGATACCGGTGGGCTACTATTTTTTAAATTTTTAAATGTTTTTTTATATATTTTTGTAAAAATATTTAAAAATATAATTTGTAGGTATTTAAATGAAATAAAGGAAATAATAATAACTTTATTTTGGGTGGCATAGACCCATAGAAACCTTAACCTAGTACACATTACATAAACCTTTACAATTATCCATGACTCGCCACACCTACACACGACATGACCACGGCAAAGGGTTTAACCCTTTATTATAAGGCTCTGGCCATATATTGGACATCATACATTGGACGAAATATCTTAATACAAATTTGTTTATTTTTTAAACTTTCAATCGTCGACTACTACCCAGTTGATTCAGTTACCTGTTTTTTTGTGTTGTGAATAATAAACAAACTATATAATCTACTACACAAAAATCCTCTCGTCCAATATTGTTCCCGACCGAACAATTATGTAAGGACTGTCAAGTTCTCAACGTTCGACAACACTTTATTTTACAAACAATCACCTTGTAGCACCACACCACAATATCCCATACAGAGAAATCACTAAACGGCGAAAAGATAGTGTTTGCATACTGCCGCGAGTGCACTCCTCATTTGCAAAAAGATTATTTTATTACTTAGGTCCGTATCTTTATAATAAGATAAGCAAGAAGATGCAGATTTACAGTTTATCATCCCATAATTGTAAAAAAAACTGTCCGGCTATACCGTGAAAATTTGTCATATGATGCAACCGAAAAAATATTCGTATAACATGATGAGCATTGCTCTGAGCTGTACACACACTATCACGTACCATTCCACATACACACACGTACCACCCACACCCGAACACGCGCGCACACACCCTCGCACACACACACCCACATTCACTGACCAAATTAAGTTAGAATAAGATTTGTATATAATATAAAACTACTACATATTTATACATTGATGCCGTTAAAATTGTAGCATCAGCACAAGTACTATATGTTATGTATAATTAACACTGTATCATTAAGTATAGTGGACCGAGACTGCTTCTCCTTAACACAGGTTATTTTGTAACCTAGCTAGGAGAACAGTGCTTCACCCACTCGATTGTAGACTACCTAACATATTCTGTAAGAACCTTGCATACGTAAGAAACATGAACACCAACTACAATCAGTCTGTTCGAGTAAATAAATTTATTATTATTATTATAATGCTGCGATAATTAAAAAATAATACCCGAGCGCTATTATTCTCATAGGGCCCGCTGGACACACCCACGGCCATCTGCAGTTATTATGTGATTATTAAAAAAAATATAAGTATCAATAAAGTATAAGTAGTTCAGAAAGAAACAAAAATAAATGGCCATTGTTCTCTAAGTAGATAGTTAATTAAGTGGCAACACATGTAAATTATCTAAGATTGTGTATTCAAGTATACGCTTATATTCAATTAATGTTTAAGAAACTTAGTTTTTTTAGTTGACACCGCGATTTCATCATCCATTGTCAAGGTTTATCAGAGGTAGAACGGAGAACCTCTTTACGCTCTACCGTACTACGCCGCAATGCGAATGCCCGTCTCTCTGAACAGCTTCTAGGTCTTGATTTGGCTTTTAGGTAGTTGCTCGAAATTGGCTCGCTCGCAAACTGTAGGCTGGCCTCGACTAGGACGTGTTCACATTACATACAGTAGCGCACTCCATAAGTTGAGTGTAGGCGAATGCTAGCTAGAAGTGCGTGTCGTGCGTAGTGTGCGTACTATACTGTCGCGTGTCGCAGGAGCGCGTGTGCGGCGTGCTGGACGGGGAGCGCAACTTCCACGTGCTGTACCAGCTGCTGGCCGGCGCCGACGTGCACCTGCTCAGTGAGTGTCACAGTCACACCAACGACTAACATAACATCCGTACAGACAGCCATAGCGGCACCGCCTATTTACTCGCATCGGGTGCGACAAATGAAGTGTACGGGCTCATTCGCTGCACACGGCGATATAGAAATCAAATAACAAAACGGGAATAATTAATTGACCCTCTAATAACAAATTTAGCTCATTTCGGCATTAGCTCCCTCGAAAACCATGGAATACGTACACTCACCTGCAGAACACTAGGCTCCTCCCTCAAGTAGACGTGTCCGCAGAGCGGCTGCGGCTGCAACGCTCGTGGGAGCACTACCGCGTGCTGCGCGGCAGCGCGGCCGCGCCCGCCGGCGCCTCGCCGCGCCGCGCCGCGCCCGCGCCGCCCGCGCCGCCCGCCGCGCCCGCGCCGCGCGCTGCCGTGCAAGACCGCGACCACTTCGCTTTCACCACGGTGATTTTGCTTATGGAAAACCTTTTAGTTTTCATTAGCTTTTAGGCCGACACTTTCTCGCCCGTAACATCGTCCGGATAAACTTTCTCCGTGTCTCTGAAATATACATGTAAACGAGAGCACGGGGCAAGAATCGCGGGTCGACTATTGTCAATGTAATTCTCGCTAGTTGCCTTAATACCGGGCTCTAAACTATCTCCGTGTAAATGTGATGTAATCAGAAAGCGGTCTAATTTAGATTTTCACGCTCTGAGTTCAGGGTAGAATTAAATTAAAGAAATGGAGGTAGAAAACAATTAAAGATATATTCACAAGAAAAGGATGGAAATGGAATGGCAGTGGTGTGTATAATGTAGAGGTGGGGAGCCTGCTCAACCCACCTATCACGCATCGTCACCCATAGACGATGAGGTGGAGATACAGCTGGATCTGAGGAGGTAGACGCGGGGCAGGTGCTGGCGACAGGTGCAGGTACAGATGCAGGTTCAGGTGCAGGTACAGGTGCAGGTGCAGGTGAGGGCAGGTGCTGGTGCGTGTGTGGCACGGAGGACACCCGTAGGAGGGCCCACACAGCAGGACAGGACGCAGCACGGCAGCAGGAGAGAGAGGCACGGCGGGGACGCTGTCAGCCCGCCAGGTGAGACGGCCCTCGGATGAGGCGCGGCCCAATAGTTATAGGAGCCCCTCACGGAGGATGGAGGACAGAGGCGTAGGCAGGGTCCGTCAGGTACCGGAGCGGAGAGGTACGCTGGGTATTCCCGGGATAGGTAGCCCTGGAGTATCAGGCTTTTAGTTGTATTCGCTTTAGAGGCGAAACCCGAACTGATCCTTGCATTGCGTGGATCTATAATAATAATATACTTATATTTATTCAAAAAATTATAAGGCATAAAAATTAGTACAGTTTTGCTTAAATTTAAATTATATTTCTAAGACTTATAATGTCAGCACGTACAAAATATGAATTTGAGATATGATTTTTGGCCAGGGTTAATTTTTAACCCGCGCGGCGACCGCGTTGTGCAGGCGCGAAGAAGTTCGTGGTTAAACTAATAAAGGCGCAATTATTGATTTGACTATTTAGGGATAACACACAGTTTGCTATGCTTGATGAGCATCATTTACTAACTTAAGTCTTGTGTGTTCAATGGTTTGATTATTAAGAACACCAGCAGTATGCACGTACTCTAATTTTAAGTATTTATCTTCATAGTTAATATTACAAGACACCGCCTTACTTTTGGTAACCGTCGCGTCGCGCGTCGTCGCCAGGAACGCTGATTCAGTATTTGGTGAATTTTGGTGGGTGTAGGACCCTGCTCTGGTGAGAATTGTGACGGTCTGCCCGCATGTGACTGGTCAACTGACTATGTATCACCTCAAAGACGAGTTATGGTTACAAACAATGAAAAATAACTAGGAAGTCTGATACTAGTATTATGATATGAGTAGTACCTGTTGTAGTGAAATATTAAGTATTAGACATGGTAATTATAAGACGTGTGCTCGTGGGTGGCGCAGGCGGCCATGCGCGCGCTGGGGTTCGGCTCCGGCGTGTGCGACGCGGTGCTGCGCCTGCTGGCCTTCCTGCTGAAGCTCGGCAACGTGGAGTTCGAGCCGCAGCACAACATCGACGGTACTATCGGCACGCGCCTGCAGCACCGCTACGGTACGCCTCGTTCGTTACTCGCCGCCGTACTCCGTGGCGGGCGCGCTGACCGGACTGTGTGTGTGCAGAGCTGGTGGAGGCGTGCGCGCTGGTGGGCGTGGACGCGGACGCGCTGGGCGAGGCGCTGGGCGCGTGCGCGGCCGACGACGAGGACGCGCCGCTGGACGCGGGTGAGTGTGGGCGCGCGGGCGCGGGCCGCACGGCGCGAGGCCACGGGGCCGCGGACTACTGACAGTGTTGTCGCAGAGAGCTCGTCGGGCTCCGACGCGGGCTGCGGCTCGCCGGGCGGCGGCGCGTGGGCGGGCGCGCGCCGCGACCAGCTGCTGAGCGTGCTGTACTCGCGCCTCTTCACGTGGCTCATCAACGCCGTCAACGACCACCTCAAGGTGAGCAAGCGAATGACCACATTGTTATGTAGGTGTAATAAAATGCGAGTGTGTTTATCATCATACATATAAAGTGGGGAAAAAATAATTTTCATGACACTGACGCTTATTCTATTTATACTAAGAAAGGACTCCATTTTAAAACTTAAACAAAATACAGTTTAAGAAAATACTCGGTTGCATCCATACCACAATTATTGTTGTTGTGTGCATAGCACAGTTCGCCTAATGCCGATCACTGCGCAGCGTAAACCACTGCACTTGAGCCGCGCATTCATTGAGAACAAAGTTGAGAAACAATTGTGCTATTGTTGCCCGCAACTTCAAATTTTCCATCAAGTATTGTTCATGTTGTTTCCTTGTTCAATGTTGCACAACTTCGATACCAATAAATACGGCAACCGCAACAGAAAAACATGTCGCTGAAAAGTTAACAATGTCGTGTGAATGTTCGTGTGTGTCGCGACCGAGCTCGCTCGCCGAAGTAGTAAGAAGTGTGTGACGCGCAGCCGGCCGAGGCAGGCAAGCGCTGCTCGCTGGGCATCCTGGACGTGTACGGCTTCGAGTCGCTGGCGCGCAACGGCCTGGAGCGCCTGCTCATCAACTACGCGGCCGAGCGCGTGCAGGCCGCCGTGACCGGCGCCACGCTGCGGCGCGAGCAGGACGAGTACGTGCGCGAGGGGCTGGCCTGGCGCGCGCTGCCCTACGCCGACCACGAGCTGCACGCCGACCTGCTGGACGCGGTGAGTGCCGCCCGCGCCGCGCGCGCCCCCCCGCCCCCGCCTGACGCTCTCCTCTGCGCAGGGCCCCGACAGCGTGCTGGGCGTGCTGCGCGAGTGCTCGGCGCGCGGCTGCAGCGACGCGGTCTTCCTGCAGCGCCTGCAGCGCCGCCGCCACCCGCGCCTGCTCGTGCTGCCGCCCGACCACTTCCAGTCAGTATGCCGAGCGCTATCTGCCATGTCAAATATTTAACTAATCCTTTATAAAGTTATTGACGCACGTTATGCACGCTTTTTAGGGTTCCGTACCTCAGAAGGAAAAACGGAACCCTTATAAGACGTTTCGTTGTCCGTCTGTCAAGACAAGACCCTTTTTCTCAGGAACGTGTGGAGTTATCATGTTGAAATTAATATCAAATATTCAGGGCTGCAATCTCTTGAAGCAGTGAAAAAATCGAACTTAAGTCAAGGCAATCAAAGATAGAGGCGTTGATGTTCCGTTTATGCCGCATATTTTGACACTCGCAAGGGAATCAAAAACTAATGGGTACCCACTTCCTTGACCTAGAATGATGAAATTTGGCAAGAAGCAATGACATGTAGCACAATTAAATTAAAAAATCTAAAACCCTGAACCCGGAACCCTGGTTATTTTTATTTTTAATGATAATTATTTTCTTGCTCTTTTGATGTACCCTACATAAAGTAGTTTAGTATTATATAGCATACAGAGAACGATACATACTATTGTTATTTGCTTATCCTTTATTAAAAAGAACCACGTTCTCAATATTTAATTAGAATTTAGCTTATAAGGGCCGATTCACACCGGAACGGCAGCGACGCCAGAATGCACCATCTAAACTCAAACTCAAAACTCAAACTCAAATCATTTATTTCAATTAAACCATTTCAGGCAGTTTTGAATTGTCAAAATTAAATTGTCGGTCAGTTAGTCAGAAAGTTGAAGCTAGTTGCCCATTCCAAAACGTAGATCTCTGTGGAGAAGAACGGGCAAGAAACTCCACGGACACTTTTAAATCAAGATATTATTACAAAATCCTGGGTACATTATTCTTATTGCTTCTATATGTGAGAACAATGTAAAAAACTAAACAATTTAAAATATAAAATTCAAAATAAGCCCTGGCAGTTAAGAGATGACCAGTCTCAACCGACGGCGCCCGTTCACGAACATGACGCGTGGATCAGCACCACCCAGCTCAACCATTTCGTAGGGAACCGAATGATCCAACACACGCGCCACCACCAGTGAGACATTTAAGTGAGCATGACATATTCTTAACTGCCATGCTCTGTCAAGTCAACATAGAAATATAGTAAAAAAAGAAACGAATCCATGGTTCTTACATTTACAAAATTTAAAAAATGCTTCTAAATTATACAAAATTATACTTTGCAACTATTTAAAAGATGAGAAAAAAGAAAAAATTACTACCAATCAGGAAGTAATATAATATATAATAAATAATAAATATAATATTGAAGTATATTAAGAATTAAAACTTAAATGAATAAAATATACATTAAGTTCGTAATGTCAAAATATTAAAAAAAAACAAAAAGGGGAAGCATCTCTTCCAAATATTGAAATTGTGATCAACTAGCGTACCCAAGTGCCTGTGGAGCAGGACCAGCACTAAGCCAAGCATTTTTATCTACGATATACTCATCCAATTTATAATATGCCTGTCTACATAGTGTGCGTTTAATGCATGTTTTAAATTTCTTCTCATTTAGTTGAAGAATATCGAGTGGTATTTTATTATAACATTTTACACAGTACCCCATAAAAGAAGTTTTTACTTTAGACAATCTGAAGCGCGGTTGATCTAGTTTGTTCCTATTCCTAGTGTTAAAATTATGCCTGTCACTTATTTTACTAAAAAGATGTAGATTTTTCCGAACGTACATAATGTTTTCGTATATATATTGACAAGGAAACGTCATGATGTAAATTTTTTTAAACAGTTCCCTTAGAGATTCGCGTCTGCTGAGATTGTAGATGGCTCTGATAGCCCTCTTTTGCAGAATGAAGATAGACTCAAAATCTGCAGCCCGTCCCCATAGCAAAATACCGTAAGACATGATGCTATGGAAGTAACTAAAATAGACCAGTCTCGCGGTATCCACGTCTGTTAGTTGACGGATTCTCCAAACAGCGTAAGCGGCTGAACTTAGCCGCCCTGCAAGTGTTGTTAGGTGAGGACCCCACTGCAGATTTGAGTCAAGCGTGATCCCCAAGAAAACCGTATTTTCGACGAATTCAAGTATCTCCCTATTCAATACAACGTGACATCCACTACTTCTAACATTCGGTAAAGCGAATCTAATGCATTTAGTTTTTTTCTCATTTAATACTAAATTATTTACAGTAAACCAATTATGGACCATAAGCATAGCGTTATTTAAGTCGTCAAGCACCAGTGCGCGTCTGCTTACTTTAAAAATCAGTGATGTGTCATCAGCAAATAACACCATTTGTGGTTGGGTTTTTAGTAAAAAAAACTAAAAATCCTATACCCGTAATTTGTTAAGTCAAAACAATAAGCTAACGGTTACCCATCTGTATTAACATTTGGTGAAGTGTCGTCTGGTCACGGAGGGGGGAAAAAGGATTGACATAAAAAATATCGACTATTTGTGCAAGGAGTATTTAATACTCATTTATTGCCGAGAATATTAAATACCTTGGAGTCACTATTGACCAATATCTCTCCTTTAAACCACACATAGAAACCGTCGTGACCAGGTTACGAAAAGTAATCTACATTTTCAAAACCCTAAGACACTCGGCCGACCGAAGGACTATTAAGATGGTCTACTACGCATTATGCCAATCACTTATTGATTACTGCATCACATCATGTGGAGGTGCTGTGCTTACGCAAGTTTCTATATTACAAGTTTCTCTCTATTAAATATCCGAACGAAAACGTCAACGTCATGTCGCCAAGTGCCTATCCATCTATCCCTCTCCCTATCATTACGTCCATACGCGACAGAAAGAGAAAGCGCCAACCGACTACCGTTTCCGGACTACGTGGAACAAAACACCAGCAGAGGGACAGAGATTCAACTACACTTGTAATCGAACAGTTACCCGCACCGCAAGCTAACCGATAAGCTTCGCGACGCGCTCGCGCCGCGGAACATACCAAACCGCATAAATTAAATTAAACCAATTCACGAGTGTCGGCCGACACAGAACCAGGAAGAAGCAGAGAAACAGAAGCTACCGGACGCCGGTCTGCATATCAGCACGGCACATGCAAAACCACCAAGTAAGTCCTTAACTGTTTCCTACCCCCTTGTGTGCAGGCGACATGACATTCGTTCCCAAGTAATTACACAACGCTTATTGGTCCTTCGACAGCCGCAATAACCCAACTTATTCAACATGCTGCAAAAACACATCGAAGTTGAAAGGGCATAGCGTGCCATACTCAAGGTTGGAGCTGGTTTCCCTTTTCGTTTTCCGACTACCGACCTATACAAAGAATGGGACACTCTCACTGTCAGACAAACGTTCATACTGCTTACATTACTTAAAAACCGGCCAAGTGCGAGTCGGACTCGCCCATGAAGGGTTCCGTTACGTTACGATTTATGACGTATTAAAAAAAACTACTCACTAGATCTCGTTCAAACCAATTTTCGGTGGAAGTTTATATGGTAATGTACATCGTATTTTTTTTTAGTTTTATCATTCTCTTATTTTAGAAGTTACAGGGGGGGGGGGACACATTTTACCACTTTGGAAGTGTCTCTCGCGCAAACTATTCAGTTTAGAAAAAAATGATATTAGAAACCTCAATATCATTTTTGAATACCTATCCATGGATACCCCACACGTATGGGTTTGATGAAAAAAAAAATTTTGAGTTTCAGTTCTAAGTATGGGGACCCCCAAAATTTATTGTTTTTTTTCTATTTTTGTGTGAAAATCTTAATGCGGTTCACAGAATATTATCTACTTACCAAGTTTCAACAGTATAGCTCTTATAGTTTCGGAAAAAAGCGGCTGTGACATACGGACGGACAGACAGACAGACAGACAGACAGACAGACAGACATGACGAATCCATAAGGGTTCCGTTGCCATTTGGCTACGGAACCCTAAAAACATTCTCATATGCAGTTTGATGCTAAGCTACACAAAGGGAACCGACGAAAGGGTAGGGTATGTCCCACGGTTCAATTCAAATCCGCACTCCCTAAAAGATTCTATTGCTTCCTCGGGCATTATCTATACAATAAGTTGAATAAATTTCTAAACCTATATCCAAAAACTCGATCAAGCTGTATTATACAGGGTTACTGGTAATTCGACGTATATCCGTCAGGGGCTGATAAGGGGGCCAAAATGCAACAAATTGAACCCCCCATATGTATGGCCGAAATTCAATAGTTTTCGAGATATTTGAATTTTAAGGGTTTTTCGATATTTACCCAAAATTTGACATTTAATTCCAAATAAAAAAAAACTAAATATTTGAATGGGTACCATTAAAAATGATGTTGTAGCTGGCACTTCAATTAAGCTATGGACATAATTAAAACTACTTAATTAAACAAAATAATTAAAATAATGAGCGATATGAGAATAATATCTTACCAATATTTTCATTTTACGCTTCAAAAATGTTGTCTCGTCACAAAAATTTCTATGACATTAATCGTACAAATAACTAAAACAACTTGCCTATTCTGTAAGCTTTCCAAAAAGGTATAAAAGTCAATTTTAAAATACATAATTCGTGGCATGGCATGTGTTTGAACCGGCGCGGGGAGAGAAATCATCTGTGTTTTTAGTTTATGATCCTCGCTAAAACAACCGATTTTACTGGCGAAATTCTTGTTGTTGTTCTTGTGGCGGGGTGTGCGGGCGGGGGACTACACGGCGCCTGCTGCGCTCGCGTCGCCTTCCTAATCCTTAGTAAGTTTCGACTCTACGCCGCGCAAGCACGTGTGTTGTTATCTTGCTATTAACCAATCTCTCATCGCGTTAAATTGTTATCGATCATTATTGTTAATTCTTGTTTCTCTTGTTATTCTTTTTGTTATCATTGTTATTTCGGATAACATGGCTTCGTATTCTAATAACGAATACGCAGACATAATGTTTTGTTATGGTTTTGCCGATGGAAACACGGCTGCGGCTCGGCGAGAATACCAACGCCGCTTTCCCGATCGTCGACTTCCCCACGTTACTGTTTTCGGGAGCACCTACCGACGATTGTCTGAAACTGGCAGTGTTCAGAGAGCACAATTCAACGCTGGCAGACCTCGACGGTACACGGCTGACGAAGAGGACACCATTCTTCAGTGTTTTATTGATGACCTAAATATCTCAACGAACATTGTTGCAAGACAGCTCGGTATGTCCCAGTGGAAAGTGTGGTCGGTAGTTCATCTATCAGGTAGACACCCATACCATTATCAACCTGTCCAAACATTGCATGAGGGAGATCCTGCCAGGCGACTCGAATTTTCTCGGTTTATGTTAAACGCTGACGCTGACCAGAAACATTTCCTAAGAAATATTTTGTGGACTGACGAGTCAAAGTTCGACCGGGATGGTATAACGAATTAACTTACATTTTTGGGCACCTAAAGCAGGCAGGAATCCAAAAAAACTAAAAGAAACTGCGTCGCAAATGAGATTTTCCCTGAACGTATGGATGGGTGTCGTTGATAATTATTTGGTGGGCCCTCATTTCTTGCCCCAAAATTTGAACGGCCAAAATTACGAGGAGTTTTTGAGAAACAACCTAGACGATTTGTTGGCGGATGTTCCCGAAGAAATAAAAAACAACCTCATGTTTCAACATGATGGTTGCCCAGCACATTACCGGATTACTGTCCGACAGTGGCTAGACGAGAGATATCCAAACCGATGGATTGGGAGGGGAGGGCCAATTCCGTGGCCAGCACGAAGCTCTGATATCACACCACTTGATTTTTACGTCTGGGGTCATATGAAGGAATTAGTTTATGTGACCCCAATAAATTCAGTCGAAGAACTTCGACAGCGAATAATAAATGCGGCGCAACAGATGAGAACAACGTTCACATCAAGAGTGACGAAAACCGAAGTTAGGAAGAGAATTCGAACCTGCATTCGTAATCGAGGGGCTCATTTTGAACAAGATGTGTAAAATTTTTAATAAAATTTGACGTACATTTTTTAATGCATTTTATTTCATACAAATACAAATGACCCTTTCTCTCCCCGCGCCGATTCAAACACATGCCATGCCACGAATTATGTATTTTAAAATTGACTTTTATACCTTTTTGGAAAGCTTACAGAATAGGCAAGTTGTTTTAGTTATTTGTACGATTAATGTCATAGAAATTTTTGTGACGAGACAACATTTTTGAAGCGTAAAATGAATAGAATAGAATAGAATAGAATATTTATTTGCGTAAAACATGGTATACAGGGGTGTTAAATACAAATTGAGGCACAAGCATGTTTAGCTAGGATAAAACATAGCATGCAAAATTTTAAAGACAAGTTTAGCAACAACAATGGTTTTTAAAGAAAAATAAAGCATCAACATTTTTTATCTATCAATTCTTTTAAACTATAAAAACTACACTCGAGTAACCACTTATGAAATTTAATTTTAAATAATTTAGTATTTAAAGCTTTGAAATGCCTTGGTATTTTATTATAAATGCACACACACATTGCTAAGCAGTTACTATTGTATTTAGACAGTCTAGGCAAATCATTTAACACTAGTTTATATGGATCTCGTCGGTTCCGAGGATTGACATCATTTGCAGTCTTAAATAGTTGCTTATTTTTCATAACAAACACACAAATTTCGTAAATGTAAAGCGACGGTAACGGTAACAAACCAAGTTTTTTAAATATTGGTCGACACGAGTCGTCGGGCTTAAGTCCACAAATTGCTCTCATGCATTTTTTTTGAGCGATGAATGCTCGTTGGAAGTCAGTGCTGTTACCCCACATTATTAGTCCATAACGTAACAACGATTCGACGTACGCGTGGTATGACATCACAGCAGTTTTTATATTAGTTACATTTTTTACTTGTTTTAGTGCATAAACAAATTTATTAATTTTAGTGCTAACATTGTCTATGTGCTCTTTCCAGTTAATGTCTTTATCTATTATTACACCTAAAAATCTGGTACGCGTTACTTCATTGATTTTATTAATATTGAGTTTAATGTCATTTTTGGAATTATTTGATCGATTAAATTGGATGTAAACGGATTTGTCTAAATTTATCATCAAATGGTTAATGTCAAGCCAATGCAATAATTTGTCAATTGTATTATTAATGTCAAGTTCATGTTCTGAAATGGTATTTAGTTTTTTATTAGATGTCACTATAATAGAAATATCGTCAGCAAATAATACGCATTTATGGGGACTTATTTTTATAATGTCATTTATATATATGAGGAATAATATTGGGCCCAGCACACTTCCCTGTGGAACGCCATATTTATTATGTTTATATTCCGATGAATAGGATATTATTACATTATTTTCATTTTTTTTATTGATGATGACACATTGTTTTCTATTGCTTAAATAGGACGACAGCCACTGAAGTGCCGGTCCTCTAATACCAACAGCTTCCAATTTTTGTAGCAATATGTCATGTGACACCAGATCGAAGGCTTTGGATAGATCAAAAAAGAGGCCTGTAGTTATATAATTATTATTAATATTTGAAAGTATAGCTTGCATGAGGGAAAAAATAGCTAACGATGTGGACTTGTTCTTTTGGAATCCAAACTGCTGGTCACTTATAATATGAAATTTATTGCAAAATTCGGTTAACCTTTTAAACATACATTTTTCAAAAATTTTAGACAATATGGGTATAAGAGTTATAGGTCGGTAATTGTTGATGTCACATTTATCTCCCTTCTTGAATAAGGGCTTTATTAAAGACAGTTTTAATTTTTCAGGAAAGGTGCCTTGTGAAAATGACATGTTTATTAAATGCGTCAGAATACCAGTCAGTTCGTTGCAGGAGGCTTTGACGATTTTTGTGTTGATCTCATCATAGCCCTCCGACCTAGTGTTGGACAGAGACATTATTTCCTGTCTTACCTCGTTAACCTCCATTGGTCTAAGAAACATAGAGTTGACACACGTACTTTTGAAGCGGTTTTGATTTGTGCTTTTTCCCCCTTGTACATGCGTTAAATTGACATAATTGTTATTAAATATAGTAGCTATTTGTACGGGGTCTGTAGTTATTGTTTCGTTGAATTTAATACTTTCTATGTTGTCTTTGTGAGTGTTACTGTTTATTTCGGTTTTAATGACATTCCATGTGGCTTTACACTTGTTGTCATGATTATGAATATATTTTATATTTGCACTCTTTTTTAAATTATAAATGCATTTATTTAGCAGACTGGAGTAGTTTTTATATTTAGTTTTATTGATAACATTTTTATTTTTATAATATCCATACCGTAGTTTCCGTTTAGTTTTGCAACTTTGTCTCAAACCTTTAGTTATCCACTTTTGTTTGTTTTCCTTATTACTATTGATTTTAACTCTTACTTTAGGAAAACAGAGACAATACAACAGACACAATAGCTCATGAAAATCATTGAATGCACAGTTAGTGTCAGTTTTGAGATAAATATCGGACCAAGAAAGATTTTCCAGACATTCTTTAAATTTTCGGATGTTGTCTACGTTATAGTCTCTTTTACAAATATAGTATATTGTTGATTTCTGTGGTTTCTTTTTTATTGGAAAGCTTAACATTTGTGCTGTGTCGTGATCAGACAGATACAGGGGCAGTACAGTGGCAGTTGCGTTGGCAATGTTGCTTAAAATATGGTCAATACAAGTCAATTTGCGAGTTGGTACAGTGATGTGGATTTTTAAATTATGATTGTTAGATAAATCTTGCAATCCTTTTGTGATGTTACCTTTTTTAAGAGTATTTATGTTTAAATCACCGGCCACAACTATATTTATTTTGGACTTATATTTATTTGACAAATAGTACAAAAGATTGTGTAATTTTGTCAAAAACAGATTTGGATCAGACTGTGGTGTTCTATAAACACATATTATTATTAATTTATTATTTATAATTTCTATGCCACAAGCTTCAAACGTGTTTTGAGTTGCGTAGTTTTTCACAAATGATAGCTCTTTACAAAGTAAACCCATTTTCACTAATATGCATGTGCCACCTCTTTGCTTTTCTCTACAGTAGTTGGTAGCCAACTGATAGTTGCAGATTTTCACGTAATTTTCATAACCTTTTTTTACAAAGGTTTCAGATAGACATATAACATCTGGATCATTATTCGCTTCTTTTAACTCCTGAATAGTAATTTCAAGTAGTTCTTGTTTAGATAATAAACTCGCTATATTTTGATGGAGTATTCTAAACTGGTGTGTTTTCTTAGTTTGAGACACGAAAAAAGGAGACACGCTTGTTTAACACAGGAAAGTAATAAGGTATAGTCCCTATTTGACCTTTTGAGTTGTGTTGCAAAGAGGAACTATGTTCGTGGGGCGTTGTACCCTCAATACGACCAAAGTAGTAAGGGATTGTCCCTTTTTTGGGTTTATCTGTAGAAACGTATAGTTTGGAACTTGATTTGTTACTCGCTATTATTTTTCGTATTTCGCTCGGATTTAAATACTTATCACTATAATCACAACAGTCTATAAGATAATTTATCGACTTACAAACATCGGATAGATTCGTGGATGTTTGATTTACGAAGTGACAATTTTTATAACGATTACAAACATTTTTTATAGAGTAGTTTAACTTACGGACATTGAGGTACCTGTTATTGACGACATTTAACACAATAATAGTGTTATTTATAAATGTATTTAATACAATTTGCAATTGAGATAACAACAGGTTAGGGTTGCTGTCATTTTCACCTATGCATATTACCAGTTTGTCTTCAGTGGTCAATTTAGTATTTTTGCAGTTTGCTATGATTTCGTTGCTAGGCGCATTTGGCTTTGTTTCAGCAACGACTCTGTATTTTTCATACTGCGTATTAGTCCTTGAGTGTGAGATGGCTGCTGCTAGTCCGACGCAACGCTGAGTACCGAAGATAAATAACTTCCTTTTGGGGATATTATTCCCGTCTGTGGCAACACATGTCTGAGCACTGGCGGTGGTCACAGTGTCTCGCTTCAGTTTTTGACTTACGGCAGGTTCACAGACATTGTAACTACTTTGCATTATGATTGCAATGCGTTCATGGAGAGCTGCAATCTCCTGCTGTGCAACCTTTAATTGCTGCTGTAAGGTTACGATTTCTTGTTCCAGGGATGACACATTTGCGTTGTCATTGGATTTGGATTTAAACTTTCTCGATGATGATGGTAAAGACGATGGTGTAGAAAGTATGTTGTATGGAGTTGACAGAGCTGGCCTCTTTTTCTTAGTGTTTGGACCCGGACTTGAAAAAATGGAGGGCGACTGGCATAAAGATTTTAAAGTTTTGTTTTCTGAAGTTAACTTGTTTATTTGCTTGTGTAGATCGGTGTTTTCCAACAGTATATTTCCTAGTTCATTTTCGGTAATTTCGAGTTTTAAAGTGAGCTGTGCAATTATCTCCTTCATTTCTGAGGCTGATACTAAATCAGACACAGTACCGTCAACACTCATTGACAATTTGTTGGGAGTACTATGCGATTCAATAGATGTTTCACACTCAGTCAATATGTGGGAATCAAGTAAATCTGCAAAATTTTGAGCTGTAGATTGACGTTTAAACGAGTCATCACGTACTACATCCTTAGTGCTTTGTGGTTGTTCCGTTGGTGAGGGTGTTTTCATCGGTGTTACTTTTTTCCTCACGGTAATATTGGGTGTACAGTCGGTATTAGCGTATTTTTTGCGTCTAATGCATACCTTACATCTCCACTTTTTTCTTGATTCCGCGTCTTTGAGGCGATATGTATGTTCTGGATAACCATCGCAATCCAATTCATACCGGTTATCACAGGCAGAACACAAAGCAGTACTTTTTATGTTTACTAATTTTTTGCATTTATGACATGTTACTAGTGCTGCCATCTTGCAATAATTGTTGTACTAGTTTCTTTATAAATTCCAAATATGAATTTTGGAATTTACGAAAAGTGATGCAGTCACTGAGGTTTGAACCCGCGGCCACTCGTGTGAGGCTCGTTAAACTGCAAAAGTTGAAGCGATAGCTATTACGCCAACTGCACATTACATGGGCTGGTCAAATTTGTCGACCTATTGCAACAGATGTTTTTTCTTTTGAATAGGCAGGTCAGCGTGACAGTTTAAATTCAAATCACTGTGTGAGTCACTTTTTCACTTTGTCTTTGTTGTTATTGTTTATTTTTCCACAATTTTTTCGTTGAATTAAGTCACAGATTATTATACATGTTGCAATCTTTAGTTTATTTTCATTGTTATTGTTGATTTTATGGTCGTGTTTGTTATTATAAAGCACAGCTTATTGTTCACAGTATAATATGTATTAACTTCACAGTTTATGTATGAAATCCGTGTATAACACTGTCACTTATGTATTAGGTGATATTTTATTAGTTCACTTATTTTTATTCATATAAAAGCACAAATAGTATTTTTAACTGATATTAAATAACAGAGCGATAGTTTCAACGTTTGGCTAGACGCAGCGCCATCTAGCGACCCTAGTGAAAATATTGGTAAGATATTATTCTCATATCGCTCATTATTTTAATTATTTTGTTTAATTAAGTAGTTTTAATTATGTCCATAGCTTAATTGAAGTGCCAGCTACAACATCATTTTTAATGGTACCCATTCAAATATTATGTAGTTTTTTGTTTATTTGGAATTACTGTCAAATTTTGGGTAAATATCGAAAAACCCTTAAAATTAAAATATCTCGAAAACTATTGAATTTCGGCCATACATATGGGGGGTTCAATTTGTTGCATTTTGGCCCCCTTATCAGCCCCTGACGGATATACGTCGAATTACCAGTAACCCTGTAGAAATAAACAAGTGCGAGTCGGACTCGCCCATGAAGGGTTCCGTTACGTTACGATTTATGACGTATTAAAAAAAAACTACTCACTAGATCTCGTTCAAACCAATTTTCGATGGAAGTTTATATGGTAATGTACATCATATATTTTTTTTAGTTTTATCATTCTCTTATTTTAGAAGTTACAGGGGGGGGGGACACACATTTTACCACTTTGGAAGTGTCTCTCGCGCAAACTATTCAGTTTAGAAAAAAATGATATTAGAAACCTCAATATCATTTTTGAAGACCTATCCATAGATACCCCACACATATGGGTTTGATGAAAAAAAAAATTTTGAGTTTCAGTTCTAAGTATGGGGACCCCCAAAATTTATTGTTTTTTTTCTATTTTTGTGTGAAAATCTTAATGCGGTTCACAGAATACATCTACTTACCAAGTTTCAACAGTATAGCTCTTATAGTTTCGGAAAAAAGCGGCTGTGACATACGGACGGACAGACAGACAGACAGACAGACAGACATGGCGAATCCATAAGGGTTCCGTTGCCATTTGGCTACGGAACCCTAAAAAGTATCTAAAAACCCTAGACTATCATAAAACCGAGAATCTTTTGACCGTCCTGAAATAAATCTAATTTTGCCCAACCCCACACATACATAGCTGTTCCTCAGCTCCTTGAAAATCAACTCTCGCTGCACTCATTCCTCAAAAGTCACCTTCACTCATCTGAATTACTCACATACATCTACTACTAACTAGTCTAACACTTCACACAAGATAAACACTCACTCACACATCGTCTCACAATCACAACATGACTCAATAACTTCTGCAGAATTATAGGTTTATAATATATACCTATATATATTATATACTTTTTTTTTTAAATTGTTATTACTTCTTCTTTTATTTGTATTAAGCATATCTTTTACTCTTACATAGTTCTAATTTTTGTCATGCATATTGTTTAACTTCGACTCTTGCACGGTACTAACCGTGGAAGGGGCCTGGTGACCTGTAACACAGGTTTTTCCCAAATACCTACATCAGGCACCAGTCTCTCACAAAGGTGGAATACAGCTAAAACATTCTTGTACACATTAACTTTAAGTCAGCTTTGTGAAGAGAGAATAAATTATAAATTATTATATTATTATTAAAAAAAAACAAAATATAATTTATTTTTTTAACATTGAATTTGTTACGACTTATAACGAATACTTTCAAAAAGTGCACGGCTTGACGTGGATTAATGTTGATAATTGGGTTAATGTTGTTTGTTCATTATCTCTACCATATGTGATCGATGGGACATTAATTTGACAACTTTTGCGGTTTCACAATAACTTTCACTAAAGGAGCGCAGCTAATGTCTTCTTTCCGTTTACATATTTTTCCAAATATAGACGCGGTTAATCTATTTTTTCTGTTTTCTAACCATTCTTGACTGGAACTTTGGTCTATCGTCTGTTTCTGTAGTTCGCCTCTTTGTTGTTCAGAAAGCTCCATTTGTTTAAGAAATTCATTTTTTGTCATCTGAAAATCTTCATCGGTCATATCTGGTCTTTGAGCTTTCTGTCCATAATCTGGATCGTTCATATTTCTACGATTTTTTTTTCGAAATAATCTTTTGTAAACTTTTCTTTTCGCTTTTTGTGCCTTATATACATTTGTGTATTTGCCAGCAGGTTTACTAAATATGCATTTATGGATAGCGTTTATTGGTCGCTTGGTGTTAAAGAAAATAACTGAAGTGGAATACCTTTCCTGGTATGAATTCTTAAGTGTGTAATTAATTCGTTTCCCCCCCACATATTTGGCAATCACTGAATTGAATGTCTCTCTGTGGATTGCTATCAACGTCAAAAATAAGACTTAGCGTTTGCAGCCAAAAACAAGACAATTTGACTCATTTTCCGCCACAAAACTGTGTTAACTACATCAAGTGCCGTATTTCGGTCAGTTTTGTCAGTTGCTGGGCATATAGCGTCTCGCAATCAGAGTGACTACCAAAAGAATGGTGTTGCATTCAAAATATCTGCACGAAGTTTAACCATTTTTTGACTGTCAGAAATGTCTTCGTGTTTCCTTAACTCTAAAGCCCGCACTGTGTATCTGCGTGACTTCATGATTTTGAAGTCAGTTAAAAGTTTCCTCAATTGAATAGGAATATGAGTATCTTTAGTAAGTGCTCTCAGTTTGTTACATAGATTTCTTAGCAGATGGTTTCTGCACTCGATCTTCTGAACCTTGCAGTTTTTATATGGATTGCTTTCTAATATTATAGTACTTATTATATTATATTTAATATTATAGTACTTGAATCACCATCTGATATTAGTCTAGCATATATTAAACCATGAGTTTCAAGAGAGTTACCAAATCCTTCAACAAGCGACGTTGACTCCATACTGGAAGAGCTACCAGAATAGTTCTTATAGCATATATGATTTGCAGGTATTTTTTTTTTTATTTACAGCTTTTGCACATACTATGCAGTATTTATTTTTTACACCAAGATATAAAATTTTACCACTGTATGCACCGATTATTGCTGCTGCACCTGATGATGCTGAATAGTTATTAACGAAAGATCTTTTGGACCAACACCCGTCAGCTATTAGATCAATCATTGGTGTACCTTCACAATCGACACTGCCGATTTCTGTCGCATGTTCTGCCTCTTCGATGCCTGCCTTGGCCATTTCATCTACTGCCGTCTTATGGAACCATTCGTAAACTGTTTTGCTTGTTTGAGCGTATAAATTTTTTGACATGCCAGGTATATCAGTATTACCTGCCAATTCATTTAAATTTCCCAACCCACAGCCAATACTAATAATACCTGCAACTATACCGTGGTTCACATCACAAGTGTTAGACGGATCTTCAGTTCTTATGTCAAATTCGGAATTACAGAGTTCACACTTGAAATGCAGTTTTAATATAAAACCTTTACGTCGTTCACCGATACATTTCAGATTTCTATACCTGCATCCAAAAGATTTTTCGTTATGATCAGCAATCTTCCATAAAATTTCTAAAAAATATTTGATCGATACGATTCTGCGCCCTTCTAGGCAAAACAGTTCGTCATCATTGGTCATTTCTGTTTCATTTTCATTTGTAGCTGTTGGTCGTCGCTAATAATTACAGGTGGTTGACGTTTCCTTACGAAAATTGGGCGAAAAGGAAAGGCCTCCTCAAATGTTCGCTTCTGGTTCATTTTCTTCTTTGAGTTTGTTACATTTTCAGTTTTGTCAATATTTTCAATCATCACTGGTACTCCCATAGTAGGATTAATATTTCGAGCTTCTGACAAACCTGTCGCTGCCGCTGCTTGCTCTCGTCAACCATTTTTAGATGTTAGCAACCGCTAACATCTAAAAATGGTTGACGAGAGCAAGCAGCGGACCTGTGAAAATAAATAAATCATATTATTAATTAATTTTATTCCACGGTTAAAAGATATCCGACTTTGGTCAAATTAGCCCTAAAGTATATTAGACTAGCGACCCATACATACATAAACACTAAATACACACCCACAAACACACCAGACACACAGAGACACATACACACACATCCATCCACACACTCACGCCCCCACAAACACTTACGCCCTCCCCAACCACACTCTTTTACACCTTCTGACAGGATGCATGAACATCATATAATTAATTAATTTTTGTTTTATCATATTTAGATATCGATACCCATCACTTCTGCGGAGTTTCGCTACCTAATTTAATTTGACCCTGTATATGATATTATCTAAACACGACGAAATAAAAACAATAAAGATTTGATGATTTGTTTGGGGTCAATGACCGCTGGTAGTATTGTTACTTGAAGTGTGAGTTGATAAAATCGTATACCTATCACGTCTGTGGAGTCTCGCTAACTCATTTAATTTGACCTTGTAGTTAGGTCCTAAACATGAATGCTGTAAACAGTTCTACTTACCTTTGGATTCTATTTCTCTTCATCACTTCTACGTTTGAGCCCATTTTTTTTTTGCGTACATGCATTTTTTTTTACGTTTACGATCCATATTGAAATCAAATATTTTCAAAACTATTACTAAAACACAAATATTTACAAAACACTCGAAAAATTATATACAAAAATAAATAAAGTAGAGCAACTTTAGATACACAACAGTGCGCAACCTACGTTAGAGCAGGAGCAATGTTAGAGCGAGAGGGAACAGTTAAAATTCGTCGTGGACCATACGTCTGAACCCTTTGGGCGCATTATGTCCAATTCTCAAAATGTCCAACTTTCCAATTCTCAATTGGTCCAGTTCGTAATTGGTCCAGTTCGCAATTGGTCTAGTTCGCAATTAGTCCAGTTCGCAATTAGTCCAATTCGCAATTGGTCCAGTTCGCAATTAGGGCCTAGGGGGCGTCCTTGATTACGAGAGGCTTTTTTTGATACGATGATTGATTTTTCTCACCCAATCTCACCCACGTGAGATTGGGTGAGATTCGGCTCGAAGTAAAAATGCATATAATTTATGATAACTCTTTTAGTAGAAAAAAATCACAAATCTGTATAAATAAGTTGGACTGATAAATCATAATATCGCTATTAATTTAAGAACGAAAAAAAAAACAGTTATGGTACGAGTATTGGTCACCACACCACGCTTACTCAAACCACGTTGTAAATTTTAGACTTTACGTAATGTAGTAATGTCAGTCATAATTATTTTTTTAAATTGAATCAAAATAATTATGGGTACCTAGTAGGTACAGTAGGGGTCCAAAGTGGCGCGCCAGTGTCACGAAGCAATAGATTGAGACCTTCTTCTAATGAGTAATTTCAGACTACCAGCTATCGGTATTTGATGTAATGATTTCAATTTTAGCAATGGTATGAACCAACCAAGGTCATGCGTAATTACGTAGCCTGTGTGCAAAGGCGACGGTATGTTTTTTGTTTCGTTCGACGCCACCCAGTGTGCGAATTATGAGGTGAGCGTTCTGTGTTGATACATCACTTTATGCACACAGACGTAGGTACGGCCTTTACCTCGCGTTCACAGCAATACAGTCCTTAAGGTGATAACATTAAAGAACATTAAGAGACATCACACTTGATAAAAAGTACAATAAACACATTACCACTCCTTTGCGTCGCGCAGTCGGGTAAAAAATATTTGATCGAACTGCAAAATGGTAAACTTAGTCATAAAAGCTTTTAAAATACATCATTATTGTATTTTAACATCAACGCTTAAACAATGTAAGACGAAGAAATAATATAATCTTTGCGAAAAAGAGTTTACCATTTTGCAGTTCGATCAAATATTTTTTGTACAGACGCCAGCACATCAAGCTACTACAATCTGTCAAATTTCTTTAATAGATTTTCAACTTTATCCCGAAAGCTTTAGGTTCAAGGTTGAATGGGAAAATTTGACAGTTTCGGGTAGCTTGACCTGCTGGCGTCTGTATTTTTTATCAAATGTGATGTCTCTTAATGTTCTTTGTTTCCCACCGTTTTGATTATAGAATCAAAATCATCATCATCTGCCTAGCCTTTTCCCAACTATGTTGGGGTCGGCTTCCAGTCTAACCGGATGTAGCTGAATACCAGTATTTTACATGGAGCGACTGCCTATCTGACCTCCACAACCCAGTTACTGGGTAATACGATATCCCTTGGTAAGACTGGTTGTCAAACTTTCGGGCTTCGGACTACCCGTAACGACTGACAGCCGGGACCAACGGCTTAACGTGCTTTCCGAGGCACGGAGGGGTCTCGGTATGTAAAGATGGTCACCCATCCACAGACCAACCGCGGCAAGCGTAGCTTAACCTGACCGATCGACCTGTGCGGCTGTTATTATTTAGCCACGGGCCCCTCTAATTTTTATTAAATCAAATTATTTTTTTTATTTTTTTATTAGAGAAATAAAAATGTCCGTAAGGATTGAGGAGCCACATCAGATTTTTTAAATCTGATCTAAACCATTATTTAGCAGCAATGTAGCTGATTTTGCAGCATGAATTCTAGATTTAGCAGCAAAATATATCACTAGTTATATTTAATGCAAAAGTGGCTCCTCAATCTAAACGTCTGAATTGAGGAGCCACATGGAACTCGTAAGGAATAGATGCATATTTTTGAAAATTTTGTATCATTTAGTAGCAATTGTGCATATTACCTTCTAATAATTTAGCTTCTGTAGCGCTAAAATGAAAGAAAATACAATATTTTTAGTATGGCTCCTCAATCTACACTCACAAGGTGAATTTCTATTGGATGTGAGTGATCAATTAATATATTCGACATAATGATCATTTAGCAGGTGTTGTGTTTGTTTTTACAGTATAGGAATAAAATAGTATAACAGAGTAAATTTTGTAGATGAACGCATTTTCTATGGCTCCTCAATCCTGACGTTCTAATTGTTAAATGTTTGACTACAGCCACCTGAGATCTCAACGTAATCTAAAGCGAATCTAAGAGATACTAACATTTAGCAGAAATGTCTGCTAAAAAAAAAATACAAACATCCGAATTAAGAACCTCCTCCTTTTTTAGAAGTCCGTTAAAAAAGGAGGAGGTTCTCAATTCGGATGTTTGTATTTTTTTTTATGTTTGTTCGCGCAAAACTCCGGCGCTTGCCAACGGATTTGAATAATTTTTTTTTTGTTGAAAAGGGTATATACTTCCCAAATGGTCCCATTCAAATTTCGACAAGATCTGGTGATGAGTTTCGGAGACAGACAACGGAACTCTTCAATAAATGCCAGCAAATCAACGGCTATTGCTGCTATCAAATCAAATCAAATCATTTATTTGCATAATACATATTAAAAAGGTGTTACAAGTATAAAAGGTACATTGTATTATAACCTATTGAGGTGTGCAAATTAATATATTAGGTACAACATAAATTTTAAATTGATTTACATTATTAAATAGAATGTCAATTATATACACAAAATGTTATACACAAGTCAAATCACAATTGGTGGTGCCATTTGTGATAAAATCTCATCTTTCATTTAAATAATCATTAATTGAATAGTAACATTTTGTAACTAAGAATTCGTGCAAACATAATTTGAATCGGTTCATTTTGTGTAGGTCTGTGATACTTTTTGGCAACTTATTGTATACTTTTGGTGCCATGCCCAAAATGTTTTTATTAAATACTGCTGTTTTATGACGTCTTACGCATATTTTATTTTTGTGTCGTGCACTTCTTAGATGGGTATAAAGATGTAGATTCGCTTTGACAAAGATCGCCATTTCATATATATAAAGACACGGGAATGTTAGTAGCTGGAACTTTTGAAAATGTGGCTTACAGCTTTCTGTGCTTTGTATGCCACACATTGCCCTTATGCATTGTTTCTGGGCTTTGAATGCCATTTCTCTGTCTGGCGAGTTCCCCCAAAATATAAGTCCGTAGCGCAAAGTAGAAGCAACATACCTGTGATACGCCATTAATAAGGTTGCACGATTTGACACCTTTCTTAGGCTATGGAGAGCATAAGAATACTGGCTAAGCTTTTTACATGTGTTTGCAACATGTGTTTTCCAGCTCATATTTTTATTTATCCAAATACCTAAGAATTTAGTGTGTTCTGCTTCACTGATAATTTTGCTACCGTAACGTATATCCGGTTTTTTATTGTCTGTTTGTTGTTCAAATGAAACGTAATTTGTTTTTTCAAGATTTATTTTTAAGTTGTTTTTAGTTATTATATCATTTAAGTTGTCGTTTATTTCTTTTTCGAATGTCACATCATCTTTACTTTTGATTAGCATTGTACTGTCGTCAGCGAATAAAATCATTGGATTATTAATAGTTTTAGGTATGTCATTAATGTAAATAATGAATAATAACGGAGCAAGAACACTGCCCTGCGGCACACCAAATAGCCATTGTCTAAGTCTAGAGACATAAGTCTTTTCAGTTTTTGTATAGGGGCAGATTTTATTTATGTATGTACTTTGTTCTCGATTAGTCAGATATGATTTGACAAGTTCAAGGATATTGCCTCTAATTCCATATTTTTCCATTTTTATCAGTATTTTATGGTTAACATAGTCAAATGCCTTTGACATGTCCATAAATAATGCAACTACCGGAGTTCTATTGTCAACGTTAGTTAAAACGTGTTCTACAAGTTTGTAAATAGCAGAGTCAATGTTTTTATTTTTTCTGAAACCATATTGTTCGCTAATCAAGATTTTGTTAGTTTCTAGAAATGAATATATGCTGTTTTGTATTACTTTTTCAAAAATTTTAGAGAATACCGGAATAAGCGCGATTGGTCTGTAGTTGCTAGGATCTTGCTTATTGCCTTTTTATGTATTTGTTTAATTACAGAGATTTTCAATTTTTCTGGGAAGATACCTGTCTCAATGCTACCATTGATAATGTGGCTGAGTATTGGTGCAATGATAGGAGATGTGGCTTTTATTACCTCGGTGGTTATGTCGTCATATCCAGCGCTTTTAGTATATTTCAGGGAATGAATAATTTCAAATATGTCAAGGGGTACTGTGGGCGTCATAAATATTGAATTAGGATGAGAGTTTATTGTTGGTTTACCATTAAGATTAATGTCACTTTGAGATTCAATTTGGTCTATAAAATAATTATTTAATGATTCCGCTATTTGTTCAGGGTTATTTATAATTTTACTGTCAATTTTTATGCTGTCAATACCTTGTTTAGGGTAGTTTGATTTCTGCTTATTAATTATGCTCCATGTAGCTTTGCTTTTGTTTTCAGCAGTATTTATAAAATGATTGTTTTGTGCTTTTTGTGTCTGTTTAATTATGTGTTTTAGTCTTTTAGTATACGTTTTAAGTTTATTTTTATTGTCTAGGTTTGGTGACTTTCTATACTCCCATAGCATGTTTTTTTTACGTTTCGAACATTTTTTCAGTCCAGTTGTGATCCACTTTGGTTTTTTAATTACCGAAATTTTTATTTTGTTAATTGGGAAACATAGGTCATAGAATAATTTAAATATGTGGTGGAACTCATTAAATGCTTCATTTGGATCTGAGCATTTATAGACATCATGAAATGATAAATTTTGCAGGCATTCCCTATACTTGCTAATATTTTCATCACTATAGTCACGCTTTTGATAAACCAATGAGAGAATATGCAGGTTTTTTTAACACGACATTCCAGCAGTTGTGCTGTATGGTCTGATATTGCTAATTCTTTGACCTCGCAGCTACTTTCTCCAATATTATGAATGATGTTGTCAATGCAGGTCCCACTACCCAGACGTGTTGGAGATCGCGTACCCAGAATCAGATTATAGCTATGCAGTATATTTTGAAAAGTAACAGACATTTTACTATTTTTGCAAATATCTGTATTAAAATCTCCACATAGTATAATCCTACTATCACGTTTTAAACATATTTCGTTTAATAACATATCTAAACTATTAAAAAACATTGATACCGACATGCTTCGGGGACATGGGCTTCCTTGGGCACGCGCCGGGCCCGCGTGGTGGTTTGCAGCCATTATTTTATTTAAACATGATTTCATGTCCCTCACGATGTTTTCCTTCACCGTTTTGTTACATCCATATTAATGATAAATGATTTTATTTTGAAGATTGTATTTTGTAATGGAGTGTAACATCTGGTTTCCTCACGAGGAGTGTTACATATATGGTTTCCTCACGATGTTTTCCTTCACCGTTTTGTTACATCCATTTTAATGGAGTGTAACATCTGGTTTCCTCACGATGCTTTCTGGCGGTCTATAGATACAAATAATGATGATGGGATGGGAAGTAAGCTTTATCGCACAGCATTCAATTTGCTTAGTTATGGCCCATTTACTTACATTAATGGTTTCAAATTGATGTGTGTTTTTTACTAGAATACACGAGCCCCCGTTTCTATCTTGCCTAGTGTAGCAAGCTGCTAATGTGTAGTTAGAAATATGTAGGTGTTCCTGGTCATCTTTTTTCATGTTGTGTTCGGTTATGCATAAGATATCTATTGATTTACCCACATCTGCGAGTTCAATCAGATGCGTACTTAATAGATCTGACTTATTAATTAGGCCATTGACCTTTTGGTGCATTATAAATATGTGATTATACACGAAAAAACTGTGTGTTACTATCTTGATTTATTATGGATTGCAAGTTTGGTGATTGTGAGTCTGTAGGTATTTCTATTTTTTCCGACTGGGAACACACTGCCTCAAAATTGACATTGTTTGGGCTGTACCTATATTATTTTCATAAGAGCTTGTAAATCTGATACTACAAATCTCATGCCATAGCTATTCAGTGTGCCTGAGCGGTGATTATACATGTCATAGTTATAAGAAAGATTTAGGATGGAGTCCAGTAGATACGCGTAGTTATATGCCTGTGTATCCATATATAGAAAATTATTAAAAGCTTCTATTCTACTATTGTACAGAGTATTGCTATAATTTAGTCGTTTTACATAATAAATATTATTATATCGAAATTTAAATTTATATGTCGGTAAACAAATAATAATATTAGTGTGAGTTAGTGTTATAAGTTTTTCTCGAATAAACATGGTTAATTCTAGATAGTTTTGAGTTTTTCGAAAGTCTTCTTCGCCAATGTAAATAATACAATAGTCTTTCTTTGTAAAGTTTTGAACTTTTACATCAATTGTCTCTAATACTTGCTTCAGTCCACATTTAGGTTTCCGATAGTGGCAAATGTCGTAGTTTCGTAGGGTAGTTTCTTCAGCGACGGTGTACAATTTATTTGATGATTCACTACTTAATAAACATATTTTTGGTTTCGCTATAGTAGTAGTTTGCTTGCTGTAGGTTGTGCATGGTGAAGTCACTCGGGCAGTATTATTAGCAGCTTGAGCAGGACATAATTTTATCGGTGAATCCAAGAAAACAACTTCCCTTTGCTTGCTATGCAATAATTTTTGTTTCTGCTGGTCATTAGAAGCACGGCGAGGTGTCAATTTTTCGCTTTTCTTAGGTGTACTCAATTCGGTTATTAGTTTTTTCGTCGCTTTGTTAACAATTTCGTGCTTATTTGTTATGTCGTTAATAGTTTTTTTGAGTTCCGTGTTCTCTATAGATAAATTGGTAATTGGTCTTCGTGGGCTGTACTTAATTCTGACTGTAATTCCTCTATTTGTTGCTTCAACTTTCGTATTTCGTCGTTGTCTTCGATTGATATATTAGGTAAGCTGTTGGTGCTGCCATCTATTGTTGAATTGCCAGATTCAACCTCTGTTAATGTTTCTGACACTGTGCGAGTGCGGTTCCTTCGAAAAGTAATATTCTCAAAGAAGCTCATGTTCATTATTAGTAACTATCAACCCACTCTATTCGTAATGTTGGATACTGTGATACTGGATACTGTATTCAAACATATGGGTTGATAATAAGATTATGCAGAGTAGTTTTTAAAATCAACAAATATTCCCAAAAAGACAAATCCGTGTGCTGGATTCTAACTCGAGCCATACGGCGACGCACGTAATTAGGTGTGTCGCTTAACCAATTAGCCACAGTGACAGTTACTTGTAGTGTTGAAATTTTTTATCATTAGGCTCGTCCGAAAAAAAAAAGATCGTTACAAGCCGGTTGGTTTTTAAACGATTTGAATATCTTTTCACTAAGTGTCACTTTCACATTTTAAAGTTTTCATTGTTTATTTGATATTTATGAATGTCACATTAAGTAGCAGTGTTTATTGTAGCCTAAGAATGAGTTTTGAACTTCTTGTCGGAGAAATTAGAAGTTTTGATATGAAACGTAGTCAAAACTTTCGAATAGTTCACTTTTAATGTTATTATTCACAGTTTTTTCCACAAACGTTTTGTAGTAACTATTGTTTATTTACATACACGTTACACATAATTTTAGCCACTTTTAGACGATATTTCAATTTTTATTAATTTTTTATTATGGAGCTATTGTTTACACTGCTAGTGTTGCCACTTCGCTTATGTATGTTTACGCAATCACACAACATAACGTCACGCCTGTACCCTCTGTGGGTAGGGGTACGCAGATGTGTTCAGTATACCACGGTACACCCTCATTTCTGTCAAAGTTGTTATTGGGTTACCTCTAATCTTGTAAGTATTTACGAATTTGTGTGGGGTAGGTACAGACGCCAGCACATCAAGCTACTACAATCTGTCAGATTTCTTTAATAGATTTTCAACTTTATCGCCAAAGTATTAAGGTTTAAGGTTGATTGGGAAAATTTGACAGTTTCGGGTAGCTTGACCTGCTGGCGTCTGTACAACTAAAAAGTGAAAAATAAAAACATTTTTACAAAAAAAAAAAAACAACCGACTTTCAAAAAAAAAAACACTACAAAGAGAAAAATAACTTTAATTTCGGAAGTCGGTGTCAAAAAACGAAAATGCGGAACCAGCGACACCGACTTCCGAAATTAAAGTTATTTTTCTCTTTGTAGTTTTTTTTTTTGGAAGTCGGTTGTTTTTTTTTTTTGTAAAAAAGTTTTTATTTTTTGTATTTCAGTTACACAAATTCTTTACAAAGGGAAAAGTTTTCTGCAATTTGTGACTTTTTGAGTACTCCAACGATGGTTGGTCCCATAGAAGTTTTTGATCAGTATTAGAAACAGGATCGATTGGCATCAAAAAATGTTTTTGTGTAAAATGGCTATTTTCTTGCTAACTGTAATTTTGTTTGAAAATCTGTGAATGGGGATCAAAATTCCATAAAAAATTATGGATAGTCTCCTAAGACCATTTTCGCGTAGCTACAACGGATAAGGTACTTCCCCGTACTGCCCCGCTGAAAGTTTCCACCCTGTATATCATAGGTAATCTGAACAGAGACAATTCTGGAATCGATGAATTATTAAGACACCCAAACACACAGCAATACGTTCTCCTGCGATTATCACACATTTTTCATTCATTTAGCGGTGCCGAAAAGCCGTGACGAGCGAACCTCGTGCGGTGTTATTCCCGACTGGCATGGTGCACTGTCGAAACGGGTCAAGATTTGTTTAAGTGTGAGTGCGGCGACGCATAGATACTTTGGCGCACGCATACAAGCCGCGCGCGGTGCGTTTGTATGAAGATAACGTACTTCCCCTCTTTAAACTAAGTCCGAACGCTCTGGCCGTGCAGCGGCCACTAAGGAATTTCTTTCTTAATTCTTGTTTATAAACTCGTTTTTTGATGTCCGTAAGGATTGAGGAGCCACATCAGATTTTTTAAATCTGATCTCACCATTATTTAGCAGCAATGTAGCTGATTTTGCAGCACGAATTCTAGATTTAGCAGCAAAATATATCACTAGTTATATTAATGCAAAAGTGGCTCCTCAATCTAAACGTCTGAATTGAGGAGCCACCTGGAACTCGTTAAGTAATAGATGAATATTTTTGAAAATTTTGTATCATTTAGCAGCAATTGTGCATATTACCTTCTAAAAATTTAGCTTCTGTAGCGCTAACATGAAAGAAAGTACAACACTTTTAGTATGGCTCCTCAATCTAAACTCAAGAGGTGAATTTCTATTGGATGTGAGCGATCAATTAATATATTCGATATAATGATTATTTAGCAGGTGTTGTGTTTGTTTTTGCAGTATAGGAATAAAATAGTAAAACTGAGTAAATTTTCTAGAAGAACGCATTTTCTTTGGCTCCTCAATCCTGACGTTCTAATTATATATGTTTGACTGTAGCCACCTGAGATCTCAACGGAATCTAAAGCCAGAGATACTAACATTTAGCAGAAATGCCTGCTAAATATATCTGCACAGTTCAGCAATGTATATACTTTGGATTCTGAAAAAACAATACTTAACTATTTTCTTGTAAATTCAGTGTGAAGGGTGACCATATTATACTCGTAATAATGAAGCCAAGATAAATAATTTATTTTTATATTTTCATAACAGGTTATATCTATCGTACCTACGATGTGGTTATTTAGCAATCAATTTCGCTATAAGTTATAGAATGAATGATTATTGGCTGAATAGTGCTTATACGAATTTTAGAATTGTAATCATCGTAACAGAACATCTCATCTTTCGGTGAAAGATAGTGACATTTGTATTGGCCTGTGCCAGTTTCGATAATTGCAGGAATAAATACTATAGCACCTATTAATTTATATGATTTATTCGAAAACATTACAATATCTGGTATTTCTCTCACTCTAAACTTTTCACAACCATTCAGTTCATATGAAACTGTGATTTATAAAGTATACTTACACACGGTTTGGTTGTTACAAAAATTAAATTAAAAATTTAAAAACCCCCGACTAAATCCCCCCCCCCCCCCACGGTTTTTTAAATTTTTTATTTAATTTTTTATTTCATGCTTTTTGTAGGGACTCCTTATTATTTCTTTTCTTTTATTTTCTTGCGTTTTAAGATTCAGGTAATTTGGTATTTAATCAGGTTTTTGTAATTCGCCATTTTGTGGTGGTGGCCATCTTGGATTTGAAATTTGCCATAGTGCATAGTATTCTACTAGTCAAGCCCTTTCATTTGATACCCATATTGATGGAGTTGTGAAAAAAAAATGTTATATGCTATTTTGTGGTGGCTGCCACCTTGGATTTGAAATTTATCATAGTGTATAGTATTCTACTAGTCAAGCCCTTTCATTTGATACCCATATTGAGGGAGTTGTGAAAAAATATATAATCCGCCATTTTGTAGCGGCGGCCATCTTGGACCGATTTTCATCAAACATAGCTAAGAACACTCCCGACAAATTCACCTTTCAAACAAAAAAAAAAAAACAAAATAAAAATCGGTTCATCCGTTCGGGAGCTACGATGCCACAGACAGACACACACACACACACACACACACACAGATACGTCAAACTTATAACACCCCGTCGTTTTTGCGTCGGGGGTTAAAAACGTAGTCGGCACAAATGTAAACAGGATATCAAACTGCACTTAATTATCAGTCACTGCACGATATTGCACATATTAATATCACCACAATTCAATGATGATGACACAAACATGATGATTAACTTTATAATATAAGAAATCCAAGTTAATTATTCATTTCGTACATGAACATATTCACAAACGAGAATACTTCACCGCTGATGAATGTTTTGTTACTAAATAAATATTATTGTGGATAGGTAAGTGAAATATTAATTTGTTGGTACCCCCAAAATGTGGTCACCCTTTTTTTTTTTTTTTTTTTGAGGATGGGAAATCATCAAATGACTCCTCCCGCTCTGGGTGGAGCAGGAGGGAGTGTCAGACTCTTACTGACTAAAACCCACCCGTGTTCCTTCCTTAGCCCTTTATGTTCCAGGGCAGCGGTAAACCTTTCGGACAATCCCGCTACCCTGGCAGGCTTCGGCCTTATGGGGCCCCGTCACTCATGCTGACATCTCTTTAAGGCGCGCGTGGAACACAACACGCCGTCCGGCACGGGCCTGGTCCTGATCGGACGGTGAGTTACCCATTACTCACCGCCCGCAGGCCCGCGCCTACGGTGGGCGGGAGTCGTCACGCGGCTCCCGACGCCCGGAGCGTCTCCCGCGGCGGCTGAGGCGTGAGGTGCGCAAGGCGCGTTCTCTCGCCCACCCCGCCACCTCCTTCGCTAGCATGACTGCTTCGCAGAAGGAGGTGACTGCCTCCCACTCCCTCTCGCCCCGGACCATGGCTTGAACCAGGGCCGGACGCGAGAGGTCGCCGCCGCTGCCGATCGCCTCTACGAGGACACGGCGGTGCTCTGCCCAAGCAGGGCAGACCTCCACCGTATGCTCCACCGTGTCCTCTGGGCAATTCTGACAGTGGTGACACCCGGGCGTCTCCTCCCGCCTGAATGTGGTCACCCTTCACACTGAATTTACAAGAAAATAGTAATGTATTGTTTTTTCAGAATCCAAAGTATATACATTGCTGAATTGTGCAGATATATTTAGCAGACATTTCTGCTAAATGTTAGTATCTCTGGCTTTAGATTCCGTTGAGATCTCAGGTGGCTACAATCAAACATATATAATTAGAACGTCAGGATTGAGGAGCCAAAGAAAATGCGTTCTTCTAGAAAATTTACTCAGTTTTACTATTTTATTCCTATACTGCAAAAACAAACACAACACCTGCTAAATGATCATTATCTCGAATATATTAATTGATCGCTCACATCCAATAGAAATTCACCTCTTGAGTTTAGATTGAGGAGCCATACTAAAAGTGTTGTACTTTCTTTCATTTTAGCGCTACAGAAGCTAAATTTTTAGAAGGTAAAATGCACAATTGCTGCTAAATGATACAAAATTTTCAAAAATATTCATCTATTACTTAACGAGTTCCAGGTGGCTCCTCAATTCAGACGTTTAGATTGAGGAGCCACTTTTGCATTAATATAACTAGTGATATATTTTGCTGCTAAATCTAGAATTCGTGCTGCAAAATCAGCTACATTGCTGCTAAATAATGGTGAGATCAGATTTAAAAAATCTGATGTGGCTCCTCAATCCTTACGGACATGTTTTTTGCAGGTCTTTTGAGATATTATTGTTAGGGCAATGTGATTTAGGTGCTATTTTTGTAGTATAATAGTAGTATAATTATTACATACATACGATACATAGTTATTATGGAACAGACCGTTTATTAAGAGATAAAAACAGAGAATTTTGATGGAATTGTGACCTCTGAATTAAGAAAATGAAACCTAATTAGAAAAAACTAATCAGCGCATTTTCAAGACGAGAATGTTGAGCTAACTATGCGCTGAACAGATTTGTAAATTGCCAAAAACTAAGCGCACAAACAGCAGTGCGATTCTGTAACCATCTCACCGTGAAAACTCAGGTGAAGTGAGTGTGGAGTGAGCTGTCATTCCAACTAATGCTAGGGATAGGGACACTATTGACAGCTCACTCTAAGCTCACTTCACCTAACTTTTCACGGTGAGATTTGTACAGAATCGATCGGCTGAACTCGAAATGATGTTGATGTGGACAGGACTAAACTAATATTTATCTTCTGTCCTTTTCGTAATGAAATAGAAAGAAAAAGATGCACTGAACTTAAATTTAGTTTAGTTTGTGAACAAGGGAATCGGCGCCAATATCTCATCATGGCGGGCCGCAACTTGCGTGATTGAGGCGATTCCGCGTCTCTGGCCTGAGAGGCACAATATCTCGTGATCAGAGAAACTAATTTCATATTTGACAACTATTATCCTACAAATATGTCTTTTTAATCGACGCTAGGTTTTTTGGGTCAGTCTACTGAAGCCAAACTGTGTACAAAAATGCATGTTTTTTCACGGTCTTCTCTGTATAAAACTGACAATGGTAATGACCCGTTGCTGCTGACCGTAAATAAGAAAGCAAATAGGTTGCATACGGTCATCGTACGGCATCGCGCAGGGTGGTGCACTTCGGCGGCGCGGTGGTGTACTCGGCGCGCGGCATCGTGCACAAGAACCGCGACACCGTGTGCCGCCGCTGCTGCGCCGTGCTGGGCGCTGCGCGCTCGCCGCTGCTGGCGGCGCTGTTCGCGGTCGCGGGCGCGGGCCCGGCCGGCTCGCCGCGCCGCCCCGCCGCGCTGGCGTGCCGGCAGCGCGCGCTGGTGGGCGCGCTGGTGCGGCGCCTGCCGGCCGCGCCGCGCCTGGTGCGCTGCCTGCGCGCTGACGCGGCGCTGCGCCCGCACCGCTTCGACGCCGCGCTGCTGCGCCACCAGATCCGCGAGCAGGGGTGAGGCGGCTACTTGACGCCTTTTCGTTTGTTTGGCGTCGACTCAAAATGAGTTATCTTGCCGTGTAGTTTCCGTAGCTTTTGGGGATGCTACCGAGAGTGTTTACTTAAAAGTTATCATTGTTATGTTTTTTAGGGATTTTAATCATCGATACAACTGTCTGAGTTCATTCAAATTACCATATTGGATGATTAGTTTTTTAATTAGATTAGATTTGCTACAGTAGCGCCACTGATTTGCGAATTGCAAAAACCGTAAGAAAATACAATGACCAAAATGTATAGACCGTTAACAAAAAAAAAATGCACATTTAGGCTACAAAAGCTAGGCTACAAAAAGTCGCCGTGGGCGAGGGGCCTAAGATGCGGCAGCGCTCGCCTCTCGCGCAGCACAGCTCACACGCGACACCCGCAGGATCATGGACATGGCGCTATTGCGGCGCAGCGGCTGGTGCGAGTCCATGTGCGCGCGCGCCGCCCTCGCGCGCTACGGGCTGCTGGCCGGCGCGCGCGCGCCCGCGCCCTCGCCCTGCGCCTCGCCCGGCCCGCGCAGCGACGAGCCCGTGCGGCGCGCGCGCGCGCTGCTGCGCTCGCTGCCCATCCCCAGCGCCGAGTTCGCGTACGGCCGCACGCGCGTGTTCGTGCGCAGCCCGCGTACCGTGTGGGAGCTGGAGGCGCTGCGGGCCGCACGCGTGGCCGAACTCGTGGTGCGCGCGCAGCGGGCCTGGCGCCGCCACCGCGCGCGCGTGCGGGCGCGCGCCGCCGCCGTGCTGGCGCGCGCGTGGCGGGCCCGCGCGGCTCGCCGCCCGGCGCCGCCCGCCGGCCGCGCCGCCGCCGCCGCCGTGCTGTGGCGCGCGTGGTGCGCGAGCGCGCGGCGCCGCTACCTCCTGCGCCTGTGGCGCCGCCTGCCGGCGCGCCAGCTGTCGCCGGCGTGCGCGGCGTGGCCCGCGTGCCCGGCGCCGCGCCTGCTGGGCCGCGCCGACGCGCTGCTGCGCCGCCTGCACCACGCGTGGCGCTGCCGCTTGTACCGCGACGCCTTCGACCAGACGGCGCGCAACCGTATGCGCGAAAAGGTCACGGCCAGCATCCTGTTCAAGGACCGCAAGGCCAACTACGCCGTGAGCGTGGCGCACCCGTTCGTGGGCGACTACGTGCGCCTGCGCGCGTCGGCGGCGTGGCGGCGCGGCCTGGGCGCGGCCGGCGACCGCTACGTGGTGTTCGCGGACGTGGTGGGCAAGGTGGCGCGCTCGTCGGGCCGCGTGGCGCGCTGCCTGGCCGTGGTGTCCACGGGCGCGCTGCTGCTGCTGGAGGCACGCTCGCTGCGCCTCAAGCGGCGCGTGCCGGCGCACACGGTGTACCGCCTGTCGCTGTCGCCCTACGCCGACGACCTGCTGGTGGTGCACGTGCGCGCGGTAGGTGTGACCCCTGGTCCACTGGCCCCTGGCCCCCGGCCCCAGGCTCCCGGCTCCCGGCCCCCAGCCCCCGGCCCCCGGTCCGCTCCTCACTGCCGTGTCGTGTTACAGAGCGGCGCGCTGGAGAGTTCCACGGAGGAGCTGTCGCAGTGCTCATCGCGCGACGCGGCCGATGCTCCCGGCTGTCTGTTCGGGGTGAGTGTGTGTTGCGAGTGAGTACTTGTTATTGAGTTATGCCAAAAAGTAAAAAAACTGAAAAGCAAAAAATAATAAACCTTTTTTATTTAACCTTAATAAGGTAAGTTCTTAAACTAATGTAAGTATACCTAAGTAATTTTGAGTCGGCGCCAAACAATCAATAAACAAAGATCACTAAATTGCCTTAAATTTAAACGGCGCCGACTCAAAATTATTTAGGTATAGGTACTTACATTAGTTTAAGAACTTACCTTATTAAGGTTAAATAAAAACCCCCTTATTACAAAACAAGGTTTTTCGTTAGGTCAGGTTTAAACCACCGCGTCAGTTATTGAATTAAGAACTTAAATATTATAGAAATACAGTTCTTTATACAAAAATGACAACTTAGTTCGGTGCTAAGTTGTCATTTTTGTATAAGGAACTTTATCTAAATCGAAATAAAGTTCGAAAAACAAATACCGGCTCAGAGGTTTAGGCTAGAACTAAAGTTAGGTCTCGTTTTGTAATAAGACGGACAAGGTTTATTATTTTTTGCTTTTCAGTTTTTTCGGCGGTTAAATTTTTTGTTAAAAAGTTTTTATTTTATAGTTTTTTGTGGTTATACCTAATCTACTAATTATTTGCCAAAGGGCAGGAGGCATATGTGGCACTGAATAGAGTAATAATACATCACTCAGCATTAAAATCTGTGAGTGAACAATAAATCACCCCTATTTTCCCACCCTTAGGGTTGGATTTTCTTTTTAAAATTTATATGGGACCAACTTTGGGGTATACCCTTTCCAATAAAAAAAGAATTATCAAAATCAGACTACTCTCTAAAAAGTTATGCTTGGTCGTACATAAAAAAAAAAATCTACGTGTCGAATTGAGAACCTTCTCCGTTTTTTTTCGTCGGTTGAAAATGCCGTCAATTTTATATCTTATTGCAATTATTTCTGGATCCTAATTCGTTTACTCCCACATCCGCGGACCGAACTATTTAGAAGCACAGGAGTGTGTATGTGTAGCCAAGGTCATCCCAATTTATTACCTTACACGAACTATTCCGAGCCACTTTTGACCATCTCCTAAATCGAAATCAAATTGAAACTCGAAATTTAGCGTGAAGGCAGGCAGGGTCTGGTAAAACGAAAAAACTCTTCTTGCCAACGCAAAAACGACGGGGTGTTATTTGATCGCACAACACAATCCTACGACAACTGACTCTGCAATACATTGTACCCTTTAAAATGACTTGCCCCACCCACAAATAAACAAACAAATAACGATAATATCATAATCGTTTTTTCTATTGTTGTAAACAACGTTTTGAAGTCTTTGTAGATTTATTTTGGTAGGTACTACACAAGTTTGTTAAAATACCTCTCTATTGTTTTTAAAATTCAATCTTACTATCCATTACTAAAATGTAAGCCGTCTGAAGACCAAAACAATGGACTTCTTTGTTCGTGTCGTTCGTGTTCGAGTCGTGGCTCAATGATACTGTGTTTGACCACAAGTTATTAAATGATAGATGTAATGTATTTCCGCCAGACAATCCTGTAAAAAAGAGAAAGAAAACACATTTATTCAAAAATAGTTATTTGTTATACAAGAGTGCAAAGTTGCTTTTTAACCGCGTGTTCAATTTTGATGACCGAGCAAGCGAAGGATTCTAAAATTTAGTTAGAATCCTGAGCGTTAGCGAGAGAATCAAAAGAGCACGAGGTGAAAAATCTTTGCACTCGAGTGCAACACGTAACTTTTCATTCCACCTCAGCGAGGAAATGACTAAATGCAAAAAAAAAAAACGTTTACAATCACAAGATAGGTACACTTTTATTTCAGTTTAGGTATTAGTTACTACATTATGACAGGTAAGTATTACAGAATAATCTTTAAATAATAACAAAATAATACTAAGGTATAATTAAGAAAATTTTAAAGTAACGTTGCTACAGTTATTTAAATTGAGTGTAATATTTTTGTTTGGTACTGTAATATTGGTGTTAGTCACTTGTGTACTGTTTTTCGGTAAACTATCTGTCATACTTAATAGTTGTACCGATTCATCGGATTCCCTTGGCGTGAATGTTGGAGAGAGAGGGAGATGGTTAGGTGTTTCATAACGGCTTATTTTTGATGTAGAAGGGCCAGTCCAAGGATCCGATTGAGGCTCTTTCAGTGTAATGGCTCCTACGATGCCTTCACATATTTTAGACTTATTTTGGATGGAATCTTCTATGTATCCCTCTACAACTGCATTGGACTTCCAGCCTCCGTGGTGCTTAAGGGACAGGAGATCAGCTCCGGAATCAGCCAAAAGTGTGGCTGAAGTTCGTCGGAAACAATGACCCGTGTACAACAGGGGTTCTGGAAGTTCAAGAAATGTTGCTATTTCTCGTGGGATACTGCCAATTTTATTAGTACCCACAGGCTGTCTAACACACTTTCCATTGCGATACTGTAGACAAAATCGATTGATTGGAGTGTTAGGCGGGCGTAAGGCTTGATATTTCTCAACAATCGTTACGTATTCCTTGCGAATGACGAAGTTGCGGTCTCTTTTTGTCTTTGTATTAGGTAAATTAATTAATAGTAAGTCATCTGAATGTTTCTCAATGTTTTTGACATTAAGTTGTGTTAGTTCATTAGTTCGACATGCTCCGTTTATTCCAATAATAAGAACAACCTGTAACGTAAAGAGTATTGTAGTAGATAAATGAATAAAATTGATATGAACGCATAATTATGCCTATCAACATCTACTAAGTATACTATTTAATTGAGATTAATATACTTAAGTAGATACTGAATGTGCAACTGACTTACTTTTGCCGCCAAATATACGGAATCGGGTGCTTCGTTAAGAAACTTTTCAATATCAGATACTGTGAAAACCTTCGATTTTTTTGGTTGATGACCAGATGAGGCTCTTTTTAAAAATGCCACTAATTTAGGATAGTTATCGATATGTTTGTCTTTTTTCATCTTTATTGTTGCTTTTAGCATCGAATACGTACTCCATAGAGTGCTTGCTTTCTTGTTCTCGGATAATTCTATAAAATATGCCAGCAAAACGTTTTCTGAGAAAGTTTTGGCTCCTTTTGCTAGTCGCCACGTGTTGAACATATCGTACTGTTTTAAATACTTCTCGCGTGATTGTTGAGGGAGAAAGCTCATTTGCGCATTATTAACAGTTTCAGTCAATTCTGTTGGCGTCAAACAAACTTCCTCGTCGCTAGAATCACTCATTTTAGTTTTTTCACTTGTTTTCAAGTTTCTTGTTTTTAATTTATGGTTTAACAATGACGTGAAAAAATGCCGCGTAAAGAACCGCGTACAAAGCAAATTGAAAAAAGAACACCAAGAAGGTTCCGAGTCTGAGTTTTTAACAAATTAAAAAAAAGTTGTATGATATATTCGGCACCATAGAGGTAGCAGTAAATAGGTTTAATGTTTTTTTAATTCACAAACTTAGTGCACACGATGTTCTAAATTCAATTTACTTTATCCTCTAGAGAATAAAAACGGCTTTTCCACTCAGATATTGAAGATTAAAAATACTCTTTCCGAGATGGTGGGATGAAAAATTGTTTATTTGATAACCTTAAACGTACAAAAAATTTGAGATTGGAGCCTCCTTTTAAGCAACAGATGCCTGTATTAGGAGACTTCGCTCTATCAAAAACAAGAAGTGTTAACTATACAATACGAGTACATAATAAAAGACGAGGTGATTTAAGTGAATGAGGGTGGGTGTGTGTAAGTGTCTAATTACGATAGAAACCCAAGTGTGTCTCATTAGCGGTGATTAAGAGGGTATATGATATCTTTGCCCGCGGCATCGCTCGCGTTTTGTAAGTTTTTTTGTAGTAGATTTCTACTTTGGTACCTGTTTAGCAGGATAGCCGATAGCGAAGCTGACGTTCATTGCAACGAACGCTCACAAAGATAATGGTAACGACTACTCTCTTAAACTGAAATGGGAAATTGTTCGGAATCAAAGGAATTCTAAGAATCAAAACACTTTCCCCGGCACCACAACCGGTTATTCTGCCTCAATTATGTTAGATTATAGATTTATGAACTTTAATCGAGTACCATTACACAGTTTAGGAGGACTTAAATTACGAAGAAGAATTATAGGAACACCGATTTTTAACTTAATTGTATGCGACGGAAGTCCAGGAACATTTAATGAATTCAAAAATTCTATCGGATATTAGTGGATTCTTCTTGATCCATCATTCTATTGATAGAGATATACTGTCGACTTTCTCGTTGAATACGCGACAGTATTTCATTATTTATTGCAAATGCTTGATCATTTCGAGGAGTTAAAATAGACCTTTTACATAACCATAAGTATTGTGCTGATGTGTAATATTACTTAAGTCGCCGTACACTGAAAATATTAGCTCCTGCACGGACGAAACAGTACAACATAACCTATCATTTAAAACCACTTTTCCTTCATCATCTGGATAAGTTCCGTCGCCTATTTTTAATAATAAATCAGAAAAATGCTGTGCATGTGGGTCATCTCCAAATCTCACCCGCATATTTGTTTTTAAATGCATCGATACAATATGAGGCCATAAACTTGACCTTTTTAGGCAAGCTCTGATTTCGTCAGCTCGTGTTCCCCGTGGTATAACAAAATTTGCCTAAAATCACCACAAAAACCACTGCACTACCCATGGGTTGGTCAATGAGCCTAATGTCTCTCAGAGTCCTATCAACTGCCTCTATGGCTTTTTTGTGTGCCATAGTGCACTCATCCCGGAACACTCGCGAATAATCTGCGCTTTATCACTATTCCTAGTAATGCCACATACCGGATAGCTGCGCAGCGTCAGATAAAGCACAAAAAGTCAGCAAAATGACAAATATATTCCGCAAACGACGTGGATTGTCACTGACACATTATTCTGCTAAAGCATCGTCCCAATGCTGATCATTTTCGAGCAAGTGCCGTGCTTGGCAAGCTGCTAGGTAAGAAGGATATAAAATGTCGTCAACTTTTCGTAAGTCGGTAAATGATGCTGGTCCACGTACAGTGTGTAATAGTAAGCGCAAATAAAAACATTCAAAATTGTTTGGGTGTACCGTATAAACTCTTCCAATTATAAAATATTATAAGTATAAAATCTTCCATGTTCTTTGTAAACTCCTGGTGTACCATCTATTGGGGAGCCACGTCGACGACGGTTTAATACACCACGTTGTTTATGATATGTGTAATAATACGGGAATCTCATCGTATAGTAATGTTTTGGCAAAATCATCAGTGGCACATAATTCAAAAAACGCTAAAAGAGTGGATTCGGAACGTCTTGGATTTACTTAACGCTCGGCTACATTTTCTGGATTGAAGTATATACTTTGACTTCCCTCTACATGGACATCGAGATGCATCACAGGTGGATGTCTCTCATGTATCGGGAAACCTAAGATTCGCCACACTGCTTCTGAAGAACTAATGTCCCGTCCTGATTGATATTGACCGACCTCATCGTGTTCGTTATTTCTTAATGAAATGAAATGAAGCTTGATCACTACCTTTATATATATATTTGCATATGTACTTAATTGATTCTATACTATTACACATTTCAACATTTATATGTGCTCCGAAAGTTCTAGATAGTACTGGAGAATATGACACGACCCATCTGTTATCTACAGTGATCTGTTGACCGAACACCCTTTTTTCTGCTGTGAATCCACCAATGTCTGGCGAACGGCGCCGGTATAAAGGATATCCATCGTGACCTGTTACTGTTTGGTTTACTAACGATTTTGGATATCGTTCAGTACAGCGACCGTTTTTCATGCAAGGAGAATTAGAATGTAGTGCGCCGCAGGGTCCATGTACCATATGGGTTTTAACGATATTATGTAATACAGGATCTACATTTGGGTCAGGAAATTCGGCACTAATTACACGATCTACATCATGAGGCCGAATTTTAACTTTCAACCAAATTACAATATGAACATGTGGTAGTCCTCGTTTCTGCCAATCAACACTGTACACATAACACATATACTCTCCAAAAACTTTTTCCTTCGTTAGCAAGTTCATCATTAATTTAAGTTTTAAATGAAAAACGCTCGCAATAATATCGTGACGGTCGTAAGACGCTTGTCCTTCAAGCAACTTATTCGTTATATCCTCCCATTTATGGTTAGTAGTAAATGTAATGAATAAGTCTGGTCGACCGTTTTTTCTTACATAGCTAAAGGCATCTTGGGTCCGCTCGTGAATATAGCGCGGTCCGCCGGTAAAAGAAGAAGGCAAGATAACCAAATGGCCCAAATTATCGGTATTGCCATCCTGTTGCATAGCGTCGCGTAAATGTACATATTCATCAACCCTCAACTGTCTCTGATTTGTGCGTATATATACTTACCAACCGTTCTGTTTCGATTTTAGCGTACATATCCACGATGAATTGATAAAACAATCCTCGAAATCGTTGCAAATATAATAGTTTATCACATCTAATCTGCAAATGATAGCAATAAAATTGAAGAGAAGAATTTTATTTTCTATAATTTAATGTAGGTAACTGTAACCGGGTTAGTTTGATACATAGCAAAATTATAGCCATCTTCTCCTCGACAGTAAATTAAAGGGTACTGCAAACTGTCATAAGCTCTGTGAGTTTCATAAATACGCTGCAAGCGGTTGTCTCTAGTACGGATCACGTTATCTCGTCTATCACATTCTTGATCGACTAATACTACTAATAATAATAAATATATAATTAATATATAATTTTTTAGAAGCAGTTTTCATATTTATACAGGATAATTTTTTATTCAGTGCGTAAATTTTCACAGGGTGTTCTACCCATGAATATGAACAACTTTCACTATGGGACCATCTCTGAAATCACAAAAAAAAAAATCAGCTGTTTCTTATAAAAGTTCAATACCTACTCGACCAAAATGTATGAATCTGCTGATTTTTTTTTCGTGATTTCAGAGATGGTCCCATAGTGAATGTTGTTCATATTCATGGGTAGAACACCCTGTAAAAATTTACGCACTGAATAAAAAATTATCCTGTATATCCGTGAAAGTATACCATAACCAGACCATTACATATAAAATGTCAATTCAAATAAATATAATGAACAATATCAACATAAAATTGCATCAAAAACTGCTGAACCGGAGGTGACATCTGTCATGTCGCCTCCGATGAAAAAGTGAAAATGACAAAAAATATATGAAAATGTTGACAAGATCAGCAGCTCGCCGTGCACATCCACCACCTCCGGACTCTTCGCTCAGCTCTGCCTCGCCGCCGCCGGTACCCAGCCCCACTGTTAGCGCAGTGACGACACCGGCCGCGGTAGTTGCGTCGAGTTCGAGCGATGAGTATTTCTCCCCGCCGACGACGCCACCACCTGCTCGTCGACGGGGAGGACGCCGGCCGCCGAACGGCTCACGACCTCGAGGCCCACCGGCCTCTGATAGGGTCCCAGCTCCCGGCGGAAGTGTGCAGCGCATGAGATGGACACGATCCATCAATGAAAATGTCATGCGCTTGTTAGATTTATTTGCAAATAGTATATACTAGAATTATATGTACCTACATATTATCCAAATAACAAGCTTTAAATATCAGAATGGCTACTAGTTAGTTATTTACTTTATATGAAAGTTATTATTGGATAATTATGGTTTGCAGGAAAAGGGTTTTATGAAATAAAGCACAGACAGACAAAGCTAAACATTTATTTAAATTTAGGCTTGTCAGTAATTAATCAGAAAACTAGTCGTCCGTTCGCAAAACTAGGTCATCATGGAGAAGAAGGACAAGAGACTCCATGGAAACAGTATTAAAGTATTCTATCAATACATTTCTTACGTTGTCATAAATTATCGTTATCTTTAAAAACAATTTATTCTATCACTTGGACAACGGTCCAAGAGAATTCAAAATAATAGCAACATAATAACAATGGCTAGAAATATTGGCCATAATATGACTTACACAACAACATTTTCATAATAAGCAATAATTAAGGTACAATATCAAATTAATTAACTTACGTGACATCTGGTCGATCTATTCCACATAGTAACGGCACTAGAACTAACCAACTGAACATCTACCAAGCAACTGTGTTGATACGGCAACTTTCAGGAGATCGCGTCGCCCCCGCAAGGGGGCGAGGCGAGCGGTACCGGGGCGTAGCCCCCCGGCCGCGGATTGCGATACGGTGGCCCGTAACTACGGGCCCCTCGTTGTATCCGCTACAAAGGCTTTTTAGCCTGTCGGGCGCGCGTGAGTTGCGCGCGCCCGTGTGAGTGGTTGCTATGTGTTTTTCTGTCTCACGGCGCCGCCTTCTTCACGACACCTCGGCGGTCTGTCCCCGCCAGAGGAGACCCCCAGTTACCTGGGGGAGGCCCGGCGGGGGACGACCAGCGACGGAGGTGCCGACTCGACGCTCCTACAGAATATAGGTGTATTGCACCCGCTCGTCCCGTTCCCAGAGCCAGCCGGTTACGTTCCGAGCTAAGGTGCAGTCGTGTGTGTGTGGGCGGTATTGTATTGTGTAACACCGCCCAGTGTCTACGCGAATCGCGGCCCGCGCTGCGCCTACGCGTGTGAGTTTAGGCGTCTGTATAGTTAGTGGTTGTCTGCGTTCGCTACTTATCGTGCCTATATTAACTTAGAACACGCTACGCAGCGAGTGTATATTATGAATGTAGAGTTCAGTTGGGTCTAGTGAGCCGCGTGTAACCTGGATGCGGCTCACTAGAGGCGTCAGTCTGTGTTGATAACGTCGTTACAATCCATTTTATACACTACCAACGTCTTTTACGTAAAACATCTACCGCCATTTTGAACCAATCACAGATCATCATATATTTTGGCTTAATATCTTCTAACACAGGTATTATTAAACAAATCTTATATAGTGAAACCATTTTAAAACATTATAAGGTAATTAATCAATTTAATAAGAGTCGATTCTTAGACATCATCAAAAAGTATATCAACATCAACTGACAGTATTGTACCAATCATTTGAAACAACCTATTATATTAAAATAGCAATATAAAATCTAAGATCTACAAGGATAATCAAATATTAATTAATCATTTATAGTAATAACATTCAAGTGTTTTTTACAAGTTAAAACTGTTTTTTTTTTTGTAAACACAAAATCTAGTCAAGTTAAGTACTTCTAAGTTGGTCCCAAGGTTCGTAAATGTGACAGATACCATTATCCAACAAACAATATTCTAATATTATAAATATATCTAAATGAAATATCTAATACGGCCATACTGACATGTACTCCGTCCTCGAAGTACCTATGAATCTACAATTTCAAAAAAACAACAGCGTTTCATATATACCAAATCAACAGGAAGTTGTTACTTATTTTAGTATTATTATTTTTAAAGTTAGTTATTTAATAACAATCTTATTTTAGTTGCTCAGAGCCAACTTTTTTTACCAATGTATCTAAATATCTTAGCTAATGTAATAGAAAAAATTAAGTACTTAAATAATTTATCATATAATGAATTGCATAACGGTATAATTTACAGGTATAATTTACGGTATAATTTACTAATATAAAATTGGGATAGCAACAATTTGTTAAGTCTAGTTAATTCATATTCAAAAGTTTTTGAATCTAAACAATAATCAGTGATCATGAAAATAATCCAATACCTCATCGCTCGGTCAATCTGACAATATTATTGAAAACTATTCAACCTACATTTTCTGTAAACATAATAACAAATATCTAATAGTTCCATTCTGACAAGTACTTCGCTCTCGAAATACATTAGATACCCTTTTTTCTACATTTATAATTGTCATTGTCTGTTTATATACGTGTGTACATAAATGGTAAATAGATAAAAAAAATTACTTTTGTTTTGCCAAGTGCCTAGACATGCCAAGTCCCCTCCACCCGCTGCTAGTGGGATAGACTTGCACCAAGCAAATGACCGACCAGCGGCGAGTTATAAGTAGTCCCTGACCTTGACATACCAGTCCTCTCACCTGCTGCACGTGAGATCTAGACCGACACCAGGCCAGTGACCGACCAGCAGTAAGTTATAAGTAGTCTCCGACCTTGACATATCAGTTTTCTCACCTGCTGCACGTGAGATCTAAACCGATACCAGGTCAGTGACCGACCAGCAGTAAGTTATAAGTAGTCTCCGAGCTTGACATATCAGTTCTCTCACCTGCTGCACGTGAGATCTAAACCAATACCAGGTCAGTGACTGACCAGCAGTAAGTTATAAGTAGTCTCCGAGCTTGACATATCAGTTCTCTCACCTGCTGCACGTGAGATCTAAACCGATACCAGGTCAGTGACCGACCAGCAGTAAGTTATAAGTAGTCTCCGAGCTTGACATATCAGTTCTCTCACCTGCTGCACGTGAGATCTAAACCGATACCAGGTCAGTGACCGACCAGCAGTAAGTTATAAGTAGTCTCCGAGCTTGACATATCAGTTCTCTCACCTGCTGCACGTGAGATCTAAACCGATACCAGGTCAGTGACCGACCAGCAGTAAGTTATAAGTAGTCTCTGGCCTTGACATATTAGTTCTATCATTTGCTGCACATGAATTTCAAACTAATGTCAGGGCAGTGACCGACCAGCAATTCATACAATAGCCTCTGGCCTTGACATACCAGTCCTATCACCTGCTGCGAATGAATTTCAGACTGGTATCAGGGCACTGGCCGACCAGCAGTAATGTAAAAACTGTTCTGTTATAAGCTTAACTTAATGATTTAAATCAACCAGTGTTAATTAGACAATAATAATTAAAATAACAACATAGTTAAACAATCGTAAAAATGTAACAACATAAACAATGATCCTGTAGCAAAAACAAAAGAAATGGTAACATAATAACAAAGAAATAATAATCTATCATGGCTTATGATGCTGGAGCTATGGGGACTCCTCAAAAGAAGAATTTTGTTCAACCCATTACCCCGGCCAAAGCCTTAATTCTTCTTTTGAGCATTGTACTACTCTTTTATATTATTGTTACGAGCTTCGGGTTCGTGACAATTAAAAACTGCCGATATAAATTACCCAAAAGTTACACTTTAATTAATCAACACTAACAATAATTCAGGACACACTAATTATAAAACACAATCGCTATTTAGTCGCACTTGAAGATCGCTTTCGATGTATTCGCCTCGATCGTAGAACCAAGTCTGATTGCTCGCTTTTTTTGGAGTTGAAGTTTGGAGATGAAGCCGAAGTTGGATATGGCTACGACCAGTGTAGTCGATGGCTGTGTCGTCTGCGAACAGAGCCAGTTGGGACTTGGGATTTTTGGGAATGTCGCTAGTGAACAGCGTGAATAAGAGAGGGGCGAGTACGGAGCCCTGGGGGACTCCTGCTCGGATGGGGTGAGGCGACGAGAGCGCTCCTTCGATTTTGTAGCGGAACGTGCGGTTCGACAGATAGTCTCGTATGATGAGCACGAGCCGGTCTGGCACCCCGAGTTGGTACAGCTTGCATAATAAGCCATTGTGCCAAACTTTGTCGAACGCTTTCGCTATGTCGAAGTAAATAACACCTGTCATCATACCGCGCATGAATCCATAGTGGATTTGTTCGGTGATGCGGTGGACTTGTTGGACACAGGAGTGTTGGGTTCGAAAACCAAATTGTTCGTCAGGGAAGAGACCCTTGCTTTCGGCATAGGACCTGAGACGCTTGTAAATAAGCTTCTCATAGATCTTACCGAGAACTTTGAGCAGACTGATGGGACGGTAGCTCGTCGGTTCGGTCCTGGGCTTTCCGGGCTTATGGATGCCAATGACAGTGGCTTCTTTCCACGATTGTGGGAAAATGTTGTTGCTCATGGCGCCATTGAAGATGGTGGCCAGTAGCAATATTAGAGGGGCAGGGAGAAGTTGGATCACTTTATTGGTGATTCCGTCTGAACCGGGGGCCTTTCTGGGTATGAGACCCTTGATGATGTCCTGCACTTCGTCTGGAGTGACGGGAGGCAGAGGATCATCAGGGTCTTGGTGGGAGGGTGGGAGAGAGGCTCTACGTTCGACTTCTGCGTCAACCTCTGAGAGGTGAGCTTGGTCTACTGGTTGAGTGCTGGGTGAGCATTGAGCTTCGAGGCTGATGGCCAGGCACTCGGCCTTTTCATCATCATCGAAAGCGGTGGTTTTATCTGGGCGGACCAGGGGTGGTATGGGGACGACTTCGCGGGATTTGAGTTTCCTTTGAAGCTCCCAGAAGGCCTGATGGGTGGGCTCAAGATCGCTTAGCATCTTGTCCCAGCTAGCTTCACGCCACTCCGATAAGCGAGACTTTACAGCACGCTGCAAGTAACGCATATGGGCTTTGTTAGCATCGCAGGGAAAGCTACTGTAGGCACGGACAGCCGCGTTCTTCTCATTCAGCAGTTCACGTACATCGTCGGGTAGTTTCCAGCGACGGTCGTCCGTCACTAGAACTTCCCTAGAACAATCGTTCATGACTGACTGTACGTGTTCCGTGAATGAGTCGATCGCGGCCGTCGTGTCCGCGATAGAGCTGAAATGACCGGGGATGGTGTTTAAATGGGGGGATGTGGTGGATTTCAGGCATTCCCTTACTTTCCTCCAGTCCGTTACCACTTTTGTCAGGGGAGGTAGGTCGGGGTCGGTGAGTCCAGTGCGAGGGGCCAATCGAATGGTGATTGGTCGATGGTCAGAGGTGAGCTCTTGTACTACTTCTAGAGAGTCTAACCGTAGGTTGACTCTCTTCAGAAGCAACACGTCCAGGACATCAGGGGTGTGGGAGGGGTCGTGGGGAAAGTGGGTGGGGGTCATAGGACCTATGACGTCGAAGTTGAGCAGTGGGCAGAGGTTGAAGAGGTGTCTGCCTCGAGAGTTGGTCGTGACACTGTTCCAAGCAGTGTGTTTGGCGTTGAGGTCGCCCGCTATGATAACGGAGTCGCTCATGCCAAGAAGGGTAGAGAGGTCGTCAGATAGAAGCTGCGGGTCCTCTGGAGCGGTTTGGGGAGGAAGGTAGGCTGAGACTATGGTGATAGGCTGGTGGCCTGTCATGCCTAGTCGACAGATAGACACTTCGAGTCGTGAGAGGGGGGGAGGGTCCATAGGGGTGCAATACAGAGCCTTTTTGTAGTAAATTAGAGTGCCGCCCTTGTGGCACCTCAGCCTGTCATTGCAAACCAGACGATAGTTTGCAATTGCAGGGCTGCGGTAGAGGGGCTTGAGGAAGGTCTCTTGGACGAGGAGAATGTCGATTTGATGATCGCGGAGGAAGGTGGCAATCTCATCTCGCTGTGGCTTGAGGCCGTTGGCATTGTAAGATGCCAACTTGAGGGATCGGGGTTTCGTTCGCGTAATGATGCCTTTATCCATTACGGTTTTGTAGCGTAGGAAGAGAGGGATTGCGTAATCTCAGGGTACGCTTTGAAAATTGCCTCGATGCGGAAGAGATCACCGGATGCCTTAGCGGCGGTGATCTCCTGCGCCATTTGTTTAGCACGAGGGGTAAGGAAAATCAGGTAGGTGCTTGTGATCACCGTGAAGGGGTCAGGGTCCTCTGAAGGGGCGGCTAGAGCGGCGGGGGCGGCTTTAGGAGCGGGGGAGGGGCCGACTTTAGGAGCGGGGGAGGGGGCAGCTTTAGGAGCGGTGGTGGGGGGCTTACCGGCTAAGAAAGCTTGTAGCGCGGGGGGGGCAGTGGCGGAGGTCCGCCCTGGCGGGGGTGGGTGGGGTAGGCGGCTGGGACGCTGCCTGCGTGAGAGCGGGGAACGCTTGCTGATGGTTCCAAAGATTCCAAGGACTAGGCCTTTGGGGACTTAGTCGCTCGGGGAGGTGGGTCGGGGGGTTCTGAGAAGGGGATTCCCTTTGTTGGCGGGCGTCCGCACGCTTGGCCAGCTTGGGGGAGGAGGATTTAGGGGCCTTTGGGCAGCCACGGTAGTTGGCTGGGTGACCTGAATTGCCGCATAGGACGCAGCTGGGAGGTTCCGTACATAAGGTACGATCCTTGGGACGAGGGCAGTCGGACGTACCATGCTCGCCCAGGCACTTGACGCACCTGGGTTTGACGTGGCAATGGGCCTGTGAGTGGCCGTAGAGTTGGCATCGGTGGCATTGCCCGACGATGCCGCTCTTACGGGGTTTCTCTATGACAAGGCCTATGAGACCACAGATAGCCTTGAGACTAAAGATCGGGTGATATTTTTGCCCTTCTACGGGGGGACAGACCACAAGGATCATGTCGAAGGCGACTTGACCCCTGGCGCGGTGCATGCGGTGGACGTCGGACACAGGGATGTTCTGTGCCTCGAGGTCCGCCTTGATGTCGGTGACAGGGATCTCCTTAGGGACCCTTCGGATCACGACACGTGTCTGGCATTCCTCCGGGAGGGAGTAGGTGTGAAAAGACACACCTCTCTGCCGGAGAACGCGGGTAAGATCCCTGTAGTCTTTCGACGTCGGGACCGAGACTTTGATACCCTGTTGGGTAGACCGGGCTGTGGAGAAACCGATCTTAAGATCGGTGCACCACTTGGAAACGTCCGTCCACTTCCCTTTGTCCTGAATGAACACAGGGGGTGGAGGGGGTATTACCGAGGGGCAGAAGTAGTGGCGCCGGCGCTGAGGCTAGCGGTCGGGGTGGGGGTAGCGGCGCGTGAGGCGCGTGGGGCGGACGGGGTGGGGGTAGCGGCGCGAGAGGCCTGGGAAGCGGGGGCGGAGGAGGGGATAGCGGCCGATTCAGTGGCGGCTATTTTTCTAGAGGTAGGAGAAGAAGATTTCTTCTTCCTCTTGTTTTTCTTCCCAGACGCCAGCGTGAAGCCGTCGTCGTCTGAGGAAGGGGCTGAGGGGGACTCAGAGAAGAGGAGTGAATCCTCTTCTGACGAGTCGTGGGGGCGTTTGCCGGAGGCCTCTTCGGTGTCCATAGACACTGGAGAGTTGACCGGCTCATCGAGCAAGCTCAATTTGCTGGTCGTGGCGGGGGAGGGGATCTGCAGAGCAGCTAATTCAGAGCCATATTTGGCGAGGATGGCAGGGTCCTTGAGGAGGACCTCTTTCACGAATAAAAGTATGGCGTCTGCCATAGCGGGGGACGGGGGAGAGTTTCCCTAAACCTAGCTCCCCGGGTGGATGGGCCCGGGGATGTGTACCCTTCCTGTCGGGTGTAGACAGGGAGGTGAGTACCTACTGGTGAGCCCTAAGCTTGTAACCCGTCGCCAGTCTTATTGTGCGAACGGGGCCCTAGCCAGTCTAGCGCTAAGGGTGTAGAGACACCCTAACGACACTAGGTGTGTAGCTGAGGAAGGAAAACTGTCATCCAGTCCCGACTAGGAGGCCCCCCAAGGCCGGGAACTGGGACCCGTCCAATTGACTGCGTAGCCCTGAAGGGGTTCGGCGGGTGTGATTGGGACAACACCCCACTCGGTTTCGTTGACACCGTAAGGACCACGAAACTGTGGTTTTAACCCGGAAGGGGCCTGGTGAATTTACGACGAGTCTGTACGATAAAGAAATAGAGCCTTGAAAAAGGCAGTTTGAGCGATCTCAGAGAATAAATTCAATGAAAGATCGAGAGTAGTCGGGGCGACTACAGAGAGCCGTTACGTAAACGCAACGAGAGCGACAGCGAGCGACAATGAGCCGGGAGCGTAGGCGCTTTGTGCACGTACGCGCGCGACGAGAGTCAAACGGTGTCTGGGTGATTGCTCGCGGCTGATCCCGGCCTTATATAGTGCCGCAGATAGTTCCAGTACCTTCTATTGTAGAAACGTCTAGAATATTCGAGTACATACCGGCCCCGATTGACCAGATGTCGATAGTTCTAGTAAGTTTTAGCTGCGTCATATCTACTCGTCAATAGATGGCGCTAGTATTAGATCTACTATTCCACAGTAGATGGCGACTCTATCAGTTCCGCTATTCCACAATAGATGGCGCTAGTGGTAACTAATGTCTCACCATGTATCAGGCATTAATTGCGGCGCGTAACACTGCCCCCTCCTAAGACATGCTCGTCCCGAGCATTATCGGCTCCATAATAACGCGCCAGTCGATCCACATCCACATCCATATCCATCGTCGTCCATCCTCCTCGACGATCTTAGGAGTACCTCTTGCACCTTTCCGTATCCGGTAGGTTACATCATTGATCTTTGTCACAATCCGGTACGGTCCATCCCATTTAGCTTGAAGCTTAGGAGATTTCCCTTTGCTGCGCACTGGATTGTGCAACCACACTAGTGAACCTTCGTCGAACCCTTTACTGTTCATTTTGCGGTTCGGTCGGTTTTGTGCTTCTTATTGTGCTACTGTTTGTTTTTCCTTAAATAAATAAAATAAAATAAAATAACGGGTTTTCATCTTTTCAGACATTTGCTGGCCCGATTGTCTGACGTGCTCACAAATGTCATTCATTTTATTCCGCAAGTTATTCGCATAATCCGTTATACTGCATGGGGCATCAGGTGGTATTCCGGTGATCAGGTCTGCAGGCAGCCGTAATTCTCTTCCAAAGTTTGCGAAGGCTGGTGTCACCGATGTACTTTCGTGAACAGCGCTTGGATATGACAACAAAAACGGTTGTATGTGCTTGTCCCAACCTCGCTGCCGATTTTCCACAACTTTTGCTAGGTACCTCTCCAATATCTGATTAAATCGTTCCACCATTCCATCTGATTGTGGGTGGTAAGAAGTTGTTCTTGTTTTGTGAGTACCCATAACTCGACAAGTTTCCTGGAATATTTGGGACTCAAAATTCCTTCCTTGATCACTGTGAATCTCTAAAGGTACTCCAAAATGACAGAAGACTTCATAAACTAATTTATCTGCAACTGTCGAAGCTTCTTGATTTGGAATGGCGAAGACTTTCGGCCACTTAGTGAAGTAATCCATCACAACCATGAAATACTTGTTACCACTTTCACCTTCCGGAAACGGCCCCGCAACGTCGAGGGCTATCCTCTCCCATGGTGCGCCAACATTGTACAATTTCAATGCACCTCTACTACGAGTCTGAGGTCCCTTTACAGCTGCACAACTTGTACATTTGCGACACCAGTCCTCGACATCGTCCCGACAGTGGACCAAGTAAAACCGTTCTCGTATCTTCAGTAGAGTCCGTTTTACTCCCAGATGACCTCCTGAACAACCACTATGGTACAGCTGTAGAACATCCGGTACTTGAGCTTTAGGGACAACCATTTGCAAATGACACCTATCTCCCCGAGCATTTTCCCATTTTCGGCACAGGACTCCATCCTGAATCACCAAGCTGTCCCATTGGGCCCAATAGCCAATATTCCTTTTCGTGATCGAACTCATCGCTGAGACGTCGCTCCACTTGGGCTTAGGAGCTCTGGCCTTCATCCACTCCAGAATCGGCTTGATGTCCGAATCTTCCTGCTGTGCACGTTGTAGGCTTTCCTTCCACTCGATGCTGAGGTCTGTCTTGACTTGCCTAGTACAATGCTTGCAGTCTTCAGGACAAGGTCTTCTTGACAATGCATCTGCGTTGCCATGAGATTTTCCGCTGCGATGTTCAACCACGAAGTCGTATTCCTGCAGTAGTTCAATCCATCTCGCAACTTGTCCTTCTGGATTTTTGAACTGCAATAGCCATTTCAGTGCAGCGTGGTCAGTTCGTTAGTGGAATTTACGACCCAGAAGATATTTGCTAAAGTGCTGCAATGACTTTACCACAGCAAGCAGTTCTCGTCTCGTAACACAATAGTTCCTTTCAGGTTTCGACAATGACTTGCTGAAGTACGCTATCACAAATTCTTGATCGCCATTCCGCTGGGACAACACACCGCCAAGTCCTATGTTGCTTGCGTCTGTGTCAACTATAAATTCCTTGCCCGCATCAGGGTACCCCAAAATAGGTGTTTTGCACAGACGGTCCGTTAGCTCCTGGAATGCGATGTCGCAACTTCCATCCCAGCAGAAATGTCGCTTCTCCTCGGTTAGCTTATGCAGGGGTTTGGCTATATCTGCAAAGTTCTTGACAAATCGCCGATAGTAGGAGCACAAACCCAGAAACGCTCTGACCTGCGTCTTGTCTTTTGGAATTGGCCAAACCTTGACAGCGGCGATTTTCTCTGGATCCGTGCGGATACCTTCTTCAGACACTACGTATCCCAAAAAGCTAACTTGCCGTTTGAATAGTGAACACTTCTTTGGAATTAACTTGATGTTGGCACTCTGGATCTTCATGAGAACGCGTTCCAGGTTTTAAAGATGTTCTTCAAACGTACGGCCTACGATGATGATGTCATCCAAGTAGACCAGGCAGGCATCGCCAATTAGCCCGGTAAGTACAAGTTCCACCAACCTTTTAAACGTTGCCGGAGCATTGCACAATCCAAACGGCATTACTTTAAATTGCCACAGACCCTTTCCTGTCGAGAATACAGTTTTCTCCTTGTCCTTAGGATCAATTTCAACTTGCCAGTAGCCACTTTTCAGGTCCAGCGTGCTAAACCACTTTACTCCAGTAAGCATGTCCAGCGTGTCATCAATTCTTGGCAAAGGATAGCTGTCCTTCTTGGTAACATCGTTCAGATGACAATAGTCAACACAAAACCTCATGCTGCCGTCCTTCTTTCTAACGAGCACTACATGTGAACACCATGGACTAGATGAAGGTTCAATAACACCATCCTTCACCATCCCCTCAATCATGGTTTCCACTTCCTTTTCGCGTGCTACCGGCAATCTCCTTGGCCGCTGACGGATAGGCAATTCTTCTCCTGTGTTTATTTTGTGTTGAACTAAGCCAGTCCTCCCGATGTCAGCATCGTTTGACGAGAAAACATCGGCATACTTGGGTAACATTTTCTTCGCCTTGACCATTTCATTTTGGGACAGAGCGCTGCGGCAGTCTTCTAAAAGTGTGGTCACTCTCGTTTGTGCATCCTTGCTGAGGGTCCCAGTCGATAGATATTGGCATCGACGCAACCAATCCACTTCCTCGCAAGTACCAACTAGTGTGCCTTTTTCTATAATCTGTTCCTGATCACAAACGTTCAGCACACGTACCCCTGACAGAGATGTCGGTGGCTCTGACCAAAGTTCGTGCCACTTTCCACGGAAGGTCATTGTCTACTCTTTCCACGAGTACAAAAAATCAAAATCAAAAGTCATTTATTCAAATTAGGCTGAGAATCAGCACTTTTCGAACGTCAAAATTACAAAAGACAGTCCCCCAAAACGCCCGCCCTTCACCACTTCCTAGTGCTATCGCTGGGAAGAAGAAGTGGCGGAACAAACTCCCCAGCAGCACAGCTGTCTGTTCAGTTAGAATATAGTTGCATGTATACAATACTAGGAAGCTATGTTCAGTAATGAACATTACAAGAAGCTTAAATTATTTGCCATATGTCAGCTAGCCACGCCAATATACCAACAAATATAATAAAAACTATACGTACTCAAGCTAAAAAATAATTAATTAAAATAAAAATAAAAACTCACTACCTAAATAAAAGCCTCCAGGCATAAAGGGCGTGACAGCTTACATATTTACGCATTGCTGGGTTGGTCACATAGCTGTGACTTGCAGTCACCGATGATGAACTAGGACCATCGATGTGAAATAAATAAGTGAGATAATACTAATAAAAGTAACCTGTCAGTACCTAAACTAATTCTGGAGAAAGAACATGAACATTGTCTTGAGTTAATTAGGGCGACCAACTATTCTAATCGTGTAAGTAGTCGTTGATGGAATAGTAAGCCTTTGAACAAAGGTTGGATTTTACTTGAGCTTTAAACGCATTAAAAGGCAAGTCTAGCAAAGAAGTGGGTATCTTGTTATAAAAGGTTATACCAAGCCCAACAAATGAGTTATGAACCTTATGAAGCCGGTGAAAGGGGGCACGTAGTTTGTCCTTATTTCTAGTGTTAACACTGTGAATATCACTGTTTTTAGTGTACAAGTGCATCTAGTGTACAAGTGCAACGCTGAGTTATCCCAGGATTCCGAGGAAGACTAACCGGCACAATCGTTTCCGATCTCGGCGGAAGAACAATCTTCTTAAGGCTGTACAAGTTCCCTGGTAACGCCCCTTCCACGAAAAGTTCCTCTTGTCCACATTTCAAAACACCTTGCTTGAATCAATTTCGCAAAAATTCTTCCTCATAAAATCAAGGCCCAGGATGCAATCATCCATTATATCAGCCACGATGACATTATGCAGGTAGATTATGTTGCCTAGCTTCAACCCCATCTTCTCTCCATGGACGGGTATGCGCTGACCGGTGGCTGTTACCAAATTAATGTGTACTCGGTTGTATGCGGAGTCCCCAAGGGACCGTCTTATCAGTTGGGAACTGACGACCGTGCGAGAGGCTCCAGTATCTATGGTCAGCTTACACGGCGTTCCGTTGACCTCGCCCTTGATGATTAGGCTGTTCCCGTCTTGGGTTTGTGTGATCGAAACCCTTGGGGCTCTTTGAACATCAGCCAGCACCCGCCCCGCAGTCCTGGCTATTACTCGTTTCCCTGCTGCTGGTGCTGGGCGGTGCTGTTAGCTGCACTGCCCTCTGAATCGAAGGTGGCCCCTTTCCCCACAGCCGTAGCACCTAGGGCTGTATCCTTTACTGCGGTCGCGAACTGTAGCCGCTGCAACCTCCCTGACGCGATGGGAACGATGATCCTGTCGCACGGCTTCCACCTCCAGTGCATGAGCCAAGGCTTCCTTAAGCGTCCCGTGGTGCCCGAGCCTCACAGCAGCTCTAACTTCAAGGTCGCGGATGCCGTCGATGAATGCCTGCACCAGGTTCCCATCAATAAGCGCAGGCACGGACTGGTAAGCTTTACGCACCAGCTTCTCCACTTCAAGGGCCCACTACTGCAGGTTTTCATTACTGCGTTGCACGCGATCCTTGAGCTGCGCACGAAACACGTGTTCCAGGTGAGCGTCGCCATACCGAGCCTCCGATGCCTCAAGAAGCTGCTCGTAAGTCACTTCCTTACCTAGAGCTTCCAGAACAGTTAAGGCCTGGTCGCGCAGGCCTAGGGTGAGGGCAGTCATGGCCTGACTTTTATTCCAACCGTTCGCCTTCATGACAGCCTCAAACTGGATTTTGTAGGCCGACCAGGAAGAAGTTCCGTCGAACGGTGGCACTTTGAATCCACGTAGCGAAGGTGTTGTAGCTACGGGAGGTGCGATTCCATCCCCAAGTTTAAGGTAATCCAGCGTTTTCTTTACGTCAGCTATCACGGTTTTCTTCACGTCAGCCACCACGTTGTCAACCCGATCATTCACTTGGTCGATCCGGATTTCAGCTTCCGTCAGGCGGTTTTCACATTGAGCAACCTTATCCTTCACCTCCTTCATGTGTTTCCCGAAGGTAGCGTGAAGATCCTTCATAAGGAGCATCTGCTCTTCCTGTCGGCGCGCTTGCTCCTCCTGGCGGCGCGCTTGCTCCTCCTTATCGTGTTAGAGCTGTTCTTCCAACCGACGAGCCCGTTCCTCCTGTCGGTGAGCCTGTTTCTCCTGTCGGCGGGCCTGTTCCTCCTTGTCCCGCTGGAGCTGTTCTTCCAACCGACGAGCCTGTTCCTCCTGTCGGCGAGCCTGTTCCTCCTGTCGGCGAGCCTGTTGCTCCTGTCGGCGGGACTGCTCCTGCAGCATCATCATCAGGGCAGCAAGGTCTGGTGCTGCTGATGCTGGAGCTGCTGCGGGCGGGTCGGCCTCCGTGGTTGGTAGCTGGCCCTCCGACCTCTGCGACATAGCTCCACCAAAACGCCTCTGCTCCGTCTCCTGTTGGCGTTGACTCCGTGTACGGATACCCTCCGTGTCGTCTTTAGGTAAAATCGGCATGATTTTAATCACACTTCTGACACCAATTGTTACGAGCTTCGGGTTCGTGACAATAAAAACTGCCGATATAAATTACCCAAAAGTTACACTTTAATTAATCAACACTAACAACAATTCAAAACACACTAATTATTAAACACAATCGCTATTTAGTCGCACTTGAAGATCGCTTTCGATGTATTCGCTTCAATCGTAGAACCAAGTCTGATTGCTCGCGGCTAATCCCGGCCTTATATAGTGCCGCAAATAGTTCCAGAACCTTCTATTGTGGAAACGTCTAGAATGTTCGAGTACATACCGGCCCCGACTGGCTAGATGTCGATAGTTGTAGTAAGTTCTAGCTTCGTCATATCTACTCGTCAATAGATGGCGTTAGTATTAGTTCTACTATTCCACAATAGATGGCGACTCTATCAGTTCCGCTATTCCACAATAGATGGCGCTAGTGGTAACTAACGTCACCCTGTAGCAGGCATTAATTGCGGCGCGTAACACTACCATGGCCTATTTTAATTTAACAAAACGCTGGCGTGACTATTTGGACTCGTTCCTAACCGATTGGATGGAGAAGGCGCAGCACAAGGAAAGGTGGAAGAATATACTTAAAGTAAAGTAAAAAAGTTTATTGACAATATAAAAGAACAAACCTTACATACTAAATCCTGCCAATCCTGTGATTTGTGTCTACTATTACAATTATAATTACGTATGTAGTTATAAATACCTGTGTACGTTATGCCGTTGTTTGAGCTTAATTCACTCTGACCTCCGTACTAGTGAAAACTGTATTACGGCAGGTCATCCTCGTTCACAAACACTCACACACTTCCACCCAATTTCCAATAATTTGCATTTGACTGCTAATTATAACACTGATTTATGAGTATGGTTATAAGAATACAGACACTTAAGTGGGTATTATTTGATCCTTTGATGATTTGATAACAATAATAACGAGGGTAATTATAAAATATTAAAAGTAAGTATACGAAAAAATTTCAGATAAAAAAAAGTTTGGATCTTATGAGTTACCTACGGTTATGAACTTATAACAACAAAATATCAAGATAAAAATGACTAATACTACAAAAACTACCAAAAAAGTAAATTATAAACATGTACAAAAAATTGTCTATGTGTGTGAAATGTAGGTTAGTGAATGTGTGTGTAGATGTGTTTGCATGGTAAGAATGTGTATGTATTTCTGTACATGTATTTATGATATGTGTGGTCATTATAGTTCATTTCGATGAGATATATATTTAGTTTTTTTGCAAACAGAGAGAGTCGAATCGCGTAAATTGATGGTCTTCGACAGCTGGTTATATAAATGTGGCCCGAGATGGTCAAAAATTTATCTGAAAAGACCGTCTTACGTTTAGGTATGGAGAACACGTGAGACGATAACAAATATTAGTGTATCATGAGGGGCAATTTGTTTACTAATAGCAAAATTTGCGTGAATTGTGGTTTAAAAGTTATTTGAGAAAAACACATTTTGCTGGAGTAACGTTTGAAACGTTACCCTGGCAAAATCGATTTTCAAAAATTCAGTCTGGAACCTAATACATGAATAGATAGCTATTGTTGCGTAGTAAATGTTTGTAAATAGCAAAATTTGTGTGTAATGGTTCTTGAGTTAAACTTTTTGGGATTTCCCAGATCTCGAAAACGGCTCAGCGCAGAAGATTGAAAAAAATACAAATAAGAGACCTTAATTTGTTTAAACACTACTTTTTGATTTAGTTGTCGTAAACCAATGGAATTAAATGGTTTCAAAAATCAGATAAAAACGGATTTGCAAGTAAACCAAAACACTTATAACCAAATAAACTTTTAAAAATATATTCAAAGCAGCTAAAGCATCTTTCATTAGTAACAAGGTTAAATCAGCAGACAATAAAATAAAGACAGTTTGGAAGATTATTAACAATGAAACGAACAGGAACAAAACACGTAATACTGATTTCACACTTTCCGCGGTCTCATTAGCGATAACATCGATATTGCTCAGGAATTTACAACTTTCTTTAATAAAATATCCCAATTAAAACTACAGAAACGTTAAATTCCTCGCCCGCACTAGCTATAGAATTATTGAGAGCGAATGTCTCAGCCTGTACTGTGGAATTTAAATTTAAACATATTAACCCTATAGATATTATAAAAGCATTCAGGCAACTTAAGATCAAAATTATCGAAGATCTGTGCTGTGGGGCATGTCTACTAAAGTTTGTCAATCCATTATTGAGACAATTGCACCCTACTTAGCTTTAATATTTAATTTGTGTGTAGATCAAGGGGTATTCCCGGATTTAATGAAGTTCAGTAAAGTTATTCCACTTTTCAAATCTGGGGACAGCAAAGACACAAATAATTATAGACCCGTATCGGTTTTGCCGGTTTTCAGCAAAGTGTTTGAAAAAGTAATGTTAAATCAAATGCTCAATCATTTTAATCGTAACAACATCCTACACGATCAACAGTATGGTTTCACCAAAGGACGTTGTACAACTGACGCCGGTGTCACCTTATTAAAGCACATCTTTAACGCATGGGAAGAGGCACAAGATGCAATAGGCATCTTTTGCGATCTATGCAAGGCATTTGACTGCGTGAATTACGAAACACTGCTCTTGAAACTTGAGCATTACGGACTGGGTAAACTAGCTGTTAGCTTAATAAAATCATATTTAAATGATAGATTTCAGCAAGTTCAAATAAACGGTGTGAATTCATTGGGTTTAAAAGTCAAAATGGGAGTGCCGCAGGGCTCAATATTGGGGCCGTTCCTATTTTTAGTATATATAAATGATTTACCTCATTTACTAAAAACCCGACCACAAATGGTGTTATTTGCTGATGACACATCACTGAGTTTTATAGTAGACAGACGTGCACAGCAGCTTGACGACGTAAATAATGCTATGCTTATGGTCCATAATTGGTTTACTGTAAATAATTTAGTATTAAATGAGAAAAAAACTAAATGTATTAGATTCGCTTTACCGAATGTTAGAAGTAGTGAATGTCACGTTGTATTGAATAGGGAAATACTTGAATTCGTCGAAAGTACGGTTTTCTTGGGTATCACGCTTGACTCAAAGCTGCAGTGGGGTCCTCACCTAACATCACTTGCAGGGCGGCTAAGTTCAGCCGCTTACACTGTCTGGAAAATCCGTCAATTAACAGACGTGGAAACCGCAAGACTGGTCTATTTTAGTTACTTCCATAGCATCATGTCTTACGGTATTTTGCTGTGGGGACGGGCTGCAGATATTGATTCTATCTTCATTCTGCAAAAGAGGGCTGTCAGAGCCATCTACAATCTCAGCAGACGCGAATCTCTAAGGCAACTGTTTAAAAAAATTAACATCATGACGGTTCCTTGTCAATATATATACGAGAACATTATGTACGTTCGAAAACATCTACATCTTTTTAGTAAGATAAGTGACAGGCATAACTTTAACACTAGGAATAGGAACAAACTAGATCAACCGCGCTTCAGATTGTCTAAAGTAAAAACTTCTTTTATGGGGTACTGTGTAAAATGTTATAATAAAATACCACTCGATATTCTTCAACTAAATGAGAAGAAATTTAAAACATGCATTAAACGCACACTATGTAGACAAGCATATTATAAGTTGGACGAGTATATAGTAGATAAAAATGCTTGGCTTAATGCTGGTCCTGCTCCACAGGCAGTTGGGCTTACAAGTTGATCACAATTTCAATATTTGGAAGAGATGCTTCCCCTTTTTGTTTTTTTTTAGTGTTTATTTTATTTAATCAGGATTAACTTTTAATACTTCAGTATTAAATACCTCTTCATGATTGGTAGTTATTTTTTTTTTCTCTCATCTTGATTATATTGCAAACTATAGTTTTGTATAATTTAGAAGCATTTTTGAAAATTTTGTAAATGTAAGAACCATGGATCCGTTTTTTATGATATTTTGATGTTGACTTGAAAGAGCATGGCAGTTGAGAATATGTCATGCTTACTTAAATGTCTCACTGGTGGTGGCGCGTGTGTTGGATCATTCGGTTCCCTACGAAATGGTTGAGCTGGGTGGTGCTAATCCACGCGTCATGTTCGTGAACGGGCGCCATCAGTTGAGACTGGTCATCTCTTAACTGCCAAGGCTTATTTTAAATTTTATATTTTAATTTGTTTTTTTACATTGTTCTCACATATAGAAGCAATAAGAATAATGTAACCAGGACTTTGTAAAAATGTCTTGATTTAAAAGAGTGTCCATGGAGTTTCTTGCCCGTTCTTCTCCATAGAGATCTACGCTTTGGAATGAGCAACTAGCTTCAACTTTCTGACTAACTGACCGACTATTTAATTTTGACAATTCAAAAGTGCCTGTAAATGGTTTAATTGAAATAAATGATTTGAGTTTGAGTTTGAAACAGCTGTAAAAATACCCATGGTAGAGGCTTATAACGTCAAATATATAAAATTTTGTATCTTTACACGATAAGAAGAAATAAAAACAAATTTGATTAATTTTAGACTGGTCGTACTTTAGCGATGAAATACGCAGTTCCCAAAACATTAAAAACCGTGGCATACTTTAAACAAATTAAAATGATTCATGAACATTCATTCCTATTAATTTCAGCTTTCAATTACGGCTGTAACGAAAGTTATATCAAAATCAAGAATATGTCAGAAATTCTCTAATAAGCCGACCAAATCGAAAAGGTTACGAAAAAGCGGCCGCACCATACATAAGCGAACCATCTTAAATGAATGGGATAATACGGATGTTTTGTTAATACAGTTGCATACAAAAGTTTGCTGGTCAGCACCCTAATTGCGTAACACACAATCAATTGTAATCTGAATCATTTTGAAGCAAATTGCTAATCCATTGCTTCATAAGTTCGAAAAATTTATCTGCTCAACACGTAAATAACGCAATGAATTTTGTTCAACTGTCAAAATGAAACCGATTCCGATTGATTGTGTGTTACGCAATTAGGGTGCAGGTTAGTAAAAATAATAAAATGGTCATGATTCATTATTTTTATTTAAAAATCAGTCTCATATTTAGTTGACCAAACGGAAACAATAAACTATATTTTCGCGTCGGTGTCCGTTCCACCCCGTATATATATTTGTATTGATTTGAATCACACTATAAATTATTTACTGAGATTATTACTTGCCTTTTTAAAGTTACTTTGTCTTTAAATGACACCATGACATGACATGATGTGACTTATGATCCATTAAATTGTTTAAAACTACTGTTAGTTAACATGATTTTCATTTATAAAATAGAAAACTTTTAGAAATTGTGTAATATGGTACCGGCACTTCGAACATTAAAAAATCGGTTTTACTTATAACGTTTTTCTGCTTAACTGTACAAAACATCGGACACTAAGTTGCTAATTTGCGAAGACAACTCGTACGTACGGTGCGGCCGCTTTTACGTGACCTTTTTAATTTGGTCGGCTTATTAGAAAATTTCTGACATATTCTTGATTTTGATATAACTTTTATTACAGCCGTAATTAAAAGCTGAAATTAACAGGAATGAATGTTCATGAATCATTTTAATTTGTTTAAAGTATGCCACGTTTATTAATGTTTTGGGAACTGCGTATTTCATCGCTAAAGTACGACCAGTCTAAAATTAATCAAATTTGTTTGTTTTTCTTCTTATCGTGTAAAGATACAAAATTTTATATATTTGACGTTATAAGCCTCTACCATGGGTATTTTTACAGCTGTTTATTTGGTTATAAGTGTTTTGGTTTACTTGCAAATCCGTTTTTATCTGATTTTTGAAACCATTTAATTCCATTGGTTTACGACAACTAAATCAAAAAGTAGTGTTTAAACAAATTAAGGTCTCTTATTTGTATTTTTTTCAATCTTCTGCGCTGAGCCGTTTTCGAGATCTGGGAAATCCCAAAAAGTTTAACTCAAGAACCATTACACACAAATTTTGCTATTTACAAACATTTACTACGCAACAATAGCTATCTATTCATGTATTAGGTTCCAGACTGAATTTTTGAAAATCGATTTTGCCAGGGTAACGTTTCAAACGTTACTCCAACAAAATGTGTTTTTTTCAAATAACTTTTAAACCACAATTCACGCAAATTTTGCTATTAGTAAACAAATTGCCCCTCATGATATGATATACTAATTATTTGTTATGGTCTCACCTCTCAAATGCACAACATTTTGCCAGGGTAACGCACACGAACACTGATCCTTTCTTCGCCTTGAAGTGAGATTAGGTATCAGAGTGTTGAAGTTTACAGCATTGCTTATAAATATTTGTCTTACTGTGAGCAAAGACAAATTCTTATATAATAGATGCGTGGGATATCTAAATTTTTTGAAGCTCATTACTTTTAATATTGCTCGCTGAGCTCTTTCGAGACTTATCATGGTTGTTTTTGAGGCACCTCCCCAAACAGTGATACAATATGACAATACTGATTGGCATAAAGAAAAATAAATTGTTCTAAGTAGTTTGAGGTGACATATATTACAAATATTTTTAAACACATGGATCATTTTCCTAGCCCGGGTTATTAAGGTACCGATATGTTCCCCCCAGTTAAGGTTTTGGTCTAGTATCAAACCCAGATATTTGATAGAGGATCCTTTTATGAGACTATAGCAGGAACAGTCTACAGCACTTTTACAACTATGTAACTTTATTTGCAAGTTATTTGGAGGTTGCGTGTTATTCCTAATGCTGAAGGTTAAATATTTTGTTTTCTGCGCACTTAATGTGAGAAGGTTGTGATCGAGCCAAGACGTAACTAAAGCAAATCCTTCATTAGCCAAGCTGAACACTTCAGTCCACGTGCGCCCATGAAACAAAAGTACCGTATCGTCAGCAAAGGACATTATTTGTCCTTGTATCAGATTGAGACTACTCAAGTCATTAATATTGTTACGAGCTTCGGGTTCGTGACAATAAAAACTGCCGATATAAATTACCCAAAAGTTACACTTTAATTAATCAACACTAACAACAACTCGAAACACACTAATTATACAACACAATCGCTCTTAAATCGCACTTGAAGATCGCTTTCGATGTATTCGCATCTGTCGCAGAACTAAGTCTCATTGCTCGCAGCTAATCCTGGCCTTATATAGTGCCGCAGATGGTTCCAGAACCTTCTTTCGTAGAAACATCTAGAATGTTCGAGTACATACCGGCCCCGACTGACCAGATGTCGATAGTTCTAGTAAGTTCTAGCTTTGTCATATCTACTCGTCAATAGATGGCGCTGACGGATGGCGTGACTATTAGTTCTACTATTCCACAATAGATGGCGCCAGTTAGTCCTGCCAATCCACAATAGATGGCGCCAGTGGTAACTAATGTCACCATGTATCTAGCATTAATTGTGGCGCGTAACACTGCCCCCTCCTAAGACATGCTCGTCGCGAGCATTATCGGCTCCATAATAACGCGCCAATCGATCCACATGGACGATCTTAGGAGTACCTCTTGCACCTTTCTGTATCCGGTAGGTTACGTCATTGATCTTTGTCACAATCCGGTACGGTCCATCCCATTTAGCTTGAAGCTTAGGAGATTTCCCCTTGCTGCGGACTGGATTTTGCAACCACACTAGTGAACCTTCGTCGAACCCTTAATGTTCATTTTGCGGTCATAACGGGTTTTCATCTTTTCAGACATTTGCTGGCCCGATTGTCTGACGTGCTCATAAATGTCATTCATTTTGTTCCGCAAGTTATTCGCATAATCGGTTATACTGCGTGGGGCATCAGGTGGTATTCCGGTGATCAGGTCTGCAGGCAGCCGTAATTCTCTTCCAAAGTTTGCGAAAGCTGGTGTCACCGATGTACTTTCGTGAACAGCGCTTCGATATGACAACAAAAACGGTTATATGTGCTTGTCCCAATCTCGTTGCCGATTTTCCGCAACTTTTGCTAGGTACCTCTCCAGTGTCTAATTAAATCGTTCCACCATTCCATCCGATTGTGGGTGGTAAGAAGTTGTTCTTGTTTTATGAGTACCCATAACTCGACAAGTTTCCTGGAATATTTGGGACTCAAAATTCCTTCCTTGATCACTGTGAATCTCTAGTGGAACTCCAAAACGACAGAAGACTTCATAAACTAATTTATCTGCAACTGTCGAAGCTTCTTGATTTGGAATGGCGAAGACTTCCGGCCGGCAAGAATGTGTAAAAATTGGAAGCAGCTTAATCTCAAGCCTTTTTGTCCTCGATATAAGCCTTAACGGTATAAAAGGCTTTCTGGCACAACTTACGTTTAATGAATGATTAGATCTTGAACGAGGCTTGGAACTTTATTGTAGAAGCGTATGTAAATGGTATCATCTGAAGCTGTTAGAAAATTATCGATATTTGTGAAGGCGGGAGGCCTGTATAGGGATATAATTGCTAGTTCATTTTTTATAGTGGTAGGTAACTAAACAATTTACTTCATCACTAACTATTGTTGCTTCCGTCACAGTAACCTTCAAACTATCCTTACAGAAAACAGCTATACCATCGTTTTGATTCAAATAGTTACATGGGGGCCTTTGCCCAGCAGTGAGACAATATAGGCTGACGGAAGCGGAATGTCATTGTTTTTTAAATCTTTTCATTGCGGACGCTTTTAACGTTCTGCATCGTTCTCACATAAATCATTTTAACATGAATCATCATCTGCCTAGCCTTTTCCCAACTATGTTGGGATCGGCTTCCAGTCTAACCGGATGCCAGTAGATATTTTACATACGTACCCCAAAGAATCCTTTAGTTTTCCTTCAAATTTAAATTCGGTTATAGAGAACTGAGGAAGAACTTGAGTGAGATGAGATCTTTACAGGGAAATCTAGAACCACAGGTTCTGAGAGCCAGGTCCACGTTCCAGAACCAGCACAGCATCTACGTCTCTACGAAATTAATTTTATTTTTAAATTTAAGAAAAGATCAGCTTTCCCAGAGGTCTTTACATTTTTTTTTTTACTCTTATTTATTTTTATTCACAAATACAACAATTACAATTTACAAACTAACACTAAAATAACAAAATTAAAATACCATACGAGTACATTTTGATCGTGTTACTATTCCATTGTTGTTCCTAACTATAATTCGGTACCTCGGTGGCAGGGCGAGGGCGCGTGGCGCCGGCGCGGCGACGTGGTGGTGCGCACGTGCCACGTGCTGGAGCTGGCCACCAAGCTGTTCCTGGTGGTGCAGAACGCCGTGGGCGCGCCGCCGCACGTCAACGTCGCCACCGAGTGAGTACACTACGTGCGACGTGCTGGTGCGCACGTGCCACGTGCTGGAGCTGGCCACCAAGCTGTTCCTGGTGGTGCAGAACGCCGTGGGCGCGCCGCCGCACGTCAACGTCGCCACCGAGTGAGTACACTACGTGCGACGTGCTGGTGCGCACGTGCCACGTGCTGGAGCTGGCCACCAAGCTGTTCCTGGTGGTGCAGAACGCCGTGGGCGCGCCGCCGCACGTCAACGTCGCCACCGAGTGAGTACACTACGTGCGACGTGCTGGTGCGCACGTGCCACGTGCTGGAGCTGGCCACCAAGCTGTTCCTGGTGGTGCAGAACGCCGTGGGCGCGCCGCCGCACGTCAACGTCGCCACCGAGTGAGTACACTACGTGCGACGTGCTGGTGCGCACGTGCCACGTGCTGGAGCTGGCCACCAAGCTGTTCCTGGTGGTGCAGAACGCCGTGGGCGCGCCGCCGCACGTCAACGTCGCCACCGAGTGAGTACACTACGTGCGACGTGCTGGTGCGCACGTGCCACGTGCTGGAGCTGGCCACCAAGCTGTTCCTGGTGGTGCAGAACGCCGTGGGCGCGCCGCCGCACGTCAACGTCGCCACCGAGTGAGTACACTACGTGCGACGTGCTGGTGCGCACGTGCCACGTGCTGGAGCTGGCCACCAAGCTGTTCCTGGTGGTGCAGAACGCCGTGGGCGCGCCGCCGCACGTCAACGTCGCCACCGAGTGAGTACACTACGTGCGACGTGCTGGTGCGCACGTGCCACGTGCTGGAGCTGGCCACCAAGCTGTTCCTGGTGGTGCAGAACGCCGTGGGCGCGCCGCCGCACGTCAACGTCGCCACCGAGTGAGTACACTACGTGCGACGTGCTGGTGCGCACGTGCCACGTGCTGGAGCTGGCCACCAAGCTGTTCCTGGTGGTGCAGAACGCCGTGGGCGCGCCGCCGCACGTCAACGTCGCCACCGAGTGAGTACACTACGTGCGACGTGCTGGTGCGCACGTGCCACGTGCTGGAGCTGGCCACCAAGCTGTTCCTGGTGGTGCAGAACGCCGTGGGCGCGCCGCCGCACGTCAACGTCGCCACCGAGTGAGTACACTACGTGCGACGTGCTGGTGCGCACGTGCCACGTGCTGGAGCTGGCCACCAAGCTGTTCCTGGTGGTGCAGAACGCCGTGGGCGCGCCGCCGCACGTCAACGTCGCCACCGAGTGAGTACACTACGTGCGACGTGCTGGTGCGCACGTGCCACGTGCTGGAGCTGGCCACCAAGCTGTTCCTGGTGGTGCAGAACGCCGTGGGCGCGCCGCCGCACGTCAACGTCGCCACCGAGTGAGTACACTACGTGCGACGTGCTGGTGCGCACGTGCCACGTGCTGGAGCTGGCCACCAAGCTGTTCCTGGTGGTGCAGAACGCCGTGGGCGCGCCGCCGCACGTCAACGTCGCCACCGAGTGAGTACACTACGTGCGACGTGCTGGTGCGCACGTGCCACGTGCTGGAGCTGGCCACCAAGCTGTTCCTGGTGGTGCAGAACGCCGTGGGCGCGCCGCCGCACGTCAACGTCGCCACCGAGTGAGTACACTACGTGCGACGTGCTGGTGCGCACGTGCCACGTGCTGGAGCTGGCCACCAAGCTGTTCCTGGTGGTGCAGAACGCCGTGGGCGCGCCGCCGCACGTCAACGTCGCCACCGAGTGAGTACACTACGTGCGACGTGCTGGTGCGCACGTGCCACGTGCTGGAGCTGGCCACCAAGCTGTTCCTGGTGGTGCAGAACGCCGTGGGCGCGCCGCCGCACGTCAACGTCGCCACCGAGTGAGTACACTACGTGCGACGTGCTGGTGCGCACGTGCCACGTGCTGGAGCTGGCCACCAAGCTGTTCCTGGTGGTGCAGAACGCCGTGGGCGCGCCGCCGCACGTCAACGTCGCCACCGAGTGAGTACACTACGTGCGACGTGCTGGTGCGCACGTGCCACGTGCTGGAGCTGGCCACCAAGCTGTTCCTGGTGGTGCAGAACGCCGTGGGCGCGCCGCCGCACGTCAACGTCGCCACCGAGTGAGTACACTACGTGCGACGTGCTGGTGCGCACGTGCCACGTGCTGGAGCTGGCCACCAAGCTGTTCCTGGTGGTGCAGAACGCCGTGGGCGCGCCGCCGCACGTCAACGTCGCCACCGAGTGAGTACACTACGTGCGACGTGCTGGTGCGCACGTGCCACGTGCTGGAGCTGGCCACCAAGCTGTTCCTGGTGGTGCAGAACGCCGTGGGCGCGCCGCCGCACGTCAACGTCGCCACCGAGTGAGTACACTACGTGCGACGTGCTGGTGCGCACGTGCCACGTGCTGGAGCTGGCCACCAAGCTGTTCCTGGTGGTGCAGAACGCCGTGGGCGCGCCGCCGCACGTCAACGTCGCCACCGAGTGAGTACACTACGTGCGACGTGCTGGTGCGCACGTGCCACGTGCTGGAGCTGGCCACCAAGCTGTTCCTGGTGGTGCAGAACGCCGTGGGCGCGCCGCCGCACGTCAACGTCGCCACCGAGTGAGTACACTACGTGCGACGTGCTGGTGCGCACGTGCCACGTGCTGGAGCTGGCCACCAAGCTGTTCCTGGTGGTGCAGAACGCCGTGGGCGCGCCGCCGCACGTCAACGTCGCCACCGAGTGAGTACACTACGTGCGACGTGCTGGTGCGCACGTGCCACGTGCTGGAGCTGGCCACCAAGCTGTTCCTGGTGGTGCAGAACGCCGTGGGCGCGCCGCCGCACGTCAACGTCGCCACCGAGTGAGTACACTACGTGCGACGTGCTGGTGCGCACGTGCCACGTGCTGGAGCTGGCCACCAAGCTGTTCCTGGTGGTGCAGAACGCCGTGGGCGCGCCGCCGCACGTCAACGTCGCCACCGAGTGAGTACACTACGTGCGACGTGCTGGTGCGCACGTGCCACGTGCTGGAGCTGGCCACCAAGCTGTTCCTGGTGGTGCAGAACGCCGTGGGCGCGCCGCCGCACGTCAACGTCGCCACCGAGTGAGTACACTACGTGCGACGTGCTGGTGCGCACGTGCCACGTGCTGGAGCTGGCCACCAAGCTGTTCCTGGTGGTGCAGAACGCCGTGGGCGCGCCGCCGCACGTCAACGTCGCCACCGAGTGAGTACACTACGTGCGACGTGCTGGTGCGCACGTGCCACGTGCTGGAGCTGGCCACCAAGCTGTTCCTGGTGGTGCAGAACGCCGTGGGCGCGCCGCCGCACGTCAACGTCGCCACCGAGTGAGTACACTACGTGCGACGTGCTGGTGCGCACGTGCCACGTGCTGGAGCTGGCCACCAAGCTGTTCCTGGTGGTGCAGAACGCCGTGGGCGCGCCGCCGCACGTCAACGTCGCCACCGAGTGAGTACACTACGTGCGACGTGCTGGTGCGCACGTGCCACGTGCTGGAGCTGGCCACCAAGCTGTTCCTGGTGGTGCAGAACGCCGTGGGCGCGCCGCCGCACGTCAACGTCGCCACCGAGTGAGTACACTACGTGCGACGTGCTGGTGCGCACGTGCCACGTGCTGGAGCTGGCCACCAAGCTGTTCCTGGTGGTGCAGAACGCCGTGGGCGCGCCGCCGCACGTCAACGTCGCCACCGAGTGAGTACACTACGTGCGACGTGCTGGTGCGCACGTGCCACGTGCTGGAGCTGGCCACCAAGCTGTTCCTGGTGGTGCAGAACGCCGTGGGCGCGCCGCCGCACGTCAACGTCGCCACCGAGTGAGTACACTACGTGCGACGTGCTGGTGCGCACGTGCCACGTGCTGGAGCTGGCCACCAAGCTGTTCCTGGTGGTGCAGAACGCCGTGGGCGCGCCGCCGCACGTCAACGTCGCCACCGAGTGAGTACACTACGTGCGACGTGCTGGTGCGCACGTGCCACGTGCTGGAGCTGGCCACCAAGCTGTTCCTGGTGGTGCAGAACGCCGTGGGCGCGCCGCCGCACGTCAACGTCGCCACCGAGTGAGTACACTACGTGCGACGTGCTGGTGCGCACGTGCCACGTGCTGGAGCTGGCCACCAAGCTGTTCCTGGTGGTGCAGAACGCCGTGGGCGCGCCGCCGCACGTCAACGTCGCCACCGAGTGAGTACACTACGTGCGACGTGCTGGTGCGCACGTGCCACGTGCTGGAGCTGGCCACCAAGCTGTTCCTGGTGGTGCAGAACGCCGTGGGCGCGCCGCCGCACGTCAACGTCGCCACCGAGTGAGTACACTACGTGCGACGTGCTGGTGCGCACGTGCCACGTGCTGGAGCTGGCCACCAAGCTGTTCCTGGTGGTGCAGAACGCCGTGGGCGCGCCGCCGCACGTCAACGTCGCCACCGAGTGAGTACACTACGTGCGACGTGCTGGTGCGCACGTGCCACGTGCTGGAGCTGGCCACCAAGCTGTTCCTGGTGGTGCAGAACGCCGTGGGCGCGCCGCCGCACGTCAACGTCGCCACCGAGTGAGTACACTACGTGCGACGTGCTGGTGCGCACGTGCCACGTGCTGGAGCTGGCCACCAAGCTGTTCCTGGTGGTGCAGAACGCCGTGGGCGCGCCGCCGCACGTCAACGTCGCCACCGAGTGAGTACACTACGTGCGACGTGCTGGTGCGCACGTGCCACGTGCTGGAGCTGGCCACCAAGCTGTTCCTGGTGGTGCAGAACGCCGTGGGCGCGCCGCCGCACGTCAACGTCGCCACCGAGTGAGTACACTACGTGCGACGTGCTGGTGCGCACGTGCCACGTGCTGGAGCTGGCCACCAAGCTGTTCCTGGTGGTGCAGAACGCCGTGGGCGCGCCGCCGCACGTCAACGTCGCCACCGAGTGAGTACACTACGTGCGACGTGCTGGTGCGCACGTGCCACGTGCTGGAGCTGGCCACCAAGCTGTTCCTGGTGGTGCAGAACGCCGTGGGCGCGCCGCCGCACGTCAACGTCGCCACCGAGTGAGTACACTACGTGCGACGTGCTGGTGCGCACGTGCCACGTGCTGGAGCTGGCCACCAAGCTGTTCCTGGTGGTGCAGAACGCCGTGGGCGCGCCGCCGCACGTCAACGTCGCCACCGAGTGAGTACACTACGTGCGACGTGCTGGTGCGCACGTGCCACGTGCTGGAGCTGGCCACCAAGCTGTTCCTGGTGGTGCAGAACGCCGTGGGCGCGCCGCCGCACGTCAACGTCGCCACCGAGTGAGTACACTACGTGCGACGTGCTGGTGCGCACGTGCCACGTGCTGGAGCTGGCCACCAAGCTGTTCCTGGTGGTGCAGAACGCCGTGGGCGCGCCGCCGCACGTCAACGTCGCCACCGAGTGAGTACACTACGTGCGACGTGCTGGTGCGCACGTGCCACGTGCTGGAGCTGGCCACCAAGCTGTTCCTGGTGGTGCAGAACGCCGTGGGCGCGCCGCCGCACGTCAACGTCGCCACCGAGTGAGTACACTACGTGCGACGTGCTGGTGCGCACGTGCCACGTGCTGGAGCTGGCCACCAAGCTGTTCCTGGTGGTGCAGAACGCCGTGGGCGCGCCGCCGCACGTCAACGTCGCCACCGAGTGAGTACACTACGTGCGACGTGCTGGTGCGCACGTGCCACGTGCTGGAGCTGGCCACCAAGCTGTTCCTGGTGGTGCAGAACGCCGTGGGCGCGCCGCCGCACGTCAACGTCGCCACCGAGTGAGTACACTACGTGCGACGTGCTGGTGCGCACGTGCCACGTGCTGGAGCTGGCCACCAAGCTGTTCCTGGTGGTGCAGAACGCCGTGGGCGCGCCGCCGCACGTCAACGTCGCCACCGAGTGAGTACACTACGTGCGACGTGCTGGTGCGCACGTGCCACGTGCTGGAGCTGGCCACCAAGCTGTTCCTGGTGGTGCAGAACGCCGTGGGCGCGCCGCCGCACGTCAACGTCGCCACCGAGTGAGTACACTACGTGCGACGTGCTGGTGCGCACGTGCCACGTGCTGGAGCTGGCCACCAAGCTGTTCCTGGTGGTGCAGAACGCCGTGGGCGCGCCGCCGCACGTCAACGTCGCCACCGAGTGAGTACACTACGTGCGACGTGCTGGTGCGCACGTGCCACGTGCTGGAGCTGGCCACCAAGCTGTTCCTGGTGGTGCAGAACGCCGTGGGCGCGCCGCCGCACGTCAACGTCGCCACCGAGTGAGTACACTACGTGCGACGTGCTGGTGCGCACGTGCCACGTGCTGGAGCTGGCCACCAAGCTGTTCCTGGTGGTGCAGAACGCCGTGGGCGCGCCGCCGCACGTCAACGTCGCCACCGAGTGAGTACACTACGTGCGACGTGCTGGTGCGCACGTGCCACGTGCTGGAGCTGGCCACCAAGCTGTTCCTGGTGGTGCAGAACGCCGTGGGCGCGCCGCCGCACGTCAACGTCGCCACCGAGTGAGTACACTACGTGCGACGTGCTGGTGCGCACGTGCCACGTGCTGGAGCTGGCCACCAAGCTGTTCCTGGTGGTGCAGAACGCCGTGGGCGCGCCGCCGCACGTCAACGTCGCCACCGAGTGAGTACACTACGTGCGACGTGCTGGTGCGCACGTGCCACGTGCTGGAGCTGGCCACCAAGCTGTTCCTGGTGGTGCAGAACGCCGTGGGCGCGCCGCCGCACGTCAACGTCGCCACCGAGTGAGTACACTACGTGCGACGTGCTGGTGCGCACGTGCCACGTGCTGGAGCTGGCCACCAAGCTGTTCCTGGTGGTGCAGAACGCCGTGGGCGCGCCGCCGCACGTCAACGTCGCCACCGAGTGAGTACACTACGTGCGACGTGCTGGTGCGCACGTGCCACGTGCTGGAGCTGGCCACCAAGCTGTTCCTGGTGGTGCAGAACGCCGTGGGCGCGCCGCCGCACGTCAACGTCGCCACCGAGTGAGTACACTACGTGCGACGTGCTGGTGCGCACGTGCCACGTGCTGGAGCTGGCCACCAAGCTGTTCCTGGTGGTGCAGAACGCCGTGGGCGCGCCGCCGCACGTCAACGTCGCCACCGAGTGAGTACACTACGTGCGACGTGCTGGTGCGCACGTGCCACGTGCTGGAGCTGGCCACCAAGCTGTTCCTGGTGGTGCAGAACGCCGTGGGCGCGCCGCCGCACGTCAACGTCGCCACCGAGTGAGTACACTACGTGCGACGTGCTGGTGCGCACGTGCCACGTGCTGGAGCTGGCCACCAAGCTGTTCCTGGTGGTGCAGAACGCCGTGGGCGCGCCGCCGCACGTCAACGTCGCCACCGAGTGAGTACACTACGTGCGACGTGCTGGTGCGCACGTGCCACGTGCTGGAGCTGGCCACCAAGCTGTTCCTGGTGGTGCAGAACGCCGTGGGCGCGCCGCCGCACGTCAACGTCGCCACCGAGTGAGTACACTACGTGCGACGTGCTGGTGCGCACGTGCCACGTGCTGGAGCTGGCCACCAAGCTGTTCCTGGTGGTGCAGAACGCCGTGGGCGCGCCGCCGCACGTCAACGTCGCCACCGAGTGAGTACACTACGTGCGACGTGCTGGTGCGCACGTGCCACGTGCTGGAGCTGGCCACCAAGCTGTTCCTGGTGGTGCAGAACGCCGTGGGCGCGCCGCCGCACGTCAACGTCGCCACCGAGTGAGTACACTACGTGCGACGTGCTGGTGCGCACGTGCCACGTGCTGGAGCTGGCCACCAAGCTGTTCCTGGTGGTGCAGAACGCCGTGGGCGCGCCGCCGCACGTCAACGTCGCCACCGAGTGAGTACACTACGTGCGACGTGCTGGTGCGCACGTGCCACGTGCTGGAGCTGGCCACCAAGCTGTTCCTGGTGGTGCAGAACGCCGTGGGCGCGCCGCCTAATGAGAACCAGCCACGTGCTACAAACTGCACCACGTATCAAAGACACGCTGCTGCTGCAACCGTGAATGATTTGAGTTTTTTTTTAGGCGAGAGCTCCAGGCTAGCTCACGAAATTCAAATTCCCTACGTTTTTTGCAATTTGCAGGTCAGTATAAGATTGTATGTTGATTAAAATATGATTCGCGACCAGAATGAATAAGTAATTACAGAATTATAATTACCAATACACTTCAGAAAATATAAGAAAGTTGTAATGTCGCGGCCACAGCGGATCCCCCTTCAAAAATGATGTCTCTTATACTCAAAACCATATCCGACTGACTGCTCGACGAATCATGCTTATTACGCGCGGCAGGTTCGAGGCGAACTTCGGGCAGCAGCTGGTGACGCTGGCCTTCCACGCGGTGGGCGCGGGCGGCGCGGGGCCCGGGGGCCCGGGCGGCGCGCGCTTGCTGCGCCGCGGCTCGCGCATGGACGTGCTGGTGTAGGGCGCGGGGCCGGGGGCCCGGGCGCGCGCACGGACGGGCCGCTGTAGTGTCACGCGGTGGGCGCGGCCAGCACTGCTGCGGCGCGGCCGGCGCACGGACGTACTGGTGTGGTGCCACCGCAGTGTTCACTGTAGGGTAGGGGTGACCCGCTCTAGCTCTTATGATAACGTAGCTCACTAGACGCATAGCCCATCGGCGATGTTACACCTAACGAATAGTTATGTATGGATAGTTTACTTGTAAGTCGGACCGAGGCGCCTCATTGCATGCGGCGCGCGGTTACTCTCGGCTCGCGGCACACAATCATGGTTATCAGCCGGCCCCGGGGGCGAGTCTTACGATGACTTGATGCGTTATTCATGTTTTGTAGTGAGAGCGGTTTGATAACGAGATTGTTTCACTGCAAATTTTGGCACAAAGAGCGGATTTTGCTCAAAGAATCAGTACCATATATATAAACCGGCCTAAAGAAAAGGGGGAAGCTCTACATTCTATATGATTAAATATTAGGTCTTTACCTATGAAATCTCTGTCGTGAAGTGTGAGCTCGCGCGTTGTCGTGGAGAAGCAATAGGGAAGAGCGATTGATTAGTCTTGGTTGTTAAATTGCGAGCTTCTCCTTCATTGTTTGCAATTCTTGGCAATAGACATCTGGCGTCACTGTTGTGCCATTCGGTAAGAAGCTGTGATGTACAAGTCCAACACTGGTCCACCAGACAGTCACCATCATCTTCCTATGAGTAATCTTTTTTTTAGCGCACTGATTAGGTGCTGTACCCCCGGGTACAGCACCTAATCAGTGCGCTAAAAAAAAGATCGATTCCACCCACTGAGACGAACGCTTACGGTTCTCGTACAGGATCCACTTTTCATCGCAGGTAACAATTCGATTAAGAATTCCCTCGTTTCTATTCCGATTCAGTAGTGCTATGCATGCTTCGACGCGTATAGTCGCTTAGTACGTGTGGCACCCAATTATCTATTTTTAACCGACGAAAAACAACGGAGGAGGTTCTCAATTCGACGCGTATATTCATTATTATTATTTTTTTTTTTTATGTATGACCACGCATAACTTTTTACAGAGTAGTCCGATTTTGATAATTCTTTATCGGAAAGGGTATACTTACCCCAAAGTTGGACCATATAAATTTAGAAAAAAAAATCCAACGCTGAGGGTGGGAAAATAGGGGTGATTTATTGTTCACTCACAGAGTTGAATGCTGAGTTGTGTATTACTACTCTACTCAGTGCCACATATGCCTGCCCTTTGGCAAATAATTAGTAGTTTATAGCCACAAAAAATTATAAAATAAAAACTTTTTAACAAAAAAATTAAACCACCGAAAAAACTGAAAAGCAAAAATTAATAAACCTTTTTTATTTAACCTTGATAACTAAGTTCTTAAACTAATGTAAGTAAGTATACCTAAAGTCGGCACCGTTTAAATTTAAGGCAATTTAGTCATCTTTGTGTATTGGTTGTTTGGCACCGACTCAAAATTATTTAGGTATACTTATATTAGTTTAAGAACTTAGTTATTAAGGTTAAATAAAAAAGGTTTATTATTTTTTGCTTTTCAGTTTTTTCGGTGGTTTAATTTTTTTGTTAAAAAGTTTTATCTTTCCGATTTGACGCAAGTGCTTCAATGTTGTTTTGACACTAACTCCAAGGCCCGCAGCAAGCTCAGCCGTAGATTGAGTTGGATCCGCTTCCACTATCGCCTTCAATTCGTCGGTTGTCTACAATGGTTACCGGCCGACCGCGAGGCTCGTTCTTCAATTCAAAATTTCCAGATTTATAACGATTGAACCAATAATGGACCGCGTTTATGCAAGCAGTGTTAGGCCCGTACACGTTAATGTTTCGTGTTGTTTGCGCAGCGGTATTTCGACGCAGGAACTCATATTCGAAAATTGTACGAATTTTCAGTTTATCCATGGCGCCAAAAACTACCACAATGTCACAAAAACAAAAAACTATCTAAAAACAAATGACTGAATTTGAAATTAAATTAACATGTCTTTTTTTTTAATAAAATTTATTTGAACTTCGATTTGCGCGCCAATCCACAGATAATTATATCTGAAAATGCTGGTTATATGTAGAATCTCCAATTACATAGGTAAAGACGTATTATTTTAAATAATTAGATATGGTTTAAACACCGATTTCTCCGAGATATCCAAGTCTATTGTTTTTCAATTGGCAGAGGAAGCCCGCGAGTTGGTCCCACTGTATTTTAGTGAATGGTTGAGTAGTTTTATATCAGCTTCAATACTAGATATTTAATTCGCTTCTGGTTCGAGTGGTGATACACGTATTCGTGGAAGTACCTATTTACCTTATCTATTTCGGGACAACTAAAACAACGGACCTGTAGCGGTATCTACAACGCCACATGCGAACAACGCGTCATACTGACGTCACGCAAATCCTGCATCTCGCAAGCAGAGTTTACCGCGCACTTAGCATAGATACAATTTCTCAACATCAATCGTTGGGCAATTGCCCGCCAGACACAACACCCGTCTGGTCGGAGGATCCTCCCTTTTTAATGGCGTCATTATAAAAAAAAAAATCTTTTTAATTCAGGCATTATTTTGCCCATAATATTGTTAGTACCTTATAAACTATGTTAGACACATTAAAAGAAATAAAATAAATAAAAGAATAAAAGAAAAATTCAGAATTAAATTAAATTAATTAAATTAAAAAAAAAAATACTATTACAATTAAAATCAAAATAAAAAAATGAAAAAAAAAAACAAATCAAAAATCAAATTATGACTTTCCAGTGACCACTGACACTCCATTGAAAGAAATGACATAGAATGGTAATCTGGTACACAATGTTGAATGACTGACTTACTTAGAACACTTGACTTGTATAAAACACTAATAAATAATATGTAAAAATATCATTTCATTCTCCTGCTCTTATCCCAATTTATTTGAGGTCGGCGCAACATGTCTTGAATATGTAAAAATATATATAAATGAAATCTGGCATAAATAAAGTAGTGGTAGTTTTTCGAACATCATTTCTACTATCGGGTTTACTACTATAGGCAATACGACAATGTCATCATTATGACACAATTCTATTACGAGACCATTGACTGACCAATGATCACCATTAAGAATTTAGCAGATCACGAACTTTAAGCAAAATGGCAATGGGATGGGAATGGGATCGTGTTGGAATGACGAATTTATAAAAATAGCAGACTTGGGGCCCTGAAGAGTTCCATTCTCTTTCTTATCTGATGCTCACTGAACGAGATTCCACGAATAAGACAAATTCGGGAGAACACAATTTCAAACAAAATCCGGTTCATTGAAATTGTTGCGTACCTATGTAATGTGGCCCGAGTTATGTCCGAACACGCGCAGCCGCTGACCGCGGCCTGCCGCGAGGTCTCTTGGTGTGTTTGGAACAATCTTCTTTTTTATACTTATTTCCATGTTTCGATTATTTGACAGTCTCAAAATACTCTTATGCACTAATATATTATCGCCGTATTATCATCTCCACGTTGTAAGTTAAAGAAAACAACAGACCAAATAAGAGCTCCTTTTTAAAGTGGGTAACAACCGCAAAATTGATCATCATGATTGTGTTTTACGACTGTTATTTATGTAGGCGCATAAAAATCTTCCCACGGAATATTTTGCTCAATTTTAATAACAACGCGCCTCTGTCTACGGTCCTAAATAATATAGCACCAATTATACTAATATTATTACATAGATCGGTAACAGTGACAAAAACGATATCGAAAATGATTTGTCGTATATTCGCACCTGGGCGCGATATCACCATTCTGTTTCAAAGCCCGGCCAGTACAGACCGATGCCTACTTCCATCGTGTCCTGTTGACCCGTCTCGATCTAACATACGTCGATCCTATCTTCCTCGTTCATATGTATGTAATAATAATTACCTATAATGTCTATTATACATAGGTACGGTTATCTCAATAGGGAATCTTACGCAAAGCTGAGCGCGCAGATGGCGCCACGTAAACAAAGCATGATGTCAAAGCTGAGCGCGCAGATGGCGCCACGTAAACAAAACATGATGTCAAAGGCGCGCGGCATAATTAATTTTTTCATGTTTTTGACTTAATTTCATCCCCTGTTCATATAAATGTAGTATTAATGTGTAATTCGCAACAAACGTGTTTGAAATACATATAAATGTATTTCAAACACATTTGTTTTTGTGATATTGAAAAACCTTGAACATGGAAGGGCGTTGTTAGCTGCACATGCGCTACAGTTTACACTTTTGCAGCTATCATCGTTTTACTTGTTGTACTTAGTGTTGTGTTATTGTTCCGGAATAACCTTTTTTATACTTTTAAAAGAAAATGGCTCTAAAAATATTGGGTTCATACTCTGACCAGTAAACATATTTCATTGTTATAGTTTTCAGCTCTAAAATTATCAGAACATTCAGAACTGAACCTTGAATGTTTTGTGAGTGCAAAGTGCTTGCGACGAACAACTACTTTCAATTTATTGCTTGCGAAGCTTTTCGTTTTGAGTAAATTAATGAACGGCTTCGTACCTACTACTTAATGGCACGTAATGATAATGACTGATGCATTCAATACAAAATATTCCTGACGAACGGCTATCAGTAAAAAATATAACATTAGATTGTAAAAACACGGGATATGTCATTATGAGTCAAATAACCATAGATATTTTTTTATAGCATCTGTAGAGGCCTACACTTCATTATTTGTTTATGTTCAAACTATCACCACAGGTTGAATTACCTAGTACGATACGGTACACTAATCTATCTTCTATCTATATACTATGTCGTAGTGAGGTGGTTGAAGCCGTGACATAGCTGTATCCCTAGGGATATAGTAAATCTTATTATGGAGAGTCTACCCTCCATAGCATAATCAGCCTATAATGTTCCCACTGCTGGGACACAGGCCTCCTCTCGGTGAGAGGGAGTGGGCCGTAATCCACCACGCGGGCCCAGTGCGGGTTGGTACCCTCCATAAATCTTACTAAAGTCGGACTTTTAATTAGCTGTAGTAAAATGACAGCTTATGTGTTATGTCAACTGTGTGAAATTTAAATAGTGATGTGACAAAAGGATCGATTCATTCAAGTAACATTCAGTTCAAAATTGATCAATGTTAAATTGATTTTATAAAAGTGGATAATATTATTAATGGATGATATTTATAATGAAATTAAATTTAAAATATATTTACGGAGACGTGGATTTTAAAGGGAACTAATTTTTTGAGCTGTTATTTAAATATTCGAGATGTTATTATGATCAATTGAAAAACATATTGACCAGTTATTTAATTTAATGGCGGTTGATTAATTATTGCGACAGTAAAACATGGACAGTAAAAATTGTTTATTACTCACCACAATACATTTTCCAAATTCTAGATATATCATTTCAAAATACTTTTACAGTTACAGTAGTAATCTCTCTATACTTACTTTACTCTTTGGTAGTAATTCAAATAATAGATAGATATTTCTCTATTACGTACAAGATTTTAATGAAGTACGTAGTTCTAATCAACAAAATAATTACTTAATTCGTAAAAATCTAAAAAAAAAAACATAAAGACCGATTGTTATACCTACTCAAGTTTAGTAGGTATGTTAGTATGTCAATGACTGACAATTTATAATATTGTTTGTTTTGGTTGTGAAGATTTCGTAACAAAAGTTAAAGATTAAAGGAAGGAAGGAGCTTGATTATATAGGTTTTTATTATGCAAGATTTTTTTATAAAGTACCTGCTTACTGTTATTGATTCTGTGAGTTAATATAAAACATTGTTTTATGAAAATATATTTTTTTTAATTTCTCCTTAGAACATTTTTTGTTTTGGTTGTGACGATTTTTTTTTTTTTATTTATTTCCAAAAAGGTTACAGACTTAATTTAAAAGGTTATTAAAAAGGTATTAAGTATTTATTACATATAGTGGTAGGAGGTAAGTACAAAACAAGTGGACTAATTTGCAGAAATCTGTATACAATAAAATTGGTGAGCCCTGCCTCTCAAACTAGGGTTACCTGTATCTTGAGAGACAGTGTTCTGCCATGGGTTGAGTACAATAAGATTTATACAATTTCTGGGTTGTGTCGGTCTACCAAGTGATATAGAAACTACCAACTTTATAATTACTTAAAGCAAAAAGAAAAATAAAATAAAAAAATTAAAAGAAAAAAAAAACTTTTTAAAAACAAGCTTTTATTACTTATTAATAAAAATAACTAAAAAGTTAAAAATAATTTAAACCTGATAAGAAATAAATAAAAGCGTGTTACATTTTGATGGAACATTAAAGAACATTTAGAACACAATGTAACACGCTTTTATTTATTTATTATCAGGTTTAAATTATTTTTAACTTTTTAGTTATTTTTATTAATAAGTAATAAAAGCTTGTTTTTAAAAAGTTTTTTTTTTCTTTTAATTTTATTTTTAACTTTTTAGTATTTTTGATGCGAGATTGACTACGGCGTAGTTCGTAGCACGTAGCAGTGTTTTTCCGTTATATGCGTTTACTGCACTTAAGTTATCTGTTCATCTTTAGTCCCTGGTTACCACCTAGCACCAAAGTACTCAAGACAAGTCAAGACGAATCATACGAGCCCAAACTCGACGGGGTTGTGTCGTTTAATTACCGAGTTCCTATGGCCATCGTCCAGCTCCATCATCAGACCTTAGTTACCATCTAGCACCAAAGTACTCGTCAAAACGAATCATACGAGCCCAAACTCGATGGGGTTGTGTCGTTTAATTACCGAGTTCCTATGGCCACCTTCCAGCTCCATCATCAGACCCTGGTTACCATGTAGTATCAAAGTACTCGTCAAGACGAATCAAACGAGCCCAAACTCGATGGGGTTGCGTCGTTTAATTACGAAGTTCCTATGGCCACCTCCCAGCTCTATCATAAGACCCTAGTTACCATGTAGTATCAAAGTACTCGTCAAGACGAATCAAACGAGCCCAAACTCGATGGGGTTGCGTCGCTTAATTATGGAGTTCCTATGGCCACCTTCCAGCTCCATCATCAGACCCTGGTTACCATGTAGTATCAAAGTACTCGTCAAGACAAATCAAACGAGCCCAAACTCAATGGGGTTGCGTCATTTAATTACGGAGTTCCTATGGCCACCTTCCAGCTCCATCATCAGATCAGCTCTATGTCATAATAATATTGTATTGTCATCCGATTTATACATGCATACAAAATTTCAACTCAATTGGAAATCGGAAAGTGTATCAAATTTAACTTGCAAGATATGATTACAGACAGACAGACAACGGGGCAGGTGAAACTAAATAAAAGCTTGTAAAATAAGAAAAACAATGAGAACAATAATTCAAGGAAGGCATGGGTGTGGAGTGTGTGAGTGTGGGTGTGTGGGCGTGTGTGTGTTGTGTGTGTGCGTGGGTGTGTGTGTTTGTGATGATGTGTTAGAGGAAGTTGTGGATATTGGCAGGGGGTTGCTTGGGGGTGTACAACTGAAATATTACTACTCGTAGTAGGCGATGTATGTAAGTAGCGATTCATTTTGTGAGTAATCCTGTTCCAATAGCATTCTGTCACCTTAGACTTTAGTTCATGTTTATTCAGGTCAAGTATGCTAAGGGCTTTATGAGTTTTTTTGTAAATGTGTGTGGACAATGTGTAATATTGGTGTCTGGCAAAAGTGGTTTTGTGCCGAGTGCCTGGAGGAATGTTGGTTCGTTTTGTGCCGAGTGCCTGGAGGAATGTTGGTTCGTTTTTTAGGATTAGACGGGGGAACGGTAGCGTGTCTTCTAAGTACAGATTGTAGCACAAAGAGCTGACGGACCGTGAGTACCTTGCAATCCGCATATAGTTGCTTTGTAGGATATCGATATGGTTTCCGTAACATAACTTTCAGTATAGCTCCCTGTGCTCTTTCCACTCTGATTAGGCTAGTTTTAGTTGCACCACCCCACACGGTAATGCAATATCCAATAACGGATTGACAGAGTGCATGGAAGACCATTTTAAGGGTATCAGGGTTTGCCGACTCTCTAAGAGACTTAAAGGTATGTGTCAATCTCATAGTTCTACAGGTGAGGGCATTAAGTTGTTTATCGGATCGTAATCCCGCGTCTATTTGTATGCCGAGATATTTTATATCCTCAGTTCTTGTGAGTACTGGGCAAAGACACGAAGATGAAGCTGTGAGCAAGTGTGTGCCGTTGTAGAGAAAGTGTGAACTGTGCTGTGTTAGACCGAATAGAGAAAGGAATGTACGATGTTTTGTTAAAGTTGAGGGTGAGCAGATTTGAGTTAAGCCATTTTATTACTTTGCTTAAGGCTGATTCTGCGGTACTTTTAACACTATCCCTTGTTGGTCCGTATGCTACAATCACGGTGTCATCAGCATAAGCAAAAATCTTGGTATTAGGGAGGGTCATTCTGCAAAGATCATTTACATAGATTTGGAACAAAATGGGGCCTAGAATGCTTCCCTGAGGTACTTCGTAAGGCACTAATTCCTCATCACTATTGAGTAATAAAATAAAGTTATTTGATTATACCGTTGTATTTAAAATAAAACTAGCTTCTGCCCGCGGCTTCGCCCGCGTGGATGTCGGAAATTATCCCACGGGAACGTACTACCCTAATAAAAAGTATGTCCTTCCCTAGGATGCCATCTATCTCTTTGCCAAATCAGAAGTTCAGTGGTTTACGTGTGAAAATGTAACATACAGTTTCAAGTTTAAATCCTCGTCTTAAAAACCGAATTACCCCTTTTTGCCCCGTTAGGGGTCAATTTTCGACTACTTTACATAATTATTATTAATTATTTTCTGTCAAAACTATTAATACTGAGTTTCGAGTTAATTGGACCGCGCATTCAATTACTTCCACACAAACTTCAAGACCCCTATATCCCCCTTTGAGGGGTAGTTTTGAAAAACTTATAATAATAAACTTTATTACTTAGGCGAGTATTCTTGCCAAACTTCAAGTTTATTAACCTAATAAAGACGATTTTTCATATAAACTGTATCCCTGCTTTTTAACCCCACAGGGGTGGAATTAAAAAAAAATCGTTTGGGAGGTATTTATAACTTGACTTAAAAAGATTATTTATACTAATTTTCGAGTTAATCAAGCCATGCAGTAAAATCCTCCCCAGTAAAATTGACTACCCCTTTTCAGCCCATCACTGGTAATTTTCGAAAAACACTGATACACATTATTCTTTACTTTCGATCGTAGGTATAATTAATAGTGAGTTTCGAGATAATCGGACCGCGTGCTAAAATTCTTCCATACAAACTTTGAAACACCCCAATTCCTTTTTAGGGGGTAGTTTATAAAAACATAAAATGGCAAACTTCATAATTTACTTAGATTAGTATTGGTGCCAAGTTTCAAGTTTATTAACTCAAGGAATAAGATTTCCCATGCAAACAAAATACCCCCATTTCACCCTCTTAGGGGTGGAATTTCGAAAAACCCTTTCTTAGTGGATACCTACTCTTCACTAAGAACACACCCTCCAAATTTAATGTCTCTAGGACCAGCGGTTTAGGCTGTGCGTTGATATATCAGTCAGTCAGTGAGTCAGGACTTTGAATTTCTGCCAGGGTAGCGAGATCGTCCGAAAGGGTTACCGCCGCCCTGCAACATAAAGGGCTAAGGAAGGAACATGGGTGGGTTTTAGTCAGTAAGAGTCTGACACTCCCTTCCGCTCCACCCAGAGCGGGAGGGGTCATTTGCTGATTTCCCATCCTCAAAACAAAGGACTTTGAATTTAATATATATAGATTTTAAATCTAAAGTTACAGTCTTGAAACATATTCGAAAACCAATAAGGTAACATAGAACGTATTAATCAGTCAGTAATTAAGCTAGGTAGTAGCTAGCAAGTAGGTATTAGAATGATCGGCATTGCCGATTAGTCGGCCGACTAATCGGCATTTTGAGAACCGATTAGTCGGCTAGTCGATTAGTCGGCTAGTCGGTTAGTCGGCAAATACTATATGTAGTCGGACCATCTCTAATCTTAAGATAAAATATTACAGTATCTTAGCCGTGTGCAGAACTCCACTGCGGGTGACATAACCTACGACAAACTTATTATTTGCGGTTGGTACAGTAATCGGGTCTAGGGATCGAACCGCAAAATTAAGTTTGTTTTTTATTGTGTATACTTTTCCGGGATAAAAAGTACCCAGTGTGGTGCCCAGGATATAAAAGAATAATTATACCAAGTTTCATCGTAATCGAACCGGTAGGCGTCGAGCGTGATTCAGTATTCACGATGGCTTATTATTAGCGTATTTCATGTATAACTTTGGTGTTTCTATACCGATTTCTATGATTCTTTTTTATGGAATAGTTAATAATGTTAACTTTTTTAATTAGGGATGACTGAGAGTGTTATAAACGTAAGAGTAGACAAATATAATGCTTCGAACTGCTAAGCTATCGGGAGTTACACGTGTTATTGTGAGTCAACCATAAAAGGTAGACATATGCTGTCGTGGGATATTTTTTATATAATTTTAAGGAGAATATTTCCGTCATACATTATTTCTGTGTAGCTTTAACCATTAAGGTTGCACACGCGACGGAAGCTTAAAAAATGGAGTAACTTCTCCCGTTTTCCCAACATTTCCCTTCACTGCTCTGCTCCTATTAATAGTAGCGTGATGAAAAGTATACTATAACCTGCTCAGGAGTATGAAAAATAATTGTACCAAGTTTCGTTAAAATCCGTCGAGTTGTTTTTGTTTCTATAACGGTTATACAAACAGACAGACAGACAAAAAATTTTCTGATTGCATTTTTGGCATCAGTATCGATCCCTAATCACCCCCTGATAGTTATTTTGGAAATATATTTCATGTACAGAATTGACCTCTCTACAGACTTATTATAATTATAGATAGATGAGTAACCAACCAGTTGTGCAAATCAAAGAAAATATAAACTTATAATTATGTCACTAGATTGGTCTAGTAAGATGATATTACTAGATCGTGCTCGTATCATAGTTATATTCCTAGTGAGACAGTTATGAACCGCTTTCTTAGAACTATATTACGCTGATTTAGGTGTGAAAATACTCAAGTTCAAATTCCTCCCCTTAAAAACCGAATTACCCCTTTTTACCCCGTCTGGGGTCAATTTTCAACAACTTTACATACTTATTATTAACTAGCTTCTGCCCGCGGCTTCGCCCGCGTGGATGTCGGAAATTATCCCACGGGAACGTGCTAACAGGATAAAATGTATGTGCTTCCCGAGGATTCCATCTAGGTATCTCGCGGGCCCTCTGTGGCTAATTACAATAGAAAACCAATTGTGTCTCATTAGTGGTGATTAAGAGGGTACCTATATGATATCTTTACCTAAGTACCTACCTAATTAAAAAAAAAACTCAATAACAGAAAATAAAATACCTACCTACCTAAATAAACCTATTTCTGATGATAACTAATCTAAACTCAATAAATAAGCAAAATCCCTAAAAACTAATATCTAGGTATACGAATGACTAATCCTACCTAACCGTATTATAAAATAACCTACGGTCACTACGTACACTATCAAATATACTACCTACCTATACTTTAAAATTAAAATCTATCCCTACGACTTATAAAAATAAACCTAAATAACTCTAAAAACTAAAAGGAATAAAAAGGTCGTACTGAAAAGCACGATTTAGAATTGCACGTAGCAGTTAAAATAAGAATAAGAACGAACGCTTGCCACTCGACACGTCCGTTCAAATCAAAGTTCAAAAAATGTAATGCCATAGGTAAGGATAAGTACTAACGTAATGCGCGCGCGGCCGCGCGCCACGCGTGTGCTGCGAACGGTGCAAGCCAAATTCAACCTTCAGCACTACATTTAGAGCATAACTTAGGGACACTGCACACGGCTAAGATACTGTGACGTAACCTACGACAAACTTATTATTTGCGGTTGGTACAGTAATCGGGTCTAGGGATCGAACCGCAAAATTAAGTTTGTTTTTTATTGTATATACTTTTCCGGGATAAAAAGTACCCAGTGTTGTGCCCAGGATATTAAAGAATAATTATACCAAGTTTCATCGTAATCGAACCGGTAGTTTTTGCGTGATGCCTGAACAAACAGACAGACAGACAGACAGACAGACAGACCGACAGACAGACAGACAGACAGACAGACAAAAATTTTTTTAATCACATTTTTGGGTTCGGTGTCGGTCTAGTAACACCCCCTGCCATTTATTTTTTTTATATTTTCAATGTACAGAATTTTCACTTCTACAGATTTATTATAAGTATAGATTATTTTCTGTCAAAAGTATTAATACTGAGTTTCGAGTTGATTGGACCGCGCATTCTTCATAATTTATTCGCGCATTTTTCATACTTCCACACAAACTTCAACACCCCTATATCCCCCTTTGAGGGGTAGTTTTGAAAAACTTATACTTAATAATAAACTTTATTACCTATGCGAGTATTCTTGCCAAGTTTCAAGTTTATTAACTAAATAAATAAGATTTTTCATATAAACTGTATCCCCGCTTTTCATCCCCACAGGGGTGGTTTAAAAAAATCGTTTGAGATGTATTCATAACTTGACTCAAATATTATTTATACTAATTTTCGAGTTACTCAAGCCATGCAGTAAAATCCTCCCCTGTAAAATTGACTACCTCCTTTCAACCCGTTAGTGGTAGATTTTTGAAAAACCCTGATACATGTTATTCTTTACTTTCGATCGTAGGTATAAATAGTGAGTTTCGAAATAATCGGACCGCGCGCTAAAATTCTACCATACAAACTTTGAAACCCCCCAATCCCCTTTTAGGTGGTAGTTTAGAAAAACATAAAATGGCAAACTTCATAATTTACTTAGATTAGTATTGGTGCCAAGTTTCAAGTTTATTAACTCAAGGAATACGATTTTCCATACAAACAAAATGCCCCCATTTCACCCTCTTAGGGGTAGAATTTCGAAAAACCCTTTCTTAGTGGATACCTAGGACCAGTGGTTTCGGCTGTGCGTTGATATATCGGTCACTAAGTGAGTCAGGACTTTGAATTTCTGCCAGGGTAGCGGGATCGTCCGAAAGGGTTACCGCTGCCCTGAAACACAAAGGGCTAAGGAAGTGGGGGTGGGTTCTCACTCATGTCTCTAGGACCAGCGGCTTAGGCTGTGCGTTGATGTATCAGTCAGTCAGTCAGAACTTTGAATTTTATATATATAGATATAGCTATATCCCTAGGGATATAACTATGTCACGGCTTTTTTAACCATCTTGCTGCGTATATATACATAGAAATGAAATGCTGTTCGGTGGTAAGCGCATCATCACTTGAGAACGGCTGGACTGATTCCGCAATTTTTATTAATCAAGTTTTTAGGCAAAGAAAACATTGAAAAATTACTCGGAAACTTAATAGTTCGGGAAAAACTGAAAGTGCTTTTTTCTATGGGATTTTTGTATGAATGATTGAAATTTGGACAGGACAAAGTCTGTCGGGTCCGCTAGTAATGTGTAGAATTATTAATAATTATTAAACTTTGTGCTATAGTGCAATAGCGTCCAGCGCCCCCTTGCCCTCTAGCGGGAGAAATTGGCTGTAAGGTTCCCTATTACCTAAGTTGTACCATTCATCTAGTCCTAATCGACTTAGAGCTGGTTCACATTAGGTCGGACCGACAGTTTTACCGGCCCGACAAACGTGTCGGATCCATACTGGCGTATGTATGTCAATAGCGCCGTTCACATTAGGGCGACCCGACCAAACTGTCGGAGCCGACACTTTTACCGTACGTCCAGCCACGATTTCTGTCGGATCGGACATAATATTGGCGTACTAGTAAGTATGGCGCCGTTCACATTTGTCGGCGCGAAGCGGCGGCGACACCCGCATGCCAGCCTCCCACCCGCCCTTACCCCGCTCTCGGCACTCGCGCAAGCAGTTTCGTCGACGTGTATGCAGAGAAGACACGTTTCAATATCACGGCAATTATTGGATGCACCCAATATTTCCTTTTTCTTTTTTTCTGCCTTTTATTTAAATGCCAAGTTGCAATGAAAACGTCGTCGTCGTCCATCCTATACGAAAGCCAACTCACAACTGTTTTGTGACGACCCAGGCCGGGCAGTAAAACGACCGTACCGACATATTCACATTAGGTCGGGTAGGCGGCGTCTAGTGTGAACAGCAACACCCGGCAGTCGGTGAACGGCAAACTGTCGGTCCGACCTAATATGAACCAGCTCTTAGAGTACGTGGCATGTGTGAGCCCGGCGAGCAGTGAGCCGCGCTTCCGGGGCGTATCTTGCGCCGCGTGCGGCCGACTGCTTCTCGGCTCGGCGCCGCCGCGCCGCCCGGCCGACTACTTCTCGGCTCGGTGCCGCCCGGCCGACTGCTTCTCGGCTCGGCGCCGCCGGGCCGACTGCTTCTCGGCTCGGCGCCGCCGGGCCGACTGCTTCTCGGCTCGGCGCCGCCACGCCGCCCGGCCGACTACTTCTCGGCTCGGTGCCGCCCGGCCGACTGCTTCTCGGCTCGGCGCCGCCGGGCCGACTGCTTCTCGGCTCGGCGCCGCCCGGCCGACTGCTTCTCGGCTCGGTGCCGCCCGGCCGACTGCTTCTCGGCTCGGCGCCGCCCGGCCGACTGCTTCTCGGCTCGGTGCCGCCCGGCCGACTGCTTCTCGGCTCGGCGCCGCCCGGCCAACTGCCGCACCCTAATTGCGTAACACACGATCAATCGGAATCTGAATCATTTTGAAGCAAATTGCTAATCCATTGCTTCATAAGTTCGAAAAATTTGTCTGCTCAACACGTAAATAACGCAATGAATAAAATAAAATAAAAAAATAAAATAAATGTTTATTTGCACCTTCAAAACTAACACAAAGAAACCGGTATACAATAAAATAGGCCAAAAGGTAGTTACATTAATTTATATGTTAGAGTTGCTACTAATACCTAAGATAACTTAATATCTTGTGATATAGGTATCAGCGCCCATCCTTTGCATTCACATAATATTAAGTATACATTAGAGCCAGAAAGCTTAATATTATAATTATAGTTTTTTATTTTAAATTCCCGTATTACAATTAGACAGGAAAAGGAGCATTCTAGGTACAAAATAAACCAAGTTAGTGAAAAAGCTATTTTATGAAAAATTATTTGAAAGCCTAATAAAAAAAAAATATATAAATACCATGCAAGAGAAAATAATAATAATAATAACAATATCTTGACTTAGCACACGAGGTTGTTGACATGTGGAATGTGAGCTCGACTGTCATAGTGCCGATTGTCGTATCGGCCAATGGCCTGATGGCCGAAAGCCTCGATCAACATCTATCGAGGCTCTCAAACTCAAACTCAAACTCAAATCATTTATTTCAATTAAACCCTTTCAGGCACTTTTGAATTGTCAAAATTAAATTGTCGGTCAGTTAGTCAGAAAATTGAAGCTAGTTGCCCATTCCAAAACGTAGATCTCTGTGGAGAAGAACGGGCAAGAAACTCCACGGACACTCTTTTAAATCAAGATATTATTACAAAATCCTGGGTACATTATTTTTATTGCTTCTATATGTGAGAACAATGTAAAAAAAACTAAACAATTTAAAATATAAAATTCAAAAATAAGCCCTGGCAGTTAAGAGATGACCAGTCTCAACCGACGGCGCCCGTTCACGAACATGACGCGTGGATCAGCACCATCCAGCTCAACCATTTCGTAGGGAACCGAATGATCCAACACACGCGCCACCACCAGTGAGACATTTAAGTGAGCATGACATATTCTTAACTGCCGAGCTCTGTCAAGTCAACATCAAAATATCGTAAAAAAAAAAGAAACGAATCCATGGTTCTTACATTTACAAAATTTAAAAAAATGCTTCTAAATTATACAAAACTATAGTTTGCAATTTATTTAAATATGAGAAAAAAGAAAAAAATACTACCAATCGGGAAGAGGTATATAAGAGCTCTCGTTAGGCGGTTGGATCAAGGGCCTGATTCAGAAGGCAGTACTCCTCGGACACGGAGTATTTATGCAGGGACATGAAACAGTTTTTCAGTTTCGTCATATGTAAGTGATAGAAGCCAGCTGATCACTTTCTGTTTACACTCTCTCTTTGTCATGGAGAAAATTTCATTTTTTTTGTTAGCTATGTTATACAGTCTAGGGCCCAGGAACAAGTTAAATCTTTTAGCAAAGGTTGTTCTACAAGGTACAGATTTACATAGTGAATGTTGTTGAACTGTCAAAATGAAACCGATTCCAATTGATCGTGTGTTACGCAATTAAGGTTCCGGTCGAGGCCGCGAAGGTCTATTGTAAGTTGTGCGAAAAATGAGCCGCGTAAGATACGCTCAGTGTTCGAGCCCCTCATGTGCCACGCGCGAGCTAGCGGATCGCTCGTCACATGTAACTAATATACGTATGCTAGGTTATATAATATGTAATGATGTCGCTGCACAACTTGTCCTGGTACGTCCTACATTGTTGTAAACCTCATCCCGAAGCTCTATCCTCGTCACATTGCTTCACTTCTTATACTTTACGACTACCTAAAATAAGTGTTTGTCCCAAAGAACAGACGCCAGCACATCAAGCTACTACAATCTGTCAAATTTCTTTAATAGATTTTCAACTTTATAGCAAAAGCGTTAAGGTTCAAGGTTGATTGGGAAAATTTGACAGTTTCGGGTAGCTTGACCTGCTGGCGTCTGTACCTATACGCATGAATATATAGTGAAATAAGAATTTTGGTACCTATACAAGTACGGTCGCCAAAGGAGATAAGTAACCAGGATCGTCGGATATTGTTGAAGTTTAGAAACCGTTTGATGATTTCGAATGAAATTTAATTTGATAAATTAAGTTTTTTTTTCTAATAATTAAATTAAATTTTATTCGAAAACATCCATCGGTTTCTTATTAAACTTCAACTATATCCGACGACCCTGGTTACTTATCTCCTTTAGTGACGGTACATGGCGCAACATGGGTAAAAAAAAATGATGTCGCGTATGTGTTTTCGTTTCAAGAGTAGCGAGTGCTCGGCGTCGCACGCACAGAACAGCAGTGCGATTCTGTAACCATCTCACCGTGAAAACTTAGGTGAAGTGAGCGTGGAGTGAGCTGTCATTCCAAATAATGCTAGGGATTGACACTACTGACAACTCACATCAAGCAGTGAGCTTGATGTGAGTTGCTCACATTTCATTTATATATATGTTACCGGCAATGTGTATAATTCAGGTATTCTATACAATACCTAGGCAATGTATAGAATACCTGAGGCGTCCAGGCAATTTATAAAATATTATGAATATTATTGTCCGTTACATACTTTGCCTAGGTAATGTATACATTTCCTAGGGATTGTATAGAACACCTGCTGGTTCACCGGCAATGTGTAAAGTAAATAGATTTGGTCTATATTTATCAATGTTATGTAAGTACCATGGGAGAAACGACCATCTATACACCGTAAGGACTGTCTTGCTTGAAATACACGGCCGCTATATTAATCAGATGTGTTCATCGTGTGCATGTGATTTTTAACCAATGAAAAGAAAGGTTCTCAATTCGACACGTATATTTTGTTTTCAAATTGGTCAGATGTAAGTTTCCTCTATAGTACCTACTGGCTGCTCGCACGTATTCCCTTTCCCCGCTTTCGTCTTTTTCACACATTGCCGGCTGCGCATTCGGTACTGTATAGAATGCCTAGGCAAAGTATAAAATAAATAATATTTCATACATTGCCTGGACGCCTCAGGCATTCTATACATTGCCTAGGTATTGTATAGAATACCGGATTATACAGATTGCCGGTAAATATATAAATGAAATGTGGCATAAATAAAGTAGTGGTAGTTTTTCGAAAATCATTTCTACTGACGGGTTTTATAATAATGGCAATACGACATGTCATTATGACACAATTCTATTACGAGACCAATGATCGCCATTAAGAATTTAGCAGATTACGAACTTTAAGCAAAATAACAATGGGATGGGAATGGCATCGTGTTAGAATGACGAATTTATAAAAATAGCAGACTTGGGGCCTTGGGTGAGGGTGTGGTGAGCGTTAAGACACACGCTCCCGTAGGATAACTTCCGACCCACGCGCACGGGGCAGCCACGGACTGAAGCTAGTCGTTGATAAATGCAGACATGCTAAAAATGGCTTACGCTGAGGCGATGTCTCTCGATGTTCAAATTCACTGTATATTAAAATATGCGCATTATGTTACCGGCCATTCCCGATTTCTAGATAAACTATCACAAAGGATTCGAGCGAAGTATCTAGTTCGTCTAAAGTGAAAGTAAAAGTAAAGCCACCCGGTTCAAACTAGGAAATAATCAAGCCAAGCCTTCATTATCTGTAGTGCATCCTAGCGGCAGTCGCAAGGAATAGCATCGCCTTCGTGTCCATCTCGAGTCGCGACCCTCGGGCTCCCAACACTCCCAACTCCTGGTGGAAGATTATTATTACTTGTTGCTTTTACTTCTTTTGTTGAACAGATTAAAGTAATCAGGTATTCAAATACATATTTCTTGAATTTATATGAATGGCTTGGCTGTTGGCGCCGCCCCTAAGATGACCCACTGACCGTATTTTGGTAAACTGCTGTATATTTAGGTATTTGTAAATTCGCGTCGCGTTTCTGCTGCGCGGTGTTAATGCGCCTGTCGGTATTCCGCTCCGACGCGGTGCAGCGGTGGTGCCAGCACGACGTCCGTCATGTTGGATGTCTTGTGTTGTAGAGCGGCTAGGCGAGCAGGCGCCGAGCACTCGCACTGGGCGAGTCCTGCAGTAAGTGCACTTGTAGTGTCACGCGGATGTTCTCATCGCACAACACGCAAAACCCGCGTGCGAACTGCACGTAACATACTCAACACATGCTTGAGCAAATCCGCATCACACTAAAAACGCCCAACGCTCAATGATAATATGTGCCAACCAGCGCTCGCTGGACGTGACTCGTGCCAAAAGGCAGCAGGAGCGCACACTACGCCGCTGCTGTCGAGATGTTAGACGAATGAGACGCGGCCAGGGCGCCCCACGCGCCAGCCGCCTCGCCGGGTACTGGTCGCTGTGTGATATGGTAATGTAAACATTGTCAGTGCCTTAGTATCGCTGTAGCAGACCGGAACAGTCGACTGGCGCGCTGGAGGCTCACGGTCGCATACTTCCTAAGGGTGGTTCATGAACCAGTGAACTATTGCGGGTTTTTATTGTAACTTCTAAGAGACGGGTCCGATTTTCATTTTACCAAATTGTTTTGATGAATTGTTCTAATTCAGAATCAGAATAGTGGTAGTTGTTGTAGTAGGGGTATTTTTGTTACTTTATTTTACAAACTTATTGAGTTTCTTACGTTTTTTATATAATCCTATTCAATGATATTTCAGGAAATCGTCATTCAATAGGATATGACCTTAGAAGGTTTTATTGACGATCGATAATTATTATAATTCTGTAAAGTCATATTTGTTACGCTCGCGAATTGTATTGTAACTAACATTCAACATGACCCTGGCGGTTCCCTCTTAAATACCACACAATAGAAGTGTTTTAATCACAGAACAGATAAAAGAGGTTAGAAGGGCCTTGTGGGCGGGGCAGGCGCGCCGCAATGTTGATCAGACGCTCAACGTCAACAGAAATTTGAATCACCGCTCAACAATCGCGCTCTTGTTGTGACAGCGTTCGAAACTCCGCGGAAAAAAATAATTATGCCGTCTTGCGCTATCATAACGTGACGGAAAAGAAGTCAGGAGTGTAATGTGGCCCGAGGAGGGATTTCTTATCACCGGTAAGTCCAAAAACCTTAAAATATGAGTGATATTTGTAATTATTGCAAAAGTATTATGTAGTTTGTAGACAAAAACGATAAAATCGCATTCAGATGCAAAATTATACATTGCTTGCAATACATGGGTACGATCTTGTACGACGTGAGCGGTCGCGCAATGTATTCGCGTGTTCGAGCCAAAGGGAAATCTATGCGCATCGATAGTGTTGTACCAAATTGTAAACAATGTCGATATTAAGTACCTATGTGTATTATACGAATGATTATTTTCAGTAATGTTACAATTAATACAACTTCGTTTTTATTAACACTAATTTTATTATTGTATAATGTGGATTATTATTATTAATTTAGTTTCTTAGTTGGTTTTTCGTCTATTTGGTTTGAGGTTAGTAGTTTACGATGAATTTTTTTTTTTAGTTTTCTAAATATGCGTTAAAATTGAGTCTAAATTATTGTTCAATATTTAAATATTCTTGTATTTTTACTTGTGTCATTTATTTGCTTACTTACTAACTTTAGCCCATATCTTTGTACGCTTGAATGACGTTAATCCCGGACACAGAGCCTATAAGGCCAATTCTTGTAACTAAAAACGTTTAAAATCTAGTTGCAGTTTCATTTCAGCGACAAAAAAAATACAAAAAATACAAAAACTGGTCAGAAATGTAGGGAAATTAAAGGTGTTTTTGACAGATTGAGACAGATCAGACTGTGAACATTCTTAAAATAAAGAGAATTGCCCCTCTTAATTAATCCTCATCCAAATAAATACGTTACTCATCACAGGTATTTAATTTTGAACAAAATTGTCCTTGATTGGATTTTGGATTTCAATGAATATCTTAGGAGATATCATGGTTTTAAAATAACTCCGCAAGGCGGCCGGTCATTAGCTTCCTATAGTAATGTACTAAGTGATAATCGTAAGTAATACTCTTAAAGTAATGGAATATATTATTTTAGTAGGCTTTTTCCTCAAATTAACGCGGGTGAAACCAGCGGGCACAGCTATTATTCATAAATTAACATGATACAGTTAATAAATACATTTTTCACAGAGTAATTCACAATACATTAATTAGATTATATTATGTTAATTCGACTTAGCATTCAATATGGCCGTGAAATTTAAAATTTCGTTTTAGTTTTTTTGCATATTGTAGCTTTGTTTTACGTTTTATGTTATTCAAAATGCTATTTTTCTTTCTTTCTATTATTATGACGTAAAACAGAGCTGCAACTAGAATAAAATGAAAAAAAAAAAATTTTCGCGGCAGTATCGGATGTTCCCCCTTAAATTGACTTTGATTTAATTTAATTTATATATAATTAGGATGTCCACATTATTCGGACCGCACCCGCAACTAAAAAAATTGCAAAGCTTTAATTTTGACGGCACGGTTGGCGCAGTGGTTAAGCGATTGACTGCTGCGCTGCGTGTCGCGGGTTCGATTCCCGCACGGAACAAATATTTGTATGACCTACATGTATTTGTTGCAAGTCTGGGTGTTTTTCTATCTATAATATGTATGTATTCACAAAAAAAAAAAAAAAAAAATATAATTAGTTTATCAGCCATCTTGTTACCATAACACAAGCATTAGGTTGCTTAGCTTGGGACTAGATGGTGCTGTGTGAAATGTCCATGGATATTATTATTATGTCCATGGATATTATTAATTAACAAAATTACAGTAATTTTATCGATATGATTAATCGACCTTTTGGTCGCCGTAACTATTTGCTTTTACACGTGTGTGAGTGTACGTCCAGAGCAGTATTTGTGTTAGTGTGAGAACCAATAGCAAACACGCGATCTAAGTGCATGTGGTTTATTTGTGTGCGTAATTCGCGTACGTATTGATGTCTTGCTTGTAGTGAACAGACAGGAGTGGGAGACAGGCGGCGACACGCGTTTAAATACAAATCAGGAACTATTTCCTTTCTAACCTCTTTTATCTGTTCTGTGGTTTTAATGTTATTTTTATAGGTACCTCACCTAAGTAAAAACAGATTCTTCTTCTTGTTTTCGCATCAATGATTAAGTATAATCATTTTCTAAGGTTTCAAGTTCAAAAATTTGTAGAGGTATTTTTTGTCCCCGCTGCATTTTTTTAAGCACACGTTCTAGTAGGACTCGCGCCGAGCCCCTCACACGACACGTCCTAAGATTTTTCTTACCCGTTCATTGGACCGCAGACCTTACCTATTAATTTCAACTTTGAAAGTACCAATTCCTGAGAAAAAAAGTCCTGACAGACGACAACAGTGATTCTGTTTAGAGAACCGATTTTTTTGGTACGAACCCTGAAAAGTACCTGTTAATGAGGATTAGCCAATCCAAAAGTTGGAAAAGTGAATCGAGTGCGAGAATTTAATTAGAGTATGGTCGAAAAGGTGCGGGTGGCGCCCCCTGGCCGCGTCGTGTCGTACGGGACGCGCGTGCGTCGTCTGCGACCAGTGTTGTTACATCAATATATTGTTCAATTGTTGATACACGAGGGCCTATGCATACGGGGTTTCAACTGTAGACCGACCAGTAGTGCGATTCTGTAACCATCTCACTGTGAAAACTTAGGTGAAGTGAGCGTGGAGTGAGCTGTCATTCCAAATAATGCTAGGGATTGACACTACTGACAACTCACATCAAGCTCACTTCACTTGAATTTTCACGGTGAGATTTTTACAAAATCGACCGGCAGGGGCCTTTGGTCCCCGCCAACGTCTGTACATGTTACCCGCTGGAGGGTCGTGGCCCGGTGTAGTTCGCGAACGCGTGTACAAAGGCCCTAAGAGATACCGAGACGGCCAAGCGCCAAGCGGTAAGTAAGACTTGATTTAAATTCAAACCAACAGTTGGTTGTGCATGGTCGAACGAAGTGTAGCTCGAAGCGCTATTGCAAACAATGTCATGAACGTGCTTGATTGCAGCCGCCTGTCCGTCTCGGGGTCTCAGACATTACGAGGTCGTCTCTACCGGCCACACTGTCATGTCGCGACACGGTGTACCTAAATGATAACAGTATAGAATAGATTACTGTATACTACTAGTACATATGCTTTAATTAACAATACACATAATTACAAGTATGGGAGCGAGCATCTCGACGATGTTCGCTCTTTAGTTAGCTAAGTTACATAAAGAATAGATTGAAATAATTTTATATCGAATTAAGTAGGACGTTATCATTAAGAAAATAAAGGTAGAACATTAAGATGATGGCAGTAGCAACACTGGGCGCTCTCTGCAGACGATGACGTCACGGGTGCTCCCGCCGTGTACTCTAATGCTACAGACTGTATTGTAATAAAATACAAATTATATTGCTGTTGAAGCCGTTTGTCCAGCGCCGACCGTGGCGGCCGTGAGTGGCGCGCGAGTAGCCGGCTGCGACAGTCGGTGCTGATGTACAAACAATCCATTTTTTTGTTGAATAAAATGTAATGTTACGTTTTTCAACGAAATTAAACTGTGCAAAAGTTTTATCGTTTTTAATAAAAATACAAAAAATTAAGCCTTGTTTTGTTTACTTCCTTCTCACCCACGGAGTAAGACCAAGGGCTCTCGACTGAATGTCTTGACTGCAGCCCCTAGTAATTGCTTTACGACCGAATTCGGTCGCAAAGTCCTGTCACTCCATATATTACACCTGTCAATCCAGGACTTTGCGACCGAATTCGGTCGTAAAGCGATCGCTATGAATGTCGAGACTGCATCCCCAAGGTCCCATCAGACGTGCACCGGAGTAGTTTATTGTTAAAGTAGCATCTATAATTCTAAAACCCTTGTGAGGCCATTTACCAGTTACCTTGTTGGTTGGTTCAAAAAATGGGCCCTCAGTCCAGATCAGCGTTGCCAGATTTTTTTTTCTTTTAGTATAAAAAGCGGGATACTTTCGTCGAAAGCGGGACAAAAGAAAAAAAACGTAATTGTGGCTAAAAAAAGGGCTAAAAATTGGGACGTCCCGTTTTGAATAATTTTTGACATACTCTAGGAAAGGAGTATCAAACCTGTATTTTTTCAAACCATATAACTCGTATAGTCTCGCTCTACTTTTATAAATACCTGGAGTAGCCCATTGGTTAAAGCCAACACAGAGGATCCATTAATATTAATAGTTTTGGTCTTAAAAGTAGATTGGTACTCTTTTTGCACAACATCAGTAGAACTAGTGATTTAAAAAAAAACATCAGTAGCCCATCGGAACTGTTAATGGTACTAGTGGCAACGAAGCCTTTCATAAAAGTTTCAGGTGGCGTCATTCACCGGTAAATTGCGGACGCTATGTGGGCGATCACCGCTTTTCTATGAAATCGTAGCTATGGCTAAAGGGTGGATTCTCGGACATACCGCGTATCCACGTTAGGGTGGATAAACGGAATAACCCTTCAACCTACACCGTTCACTTTACAGCAGCTCAGTGCCGTTCAGGTATTCGGGTGGAGGGAAAATAATAAACTGCAATATTTTTGAACAATTTTATATTTCGATACAAACAGATATAATATTTATTCCAAGTATAATATATATAGTGTGACCGGTATTTCGCAAGCAGTCCGCGTACAGTTGCAGTGTTACCCAACAGGCGTCCACACACGCAACGCAGATGTGGTGATATACTGCCGCGGTGTGGTGGCGGTCGTTGCTGGCGTCACACACACGCCACACATGTCACACGGGCACGACTGGGAGAGCACGGGCACTATATAAATACCTAATACGACAATACGTTACATGAACTGAACCTAAAGAATTAGGATATAGTCGTCAGATAATACTCTTACTACACGCTAGTCGACACTTCATTCAGTCTTCTCGTTACACTCAGCTCATACGGAACGACAGATAGACAGTTACCCCGCGCCCTATCCTCAGAACAATTAAAGCAGTTTTAGTTATTGTTCTGAGGCCCTATCAAATTAAAACGATCGTCACGTTCTTGTCACTGTAGCGCCCTCTGTCGGATGTGCGTGTGGATTGAGAGATCTTTTCGAAAAATTCTTCCAATCCCAACCAAATTATAAGAGGATTTAGGAAATTTGTGAAAACTTCATGGTAAGGTATAAAATTTGTGAAACGTAAACAAAAAAAGTTAGAACTCATTAACTGGATCTCTCAATCGGGACAACTGAAGAAAAAGTCATAACGCGTATCCAAGAATATACTGCCTATGTGTTTATAATTTGCATTTTAATTAATTGTGAAGGATTTGTGAAGGCTGCTAAACAAAATTTCGATTCGTTTCAAAGCCACGTTTAAGATTTATAACGGTTTATATGGATCTCTCAGAGTGGACAATTTTCAATTGAGTGATCTTGTAAAACACGACCTAATACTGAAAAAGTATGAATAATTATCATGTTTATTGCAAACTAGCTTCTGCCCGCGGCTTCGCCCGCGTGGATGTCGGAAATTATCCCACGGGAACGTGCTAACAGGATAAAATGTATGTGCACCAGGATGCCATCTATCTCGCGGGCCCTTTGTGGCTAATTACAATAGAAAACCAATTGTGTCTCATTAATGGTGATTAAGAGGGTACCTATATGATATCTTTACCTAAGTACCTACCTAATTAAAAAAATAAATAAACTCAATAACAGAAAATAAAATACCTACCTACCTAAATAAACCTATTTATGACGATAACTAATCTAAACTCAATCATCATCTGCCTAGCCTTTTCCCAACTATGTTCAGGGCCGGCTTCCAGTCTAACCGGATGCAGCTGAATACCAGTATTCTACATGGAGCGACTGCCTATCTGACCTCCACAACCCAGTTATTGGGTAATACGATACCCTTGGTACGACTGGTTGTCAGACTTTCGGGCTTCTGACTACCCGTAACGACTGTCAAAGATCCACGAATGACAGCCGGGACCAACGGCTTAACGTGCTTTCCGAGGCACGGAGGTGTCTCGGTATGTAAAGATGGTCACCCATCCACAGACCGACCGCGGCAAGCGTAGCTTAACCTGACCGATCGACCTGTGCGGCTGTTATTATTTAGCCACGGGCCCCTCAATCAAGCAAAATCTCTAAAAACTCATATCTAGGTATACGAATGACTATCCTACCTAACAGTATTATAAAATAACCTACGGTCACTACGTACACTATCAAATATACTACCTATACTTTAAAATTAAAATCTATACCTACGACTTATATAAAAATAAACCTAAATAACTCTAAAAAGTAAAAGGAATAAAAATGAACTCCACTGCGTGTGACTTAACCTACGACAAACTTATTATTTGCGGTTGGTACAGTAATCGGATCTAGGGATCGAACCGCAAAATTAAGTTTGTTTTTTATTGTATATACTTTTCCGGGATAAAAAGTACCCAGTGTGGTGCCCAGGATATTAAAGAATAATTATACCAAGTTTCATCGTAATCGAACCGGTAGTTTTTGCGTGATGCCTGAACAAACAGACAGACAGACAGACAGACAGACCGACAGATAGACAGACAGACAGACAAAAATTTTTTTAATCACATTTTTGGGTTCGGTGTCGGTCTAGTAACACCCCCTGCCATTTATTTTTTTGATATTTTCAATGTACAGAATTTTCACTTCTACAGATTTATTATAAGTATAGATTATGCTTCTGGGAAAATTTGTGAAACAAAAATCGTGATTGAAATCTTACTGGTTCAAGAGAAAATGAAAATCTTGTTTTTTGTCGATCGTCCCAACTGAGAGATCATTATTTTGAACTATCTATTCTATATAGTTCAAAATATATAGTATATAGTTCAAAATATAGTGACCGTAGGTTATTTTATAATACTGTTAGGTAGGATTAGTCATTCGTATAGATATTAGTTTTTAGGGATTTTGCTTATTTATTGAGTTTAGATTAGTTATCATCAGAAATAGGTTTATTTAGGTAGGTAGGTATTTAATTTTCTGTTATTGAGTTTTTTTTTTTAATTAGGTAGGTACTTAGGTAAAGATATCATATAGGTACCCTCTTAATCACCACTAATGAGACACAATTAGTTTTCTATTGTAATTAGCCACAAAGGGCCCGCGAGATAGATGGCATTCTGGGGAAGCACATAGGTACATTTTATCCTGTTAGCACGTTCCCGTGGGATAATTTCCGATATCCACGCGGGCGAAGCCGCGGGCAGAAGCTAGTATTTAATAAACCAAAACGTATAGGTAGAAGGTAGATACATCAGAAATTGTGAAAAATTTTGTACTAAAATTTGACGAATCAGTCGTCCCTGTAAGTGTTATACTTAAAAAGATAAATCATTCTTTACAATCCTTGAGGAAAACGTTGAGTAGGGTGACCATATCGCCGGTCGGAATCATTACCGGTACAATTCAAATTATGATGCACTTTAAACGTTTTATACAAGTAATTTGTGTCTGGTTTCACTACATAATTTAAATTATATAAAATAACAAGTTTCTGCAAAGTTAGGTACTGTATGTGTAGTGCTCTTACTAAGGATTTCTAAGTTCGTAATTCTAATTCTAAGTAATTCTTACACACAAAATGTTCAGAAATTTTAAGGTAACCAAACAAAAAAACCTTTTTTAATTTAAACTTTTTTTTAATTTCACACACAATTACATAATAGGATGTAACCTAATCAATAATTCCGTAGGACAAAGTATGTAAAATAACTGGTTCTTCCTTGCTGATAAACATTTTTCCCATCAAATCGTCATAACAGACTATTTGGTCGTTATGAACACCATGTCCTCTGTAGTGGCCAATATTATCGGGACTCAATGCAGGAATAAATTCAACACCGCCTAACAATTTGTAGCATCTGTTTCTTACATAAATTGTATTTGGTACATCTTTCAAATAAACTTTTTCACATCCGTTCAAATTAATGGATATCAAATTTGAAAGTTCATAAGTTATGAACTTTCAAATTTGATATCCATTGATTTGATTTGAGTTATGAATCATAACTAATAATAATTTGACCTTTTTTGGGACCAGACGGCTGCAAGCTTCAGCGTAGGGTTCGAATCCCAACACGAAGCTTGCAGCCGTCTGGTCCCAGGCTAGCGGTGGGGGCGAATTCAAGATTCGCCTACAGTCTTCGGACAAATCAAGTCTGGATGATGAAACCTGACTCGCAAGTTTTAGATGCTGTATAGTTCTTTTAATTTCGGGAACAGTTCCCTTTGATCCAGTCGAACGAACACCAAATGAACTCGGTCGTTCAAACCTTTATATCGTGGCAAATAATTAGGTACATGGTCAAGCGGAAAAAATAATATCAGAGACTTACGTCCTGTGTCCAAATAAAACAATCTCGGCAAGAGAAAAACAATGACAATTTTTGATTTAAAAAAACCAAAATGAAGAAAAATCCTTTCTGGTTACAAATAAGGTAGGATTTGTTATAAAAGAAGGTTGTTCGTGATAAAATTATAATGTAGCATTTGCCAATGCTGCAGTACCCCCTTTACAAGAAAAAACAATTAAGTGATAGAAGAAAAAAAGTAATAATAATCAAAGGTAAGAACAATTCTCAGGGTACAGGGTTCTGTAAGAATTAACCTTGCCAGGAGTCTAGGACCGGCACCCTAATTGCGTAACACACGATCAATCGGAATCTGAATCATTTTGAAGCAAATTGCTAATTCATTGCTTCATAAGTTCTAAAAATTTGTCTGCTCAACACGTAAATAACGCAATGAATGTTGTTGAACTGTCAAAATGAAACCGATTCCGATTGATTGTGTGTTACGCAATTAGGATGCTGATTTACGTATTTTTAGTAGTTTTGTTAATTTCTAGTTTTAGTCACCCAAGCAAAAACCCAAGTAAGGTTTACTGCCTCTGATTCCCTATTTCCACAATTTCTTATGTTAAAAAAACGTAGTCACGTCCATTTTAATAACTAGGTACCACATTTAAAAAAAACATTAGTGTGACAAAATTGTATTAATGATAATGACGGTTTGAATATTGAATATCTTATTCAATATTCAAACCGTTTCAATTTAAATTGTTATTCACTATCACTAAACGGAAACACTGATTATGTTATTTATTTATTTAAACTTTTCGCACAAAAAGGTACAAAGGCGGACCTAATGGCTTACGCATTCTCTACCGGTCAACCAAGGGTGGTGCAGAGATTAGATGGCAGGTGCTTTGGTTGAGAGGGACAGTAATAATAAAAAAAAACTCTTAAAACTAGGAGACTAACTAACTACTAACTTAACTACTAACTAAAATACATAATTAAGTTATATACACATACATATTATGACCATAATATATACTTATAATATATATATACAAAATCAAGGGAGAGATGTGTTGAGATGACACTACGCTATTTTATTTAATTTGTTTTGAAAATAACTGCAATTTCCGCTTAAATGCATACCGACTGGTGGCCGTCCTGATATCAAGAGGAAGCGCATTCCAAAGAAGAATGGACAGAATATGAAAAGAAGAATGAACAAAGTCAGACGTATGAGAAGGACAGAGTAAGAGAAGATTGTTAGAAGAACGCAGGTTATTATTAATTATAGCACAACACTATTAAAAAAAATTGCATTAAATGCACTGCACAACGCTAGCTTCGCAAATCACAATGTTAGCATGAATAGGGTAGTCGAAGAAAAATCGGATAAAATAAAAAAGTATGTCTACCCTACTCAACGTTTTCCTCAAGGATTGTAAAAAAATGATTTATCTTTTTAAGTATAACACTTACAGGGACGACTCGTCAAATTTTAGTACAACATTTTTCACAATTTCTGATGTATCTACCTTCTACCTATACGTTTTGGTTTATTAAATATAGTTCAAAATAATGATCTCTCAGTTGGGACGATCGACAAAAAACAAGATTTTCATTTTCTCTTGAACCAGTAAGATTTCAATCACGATTTTTGTTTCACAAATTTTCCCAGAAGCATAATTTGCAATAAACATGATAATTAATCCTACTTTTTCAGTATTAGGTCGTGTTTTACAAGATCACTCAATTGAAAATTGTCCACTCTGAGAGATCCATATAAACCGTTATAAATCTTAAACGTGGCTTTGAAACGAATCGAAATTTTGTTTAGCAGCCTTCACAAATGCTTCACAATTAATTAAAATGCAAATTATAAACACATAGGCAGTATATTCTTGGATACGCGTTATGACTTTTTCTTCAGTTGTCCCGATTGAGAGATCCAGTTAATGAGTTCTAACTTTCTTTGTTTACGTTTCACAAATTTTGTACCTTACCATGCAGTTTTCACAATTATTTCCTAAATCCTCTTATAATTTGGTTGGGATTGGAAGAGTTTTCCGAAAAGATCTCTCAATCCACACGCACATCTCTGTCGGCGCGACCACGCGTTCAGGTTCACCGAACATAAAGTGACATTATTATGAACGAGACGATAGCACGCGGCTTTATTCATGGTAAATTACTTATATTTAAATGGATATTATGCCCAAGTCCGTTTGTAGAGTCGATCATTTGCGTTATAAGCTAAATAATTAATAAAACAAACTAATGTATTATTGCCAGAGTACGGTGACACAGTAGGTAATTGTGTTATAGACGTTTCGTCGTCTTATTAAGTCTAGTTTGTATTTTACTTCAAAGATGTAGAAGTTGAGCTAAATGTAAGCACAGCTACCGCCATTGCCAGCGCGGCCTTGTTACGAACATAAAGGTATAAGAGCTTAACACAGAGCATGTAACCTTTTAGCTTAATATATTATTATTTATTGAATGTTCTGGCTTCCGTTGCATATGTATTTAAAAAGATTCTTCCTGTCACTTTTGGTTTAGGTGAGATTTACGTTAAGTATAAATATAATAGTTAAACTTCCAGCCGGGCTCTTTCTTATGTGCGCCAGAACCGCGGGTGTAATTTTCAGATCTGCCTAAATTTATTGCAATTATTTGGTACCTTCTGTGTACCTTTACGCACCTCTCTTGAAAATCTGTGTACCTTCACCAGTAAAAAGATATTTTAAAAATTAGGTACACCCGCCATCCTGATGTCAGAACCGCGGGTGTACTATTCAGATCTGCCCAAATTTATTGCAATTATTTGGTACCTTCTGTGTACCTCTCTTGATAATCTGTGTACCTTCACCAGTAAAAAGATATTTTAAAAATTAGGTACACCCGCCATCCTGATGTCAGAACTGTGGGTGTACTGTTCAGATCTGCCCAAATTTATTTCAGTTATTTGGTACCTCCTGTGTACCTTTACGTACCTCTCTTGAAAATCTGTGCACCTTCACCCGTAAAAAGATATTTTAAAAATTAGGTACACCCGCCATCCTGATGTCAGAACCGCGGATGTACTGCTAACCAATATATTATGTAGCTAAGTACACTCTATAAGTAGATTTGGTACCTCTTGTGTACCTACCTCGTGTGTAGGTTGCTGCGAAAAGTAAAAAAAAACGATTTTCTTCCTATGACGTTGTTATTATTAAAAAAAAAAAACAATCTTCAGTATTAATAACTTAAGTTAAATATTTATAAAACAAACAACAGTTTGCCTATTTTAGAACTGTGAAGGATTTATAGAATTAAAATGTTTTTCAGTGTTTTCAGAATCAAAATGAAACAAGAGAAAGTTTTAAAGGATTTTTTAATTAATTTTAATGGTAACGAAATAAGTAAGGATTAAAATGAATATCGCATTGATTGCATGTGCATTTAACTCGGCCAAATAATTTGTTACAAGACTTATATAAATTAATCTTAGGTCCTGCATATCTAAGTACATCAATATTATAAACAACACGAAAATGCCCAAATCCTAACGTAATATTGAAATACAGGTCCAATTACACGTATTATTTATTACCACTACTCAATTTGTGTTAAAAATCACCGACCATTATTGTTTTTAGGGTTCCGTAGTCAACTAGGAACCCTTATAGTTTCGCCATGTCTGTCTGTCCGTCCTCGCTTAATCTCTGTGACCGTTAGCACTAGAAAGCTGAAATTTGGTACAAATATGTATATCAATCACGCCGACAAAGTGGTAAAATAAAAATTGGAAAAAATGTTTTATTAGGGTAGCCCCCCCCCCCCCCCTATATGTAAAGTGGGAAGTGTTTTTTTTTAATGTCAACCCTAACTTGTTATATATTGTTGGAAAGGTATTTAAAAATGAATAGGGGTTTACTAAAATCATTTTTTGATAATGTCAATAATTTCGGAAATAATCGCTCCAAAAGTAAAAAACAATGTGTGTGTGTGTCCCCCCCTCTAACTTTTGAACCATAAGTTTAGAAAATATGAAAAAAATCTGAAAAGTAGAACTTTATAAGGACTTTCTGGGAAAATTATTTTGAACTTGATGGAAACAACAGTTTTTGTACAAAAAAGACAAAAAGTTGTACAAAATAATTTCTGGACTAAGTTTGTAGTATAATCGTATATGCAAGCATTTTTTTTAACTTCGTTTACATATTTTATTATCCTGAACGTATCTTTTTTCAAACAAAAAAATAATTATTAAAATCGGTTCTCGCAATCCAAAATTACCACCGAAAACTTCTGGCACGTCTATATATTAATTAGTAACCCAATTCCCCGAGATATGGCGCTGTAAAATAGACAACATTTTCTTGAACTTTCCATGTGTGGTTGGAATCTATAACTCTTTTTTTAGTTATCTCCGTCCTTTGTGGGCCCGTTTTTAGTGTTCTGTAACAAATAGCCTTTTTTAAGTTGGGTTACCACTATGTTCGCGCTCCAGCAGCGCTCCGCGCTCCTGCAACTGCTCCAATGGATACGTCGCGCGCACTTCTACATGCGCTCCCCTTTGACACACTGCGCTCCCCTTTGTTTTCGCGCTAAAAACCGTCACGAGTCGGAGCGCCTGCCGCGCGTGTTCGCGTACGTACCCACTACCGGGAGCAGTTGCAGGAGCGCGAACATAATGGATACCCACCTTTAAACTCATAAGTGGGAACACTTATTGTGACGGACGGGAAACTACGGAACTCTACACTGAGCGTGGCCCGACATGCTCTTGGCCGGTTTTTTTTTATCGTAATGATGTGCGAAAGCGATTCCGATTATGCCAAACGATTTTTTTTTTTAATTTCGATTGACCCGAGTAATTAATATGTCGAATCTCAGAAATCGATTCTAAGAAATTGAATTTAAAAAATTAAATTAAAAATTTTAAAAACCCCCGACTACGGGAAACCCTATAAAAAGAAAAAAATAACCTTGAAATTATGACCCTACGTAAGTACGTATGAAATTTTTTGATTAAATGTTGTCCCGTCGGGGGACCGCTCTAATTATTAACCTAACGTTCTGTTAAAGTTTAAAATAGTAGCGGTCCCCCGACAGGACAATATTTAATCAAAAAAATTCATACGTACTTACGTAGGGTCATAATTTCAAGGTTATTTTTTTCTTTTTATAGGGTTTCCCGTAGTCGGAGGTTTTTTAAATTATTAATTTAATTTTTTATTTCATGCTTTTTGTAGGGACTCCTTATTATTTCTTTTCTTTTATTTTCTTGCGTTTTAAGATTCAGGAATTTGGTATTTAATCAGGTATTTTGTAATTCGCCATTTTGTGGTGGTGGCCATCTTGGATTTGAAATTTGTCATGGTGTATAGTATTCTACTAGTCAAGCCCTTTCATTTGATACCCATATTGAGGGAGTTGTGAAAAAAAAATGTAATTTACCATTTTGTGGTGGCGGCCATCTTAGATTTGAAATTTGTCATAGTGTATAGTATTCTACTAGTCAGGCCCTTTCATTTGATACCCATATTGAGGGAGTTGTGAAAAAATATGTAATCCGCCATTTTGTAGCGGCGGCCATCTTGGACCGATTTTCATCAAACATAGCTAAGAACACTCCCGGCAAATTCACCTTTCAAACAAAAAAAAACAAAATTAAAATCGGTTCATCCGTTCGGGAGCTACGATGCCACAGACAGACATACACACACACACACACACCCCCACACACACACACACAGACACGTCAAACTTATAACACCCCGTCGTTTTTGCGTCGGGGGTTAAAAATATTTTAAGAATTAAACACAATAAGCATTATTTATAATAATGATTTATGCTTTCCTAATGTAATTTTAATCGTTTTTAGGGTTCCGTAGCCAAATGGCAACGGAACCCTTATGGATTCGTCATGTCTGTCTGTCTGTCTGTCTGTCTGTCTGTCTGTCTGTCTGTCCGTCCGTATGTCACAGCCGCTTTTTTCCGAAACTATAAGAGCTATACTGTTGAAACTTGGTAAGTAGATGTATTCTGTGAACCGCATTAAGATTTTCACACAAAAATAGAAAAAAAACAATAAATTTTGGGGGTCCCCATACTTAGAACTGAAACTCAAATTTTTTTTTTTTCATCAAACCCATACGTGTGGCGTATCTATGGATAGGTCTTCAAAAATGATATTGAGGTTTCTAATATCATTTTTTTCTAAACTGAATAGTTTGCGCGAGAGACACTTCCAAAGTGGTAAAATGTGTCCCCCCCCCCTGTAACTTCTAAAATAAGAGAATGATAAAACTAAAAAAAATATATGATGTACATTACCATATAAACTTCCACCGAAAATTGGTTTGAACGAGATCTAGTGAGTAGTTTTTTTTTAATACGTCATAAATCGTAACGTAACGGAACCCTTCATGGGCGAGTCCGACTCGCACTTGGCCGGTTTTTTTGGACATTATATTGAAACTGAGTCAATAACAGAGGACCTATGACCATAGTCATTTATTCAATTTCGCGCCGAATTGTTTCTATATTTGAATTTATATTCGTCATGCACTCGCTGTTCAAAATTAGTTTTATTTATTGTACATTTTTTTTTTTTTTAGACTTTCTAATAGTTTGCTACAGAATGCCCAGTAAACATTTTTAGGTAGGCATAGCAAAAGTTTGGGAATGATGATAAATTAACTGTATAAATTGAGTATTCCGCAAATATTTCAATATGTTTTGTTAGTTGTATGATGAGCTTGGTAGTTTTTATTTATATTAGTTTACTTGAGTAATAGATTTTTTTTGTAGTAGTTTCCCAACGTTTAAATAAATACTGGCCAAGTGTATGTCAGACTACGCACAATGAAAGGTCCCGAACTTAGTATGAATATTTACGCATGTACAGACGCCAGCAGGTCAAGCTACCCGAACCTGTCAAATTTTCCCAATTAACTTTGAACCTTAATGCTTTAGCGATAAAGTTGAAAATCTATTAAAGAAATTTGACAGATTGTAGTAGCTTGATGTGCTGGCGTCTGTACAATGCACATCATTCATTTGATCGACTGCAAAAATTAGTTTGTATTTCATAAAATCATCATATCAGGATAATCATAAAGGAAACAGGCAACAAGGAAATATAATGACTGCGTCCTTGCACCAGATTAATCCAAATGCAACCAAAAAAAAAAGTAGTAATTTTGACTGCCTCAGTGGTCGTAATATGCGACTGCTGAACACGATGTTGTGGGTTTGATCCCCATATAGAACAACAATTTGCGGATCACACAAAGTATTGTCCTGAGTCTGTGTATAATTTGCCGTTAATTTCATGTTTTGATTCCCGGTATGAGCACACAATCACACTCACACTAATATTATAAAGGCGAAAGGTTGTGAACCGCGGGGCGCAGCTAGTAGTGACTAAATGTTATGCGGAGGTTCTGGATTCGGGATTCCTGGTATGGCCACAATACATGCTTAACGTGGAGGTTCTGGGTTCGATTATCGAAGATTGTTATTTATTCATTGACGTCGTTACTATTTTATAAAATAGTAAGAACGTCATAGAAAAAAAATCGTTTTTTTAACTTTTCGCAGCAACCTGACAGTATTTTGTTTATATATTACTTTTTTCTGCAGGTACACAAGAGGTACCAAATCTACTTATAGAGTGCACTTAGCTACATATATTGGTTAACAGTACACCCGCGGTTCTGACATCAGGATGGCGGGTTTACCTAATTTTTAAAATATCTTTTTACGGGTGAAGGTGCACAGATTTTCAAGAGAGGTACGTAAAGGTACACAGGAGGTACCAAATAACTGAAATAAATTTGGGCAGATCTGAACAGTACACCCACAGTTCTGACATCAGGATGGCGGGTGTACCTAATTTTTAAAATATCTTTTTACTGGTGAAGGTACACAGATTAACAAGAGAGGTACACAGAAGGTACCAAATAATTGCAATAAATTTGGGCAGATCTGAATAGTACACCCGCGGTTCTGACATCAGGATGGCGGGTGTACCTAATTTTTAAAATATCTTTTTACTGGTGAAGGTACACAGATTTTCAAGAGAGGTGCGTAAAGGTACACAGAAGGTACCAAATAATTGCAATAAATTTAGGCAGATCTGAAAATTACACCCGCGGTTCTGACGCACATTCTTTCTTGTCTCACGATAAATGTCGCCAAAATTAAATTACAAAATTAGCATGTTGACGTTTAGTGTACTCTACTAGATCCATGAATATAGTAAAAAGGTAGTTTACAGACTAATTTTGTTTAAGGTGAATTTTGATTAGTGTCAAGCAAGGGCACCGCTAGACGTAGGTACTGTGACTTGACAACTCGAATCTGTTTGTATCTGCTCCATTCTCATCATGTACATGAGAATGGAGCAACTCGAATCTGTTTGTATCTGCTCCATTCTCATCATGTACATGAGAATGGAGCAACTCGAATCTGTTTGTATCTGCTCCATTCTCATCATGTACATGAGAATGGAGCAGATACAAACAGATTCGAGTTGTCAAGTCACAGTACTCACAGTTCAAGAGAATCGTCTGACAAAGATAAAGTAGGTACAGTCAACAGCAAAAGTAGATGATCAAAATCAGAAATTCAATACTAATGAACGGAGTTCGTCAGAACTGTGTGACTTTTGCTGTTGACTGTACCTATCTCGAAAATGCTCAAATGGTAAAAAAGAGATCCATTCGTTTCATATATTTTCAAGGCATTCCTGTCCTTTATGTAATGTGATCAACACAACCGATGGGTACAGGAGTACACAGGGTGGTGTTTAATTTGGAAAAACCGATTTGACCGAATTTGCCGACCTTTGATTTCCGGCTAAAGTCGAGATTAGAGGTCTCGGTATGTTCGACCTCTGGCAGAGGTCACACAACACAACAACACAGTTGTGTGTGTTCTATACATATATGTATTATATACTTACGTGAATTTTTGTTGCAGTCGATGTCTTCGGACTTGTGAAGCGATTACTGCCTGACACCATAGTTATAATAAAGATATGTATTTCTATGGTTGACACCATCGAGATTCTACCAGCGGATTTAGTTTATACCAACGTTGTGTTCAAAGTGGCCTGAGCTCGCTGAGAGCACCTCTAGCTCTTACTTTGTCACTAACGACCTTAATGATAGGTACTTATGTTACAAGTTTTATATAGGTTAGCTTTTAGTTCTTCGTCCCTACCTCGTATGTTTGCAACGAATTCCATTCTTTAAATTCCTTCCTTCTTCGAATTTCATACGAAGAAGTAGGTCCAAATATTCAACTACCTACATAGGTTTTGAATGCAAACAGCCACTAAAGAGTCAGCGCGCATATAAATACCTACTTCCGTCAAGTATTGTGAGGGGGTACGCGTCGTAGGCCGTCTCGTGAAATATGCGGGCCATAATAATAACGTCTATGAAATAAGTATGAAACAATGAAATGAAAAAAAAAATGATGAATGAATGAATGATGATATATTATGAATGATGATGAATGTATGTACAATGAAATGGTGTTACAGATACAAGATACTTGTCAACATTATCTCTTGTACTCAGAACCTACTTTATATGTTGCTGATAGCTCGGAGCTCCTCTCATCAGCAATGCACTGCATTTTGATCTTTAGCTTCTTATTCTACGTTGACGTCACAAAGTATCACGCATGCGGCATGAGCATAACCTATTGTGACCAAGTTTGTTACGAACCCTAGTTAAAGTGCGAACGTGATGTTAGGTTGTGCCTTGTGCTGTGCATCGATGGCTTAAGCGAGTGGCTCATGTCTGTAGACTGGGTAATGTGATGCTGACTTAGGTGCATAGCACCGGTGTACCTACTTCGCCGGGTGAACACGCCGGTCGGGCCGGGTTAAGAGTGTGCATTCTAAAAGTTGTCAACGTCGTAAATATCTGGGAAATATTTCGTTGTTTTAATTGATTTACCATTGTTACTATATGATAATTAAATATCGCGTTATTGCAATTCATAATCAATATTTTAGTGCAGTTCAGAGGTTTATCCATCATTGAGTAATATTGATAAATTCATTATAACAGCGAGTTATTCGACAGCAAATTGCGACTTTGCCAGTAATGCCGCGGATTCATTGATACAAATTGCGCAACATTGTGCAAAAACCCCTTCAGCAACATGTTCATGCTTCGTGTTCATGAATGGTAGATAAACAAAAGAACATCTTGAACAATGTTGCGAAACAAATCATTATTTAAAAAAATCCAATGAATACGGGGCTTTCCAGTAGATGGATTATTGGGTCAGCAGGCTTGACAGTGTCGGTGGGCAGAGTTGAATCCGCACTACCACGCTACGGATGACACTCGACAATAATTAAGTACAAGAACGATATGCTCCACCGTCGGTCGCTAGGAGGTACGACACAGATATGTGACCGTCTAGCCTCAGTCCTAACAAGAAATAAAGAACGCTCTAGATCTGAAACGGACGCGTGTAATACAAGACGACGACAGGAGAGCGGCGCGTGGGGAACGCGCGGGCGCGGCCTGGCGCCTCACTTGATGGAGCACGCGAACTGCGCGCGCAGCCGCCGCAGCGACGCCGCCGACTCGCTCTGCAACACAACGGAGCGGTGACTGCCGTGAGCCTCGAGCCACGAGCGACCGGCGCGGGCAGAGCGGGCCTACCTTGTGCGGCGGGGCGGCGTTGTCGTTCTGCACGTCGGCCGCGCAGGCGGGCAGCGAGGCCGGCGCGTTGCCGTTGTCGTCGGGCTCGGAACGCGATGCGCTGCCCGTGCTCTCCCAGCAGCCGGCCGATGCGCTGTCGGTGCGCTCTGTGCGGCGGCTGAGCGACAGGCTTGGCGAGGAGTGCGCCAGCGCGTCGGACGAGTCGAGCTCCAGCGACGACTGCGAGGCGCACGAGCCGCGCGAGCGCGAAGACGAGCGCGACGCGCCGCGCGACGCCAGCGCCGAGCCGTCCGACTCGTCCGCGCCCTGCTCCATCATCTCCTGCGACACGCAAACACACCAACGGTCACAACAACGACACCCACTCACGACAACCTAACGACAGATGGATTATATGTATTACTAGCATCTGCCCGCGGCTTCGCCCGCGTGGATGTCGGAAATTATCCCACGGGAACGTGCTAACAGGATAAAATGTACCTATGTGCTTTCCCAGGATGCCATCTATCTCTATGCCAAATCAGAAGATCAGTGGTTTAGGCGTGAAAATGTAACATACAGTTTCAACTTCAAATCCTCCCCTTATAAACTGAATTACCCCTTTTTGTCCCGTCAGTGGTAAATTTTCGACAACTTTACATACTCCTACTTATTATTAATTATTTTCTGTCAAAAGTATCAATACTGAGTTGCGACTTACTCGGACCGCGCATTCAATTTCTTCCACACAAACTTAACGCCCCTATCTATATCCCTCTTTGACGGGTAGTTTTGAAAAACTTATAATGATAAACTTTATTACTTACTTAGGCAAGTATTCTTGCCAAGTTTCAAGTTTATTAACTAAATGAAGAAGATTTTTCATGTAAACTGTATCCCCGCTTTTCACCCCCACAGGGGTGGAATTTTAAAAAAATCGTTTGTGATGTATTCATAACTTGACTCAAAGATTATTTATTTTATACTAATTTTCGAGTTAATCAAGCCATGCAGTAAAATACTCGCCTGGAAAATTGAGTACCCCATTTCAGCCCGTCAGGGGTAGATTTTCAAAAAACCCTGATACACATTATTCTTTACTTTCAATATTAGGTATAAATACTGAGTTTCGAGTAAATCGGACTGCGCGCTAAAATTCTTCCATACAAACTTTGAAACCCCCTAATCCCTTATTAGGGATAAGAATAGTTGGTCGCCCTAATTAACTCAAGACAATGTTCATGTTCTTTCTCCAGAATTAGCTTAGGTACTGACAGGTTACTGTTATTAGTATTAACTCATTTATTTCACATCGACGGTCCTAGTTCATCATCTGTGACTGCAAGTGACAGCTATGTGACGAACCCAGCAATGCATAAATATGTAAGCTGTCACGCCCTTTATGCCTGGAGGCTTTTATTTAGGTAGTGAGTTTTTATTTTTATTTTAATTAATTATTTTTTAGCTTGAGTACGTATAGTTTTTATTATATTTGTTGGTATATTGGCGTGGCTAGCTGACATAATATGGCAAATAATTTAAGCTTCTTGTAATGTTCATTACTGAACATAGGTTCCTAGTATTGTATACATGCAAACAGTAGTTCTAACTAAACAGACAGCTGTGCTGCTGGGGAGTTTGTTCCGCCACTTCTTCTTCCCAGCGATAGCACTAGGAAGTGGCGAAGGGCGGGCGTTTTTGGGGGACTGTCTTTTGTAATTTTGACGTTCGAAAAGTGCTGATTCTCAGCTTAATTTGAATAAATGACTTTTGATTTTGATTGATTTTGAGGGGGTAGTTTAGAAGAAAAAAAACTGACAATCTTCATAATTTATTTTGGTAAGTATTCGTGGTAAGTATTCGTGCCAAGTATTCTGGGACAGTCACACATGCAATCAAAATTGAACTTTATTAGATGATATAATGGATCTTTTGTCTTTGCATGTATAAGACAGAAACGTAATTGTAACATTTTCGCCCGATTCATTATTTATTCGAAAATCATGTGTTTTTTTAAGGATTATTGCATTTTTTTTCAAGATGGCTCAGCCTTTATGTCTAGAATAAATGTTCACAGTTAGAAAATATACTTTACTATCGACCCATAAGACATTTTTTCTCTAGATCAATTATTACTTTAGTTATAAACGAAATAAGAATTGAGACTTACGACATTTAGTTTCGAGCTCCAACGCGATCAAGGAGTGCACGCGGTATTCAACTTTATTACTGATGTATTAGCGGCCTGACCCGCCTAACGGCCAGCCGGTTCGTCAGTGCCGCGCTGTGCGCCATCGTGAGAGGGTGTATCACTCGCGCGCGCGTTCAATACGTATTTTACTTGGGAGTTATTTTAATAAAATTCACATTAAAACGCTACCTATACAATGGGAAACAAACACAATAAAAGACGTCATGAACAGAAGAGAAAGAAAGACGAAAGCTTAAAAAATATTGCAAGAATCATGAGAAGCAAAGCAGTATTTTTTTATTAGTATTTTTTTTTTAAATACGTATATATTATTTTGACGAAACGTCTAATCTAAAGTATAAAATTGTATGACAGTCGATCGATATTCATACAATTTTATACTTTAGGCTATGGTAATACGGTCCTATTTTCAATGGAGCCAGTAAATTCCGCGAAGATTTTTCCGCTGTCTGAACTTCGCCAAAAATGTAAACAAATATGAGTTTATGGAAAAATAATTTTAATTTCTACACAATAAAGTTTAGTTTACGCTACAACTTCACACATTTTTATAACTTTTTCAATAGTGCTAGTCACTCTGAAATGAACTTAATTGCCATTACAATAAAGTTGATATTCCTTTAACTCGAAATAACGTCAATTTGAAACAAATAAATTTTAAATATAGATATCTCTATGATGATCAGATAAATTTGATTTGATTGCAGCCGCCCTATATCATAACTACTGCTAATAATTATTATTGCATGCAACTACAACCTAGCGCGTGGGTTCAAGGCCAGATTGTCACAGTTGTGTTGGAGATTGTGAGAACATAGGAAGTTATGGAGGCGATTTGATTATATTAAGTACCTATATAACAATATTATAAGTAGTATAACAATTATGTTGTTTATGCTTATATATAAATTGTTGAAGATGTTTTATCCGAATAATGACTAATAAGTATATACTCTCTTAGGAAAAAAAAATTAAGGCAAATTTCCCGAATTTGAATGTCATCCGGCACAAGGAAACTTATTGGAGACGCCTTCTCAGTTGCATAATTTAGTTTCTGTTCCTGCGAAATCATGATGCAAGTTGTTGCAGTTTTTGTCTGGCTTGTTAATTCTGATGGCGTCACAGATGTATTTGCGACCTGATAAAATTTTTATTTTACAAAAAAGCTTTCTGTCTTTTATAGGGTAACGTGTGTCGGTCATGAGTTTCTGCGTGTTATTACAAAATCGGCGCAAAATATGATTTCTACAGTTAATCTTTTCGACTGTAATGTTTGCGTAGGGCCGTGACTCAATAATTTTTGTGTAGGTACTGCTATCGCCATCTGCTATAAATCGTCCATAAATAATGTTGTGCATTTCAATCGATTTTTTTAAACCTTCTGCTATGATTGTTGCTTCCATGCCTGTAGATGGGACGTCGTAATTTTTGTAACATACGAGGGCGACACTGAAAGTTTTTAAAACCGGCCACTTGTAAAGGATATAATAAAAAAATAAGTTCAAATTTTGAAAATGGAACTCTGCCAATATTATTGTGTATGTATTTTATATAATAATAATAACGTTTATTTATAAACATGCTGCAGATTTACTATAACTTATCTTAAAAAAAATATAGAGGACACAGTTGCTCATTTGCCTGAACTAGGTGGAACCTGTTTCAGGCTAGAAAGGTGCAAAAAAAAATAACAACTGAGAAGACTAATTAAAAATTGTAGCAAACCTTATTTTACTCCACCAACGCCACCTAGCATAAAACAGAGACACCACAACATACCGCCACACGTCGATAGATGGCGCTGTCGCATTACGTCACGTTTCTGAATCGCGGTGTCAAGAGTCTCCGAGGTCTAATGACCTCCGCTAGCATATTTAATTTTTGGGAAGACTGAACTAGTGGTGGATTCGTGGACTACGTCCTACTTGGAATAGTCACACGGGACTCCGCTACTAAGTTAGCCTATTCCTAGACTTATTGTCCTTTTTGGTTTAGAGGACACCTTACCCCCTCCTTCGTCCCTTCTGGGAAAAGGTTGTGTGGATTCGTCCTATTTAATTTGTACGTTGTGTGAAACAATAAATCCTTGTTGACAACCTGGACTTCTTTCTGCCGGAAACGGTGACGACATCAGCTACAAAATTAATATTACCTTAAAAGACTAACATGTTTTATTTACAGACAACGAGTAAATCCTCTGTCTCACTGTATGATATGCTAAGTAAAAATTGCAGAATAACCTTTTTACAGTCGCAATTATTTAATTTATAAATACTTTTTTTCCTATTTAATTTATTGTATAGAAATGGACCTAAAAATGTATAAAATCTGTTTACAAAGAAATATTTAGAGGATGCATTGGACTTACATACAATTTACAGACAGAATTTTATTCATTTGTCATTTGTTTACGATTTGGCGGCAAATTGAAAATTGTCTGCGTCACGTCAGCATGAATTTAACGCGAGAAAAATTTCGTACAATGATTTTTTACGATTTTCAATGTCATTTAAGTCAACAAGAAAGTTATGATTGACTTCGATTGGCCTTTTACGATGAAATGCCATCTCGCGACACTGTTTACAACTTGTTTAATGCGTTTAAACGTGGTCGCACTAATCTCACCGATGATCTGCGTGAGGGACGGCCTTTTACGGTGACGACTGAAGATAACATCAGTTTTGTGCGGCGTATGATAGAGACTACAAAAGAGTGACTTATCAGCAGATTCGGACAAGCTTAGGCATCGGTATGAGTCAAGTGCACAACATCATCCATGAACATTTAGCGGCCAGAAAGCTTTGTGCCCGGTGGATACCTCATAATTATTTCCGAAAATAAAAGAAAAACTTCGAGGAAAACGTTTTATGGACGCCGAGGAAGCAGTGGCTGCATTTCAGAATACCGTCGAAGAGACCCCTATGGACGAGTGGGCAAATTGCTTTTCTCAGTGGTTCCATCGGATGCAGCGATGTATTGATGTAAATGGACACTATTTTGAAAAGATATAATAACACTAATAACTTGCTAGTTTGTTCAGTTTTTTATTTTCTAAGAATTTTCAGTGTCACCCTCGTATATGGTCTTTTATAGCATTTCCACTTTTTTGACAAATGCATCAATACTTTTTTTTTTACTAAATTGTTTCAACTGAGCATGACTTCCACCACTTGCTTGTATTCCAGCTACAGCGTCTTTATTGATGTTCTGTTCCGATGCCTCTTTTGAATTTCTTATTGCACATCATGCACTGCAAATTTAGCCGAGAAAAAAGTCAAATTTTGGTGTTCAGAAACCAATTGAATCGAGTTAAATCCCCAGTTAAAAAAGAGATTTATGATCAGCAACCACTTGCAACTTATCATAAAAAATCGTATATCAATAATACGTCTTCCAGTTGAAAAGAAATGAAGTTTCAGCCATAAATGTAAAAGTAAGTAGATATCTGAACTATTCCGATAAGCTGTTTTTGACTTTAAGCATCTCGAGCTGGCAACGAATACTTCTGTATCAAATATGAGCCTTATTCTTACCTCGTTACTTTTATTATTGGAAATGTTGTTTTTGTACCAGTTTAAAAAACATTATGTTCTGTGTCGTTTAACAGACGTGATGGATATTGATATCTAAACACGATAAAAAAAACAGATTTCTCAACTCATACTTCAAGTAACACCACTAGCGGTCATTGACTCCAATAAACAAACAATCATCAATTCCAATCTTTTTAATTTTTCGATTTTAGACTGCGGAGTTTCTCTAGCTAATTTAATTTGACCATGTTTTGAGTAATGTAGTAGTTAGTATTAAACAAACTATTATATTTCATAAAATAAAATATATATAATAATATAAAGGTGTTTCTATTCCATCTATGTTCGTTATTCTAAAATCAAAATACGTAAAGTTAGAATTTTGCGTCGACGCGGCGACCTTCGGCTCGCTCGCGGGAATTGAAGCGCGGAGTGGCGGGGCGCATGGGGCGGAGCTTGCGTGGAAATTATTTTAGAGTGCCTGGTCTTAACCCAAGGAATAAGATTTTTCATACAAATTCCCCCCTTTTATTTATTTATTTATTTATATATAAATACTTTATTGTACACCACAAAAATACATAGCATAAAAAATACATGAAACACTACAAAATATACAATGGGCGGCCTTTTCACCCTCTTAGGGGTGGAATTTCGAAAAATCCTTTCTTAGTGGATGCCTACTCTTCAAGAAGAACACACCCTCCAAATTTCATGTCTCTAGGACCAGCGGCTTAGGCTGTGCGTTGATCTATCAGTCAGTCAGTCAGTCAGGACTTTGAATTTTATATATATAGATGATATAAGTATATTATATACAGGGTGGTCCAACAGTGACATCATAAAAAAAATTGATTCCAGCCCAGGTATCGGAAAATACCCCATGTATGTTCCGCGATTCTTCATAGTTTTCGAGTTATATATTTTTTTTATTTCTTGAATATTTTATGGGAACCGCTTCAAAAAATTATATCTTTAAATTTACAAGGCTGTTTCACGTTCATTTTTTTTGCAATTTTCATTGTTATGGAATATTATAAACCAAATACCTGGGTGTAGTGATTAATGACGGACTAAAGTGGTACTCTCAAACTCTCAAGCTGAAAGCCTAACGTCAAGGGTAAGGAAACTTATTTATATCTTCAAGTCTCTAAGGCACTGCGCTGAACATTAAAAATGGTCTATCTTGCACTTTGCCAGTCTGTCATCAATTATTGCATTCTGGTTTGGGGTGGCACCGCGAAGACTAAACTCCTTGGGTTGGAGCGCGCCCAGAGGTGATGATCATCAAGCCGTATAGATTTCCCACTAGTGAATTGTATGCGGAATGCAGGGTACTTACTGTGCGGGGCAGCTCTTTGTGTTTAATGCCACCCTCAGAAAGCATAGTCAGGTTCCTCTATTAGATCCTACCACTCGTAAAGCCAAATCTGCATGCCCATCTGTCCCTCACAAAACAGCCTTCGCTAGCCGCCAGCTTTATGTAATAAGCTCGCTCATTTACAGAAGGGTGATTAAACATATCGAAATAAGCAATTTAAACAAAAACAAAGTTAAAACCAAACTACAAAACTGGCTGTTTTTTTTTTAATTAAATAAAAAATTTAAAAAACCCCCGACACAAAAAAAAACTATTGAAAAAATAGCCACAAATTGAACAAAAAAGGTATAAGACGTGAAACCCTATAAAAAGAAAAAAATAACTTTGAAATTATGACCCTACGTAAGTAGGTACGTATGAAATTTTTTGATTAAATGTTGTCCCGTCTGGGGACCGCTCTAATTATTAGCCTAACGTTCTGTTAAAATTTAAAATAGTAGCGGTCCCCCGAGGGTTTCACGTTTATACCTTTTTGGTTCTATTTGTGGTTATTTTTTCAATAGTTTTTTTTTTGTGTCGGGGGTTTTTTAAATTTTTTATTAAATTTTTTATTTCATGGTTTTTATAGGGACTCCTTATTATTTCATTTCTTTTATTTTCTTGCGTTTTAAGATTCGGGTTATTTGGTGTTTAATCAGGTTTGTTGTAATTCGCCATTTTGTGGTGGTGGCCGTCTTGGATTTGAAATTTATCATAGTGTATAAGTATTCTACTAGTCAAGCCCTTTCATTTGATACCCATATTGAGAGAGTTGTGAAAAAATATGTAGGTAATCCGCCATTTTGTGGCGGCGTGCGGCCATGTTGGATTTGAAATTTGTCATAGTGTATGGTATTCTACTAGTCAAGCCCTTTCATTTGATACCCATACTGAGGGAGTTGTGAAAAAAAAATGTAATTCACCATTTTGTGGTGACGGCCATCTTGGATTTGAAATCTATGATAGTGTATAGTATTCTACTAGTCAAGCCCTTTCATTTGATACCCATATTGAGGGAGTTGTGACAAAATAAATGTAATCCGCCATTTTGTTGCGGCGGCCATCTTGGACCGATTTTGATCAAACATAGCTAAGAACACTCCCGACAAATTCACCTTTCAAATAAAAAAAACAAAATTAAAATTGGTTCATCCGTTCGGGAGCTACGATGCTACAGACAGACAGACATACATACACACACAGACACGTCAAAACACCCCGTAGTTTTTATGCCTGGAGGCTTTTATTTAGGTAGTGAGTTTTTATTTTTATTTTAATTAATTATTTTTTAGCTTGAGTACGTATAGTTTTTATTATATTTGTTGGTATATTGGCGTGGCTAGCTGACAAAATATGGCAAATAATTTAAGCTTCTTGTAATGTTCATTACTGAACATAGGTTCCTAGTATTGTATACATGCAAACAGTAGTTCTAACTAAACAGACAGCTGTGCTGCTGGGGAGTTTGTTCCGCCACTTCTTCTTCCCAGCGCTTCGACACTTCCAGCACTAGGAAGTGTCGAAGGGCGGGCGTTTTTGGGGGACTGTCTTTTGTAATTTTGACGTTCGAAAAGTGCTGATTCTCAGCCTAATTTGAATAAATGACTTTTGATTTTGATTTTGAAATAATAATAATATTTATTTGCAAAAAACGCGCGTCGGGGGTTAATAATTAGGACTATTCCCGTACAGAAGATCTTATTTCTAAACTAATGTAGGCACGTAATAATAATCACTATTCTACAAAACCGAATATACAGGATTATTTTTTATTCAGTGCGTAAATTTTTACAGGGTGTTCTACCCATGAATATGAACAACATTCACTATGGGACCATCTCTGAAATCACGAAAAAAAAATCAGCAGATTCATACATTTTGGTCGAATAGGTATTGAACTTTTATAAGAAACAGCTGATTTTTTTTTTGTGATTTCAGAGATGGTCCCATAGTGAAAGTTGTTCATATTCATGGGTAGAATACCCTGTGAAAATTTACGCACTGAATAAAAAATTATCCTGTAGAAGCCCATGCAGCATCACAAGAACACTCCTCTCACGACCTCACACACCCCCACAAAGTACAAACCCCCCCTTTCATACACCACACCACAACACAAGACACCACTCCACAACACAACACAACACAACACACCGCAACACAACACACCACACAACCACATCTCCCTCCTTTAACACATACCTACTCATTCATATTCGTAGTTAAACCAGCACCCTAATTGCGTAACACACAATTAATCGGAATCGGTTTCATTTTGACAGTTCAACAACATTCTTTGCGTTATTTTGTGTGTTGAGCAGACAAAATTTTCGAACTTATGAAGCAATGGATTAACAATTTGCTTCAAAATGATTCAGATTACTATTGATTGTGTGTTACGCAATTAGGGGGCTGGTCATTATAGGTTCATCATGTTATCAGAGTTATCACACATAAATAAAGGATTTTTTGTAGGTACACGAAGTTACAGTAGAACACTGACTCCCTAAGTCACAGGGTATGTACAGACGCCAGCACATCAAGCTACTACAATCTGTCAAATTTCTTTAATAGATTTTCAACTTTATCGCTGAAGCATTAAGGTTCAAGTTTGATGGGGAAAATTTTACAGTTTCGGGTAGCTTGACCTGCTGGCGTCTGTACCCCTAGTTTAGGAGGCAGGGTTTTTCACTATTTATGCAGCCTTTTTCCCAAAGTTCTTAGTTTTATTTATTTTATTTATTCTTGCAGACATAAAATAATCATAAATGCAAGTTACAAAAATTTGATCGATTTGGAGCAATTCACATTAGCGATAAGTCGTTTCTACTTCAAATAAAAAATAAGTAGTATTTAATTTTTATTTGAAGTAGTTTCTAAATTAAAAGTAGGTTCCTAAATCATTTCAAAAATGTATATTTTTACTTTTTATATAGGTAGTACCTACATATATTGCCAATTTTAGCACGGAAATGTCGGAACACTTCTTCTTTTCCGAATGTAGGTATAATGCTTTAGGTAAACCTAAAGTTTATATCCCTCTGTAATCTGTATGTCACATTTCATTGTTGTCATAGTGACAAATTATTGTATTTTGACACTAAAAAATTTGTTAGTGGTTTTAAGTTAACTCAGAGAACTTTATCTCTGTCTGGGGAATGTAGACATCCTGATTGCTATGTTGATAGCATATAATATTAACGAGGTTATAGCTAATATAACAAATTCTAGTATTAGTGACAAATCTATGTTGCATAGTTATTCTAACAACATTGTGATTGACTATGAATCGTCATATTGCACGAAGGAGGATCCACCTACAATGCCAACATCCTTGGAGCCACTACCTGTCAGATAGGGTATTTCCCTCCTGCTGGAACTTATAAGTACGGGCAATCTAGATTCTCCAGTTGTAGTTGTGTAGGTATCTCTTGATAATATTTAAACTAGTCAGTGAGACAACAGAAGTTACCCTTTCAAATAACTAAATATTATTGCAGAATAATAAAAAGGTATCTTCTGGCAATATAATTAATAATACTAAGAAACTAAAGGGTGTGCAACATATTTTAAAATTATTTAATCAAAATATCCAGGGTTGTGCTTCCAAATTACTGGAAATAGAATTGTTTTTGGGAAACACCAAGTTTATGTCATTTGTTTAACAGAGAATTGGTTGAAAGATTATCAAGTAATGTCAATTAATTATGAAAATTATCGTGTAGTAAGCCATTTCAGCCGAAAACGTATGATACATGGCGGGTCATTAATATTACTTAAAAATTCTATTAAATCTAAAGAATGTAAAGACATCGTCGGGCTGTCTGTTGAATACATCATTGAATTGTCCTGTGTTGAGCTCGATAAGCATGTTATAGTATGCGTATACAGACCTCCTAGTTACCAGAATCTATCTGTGTTTGATTCTGTAATGGAAGATGTGTTGAAGAAACTTAGTAGTAGTAGTGTGTCAATAATCATATGTGGAGATTTTAATATTAATTTATTGGAAAATAACTCGAAAACTGTCAGATTATTGAGCCTTTTTGGGTCATTTGATTTGTCCAATGTGTTTATGGAACCAATCCGAGTGACAGCTTCTTCTGCCACTTGTCTAAATAGATAATATTTTTTGTAATTGCGATTACTTACACAAACAAATTGTAAATAAGTTGCCATCTGATCACAGTGGACAAATAATAACATTTAGCTCCTACATGCCTTTACAAAAAATTGAAATATGGTTTAGGCCAATTACATGTAAAAATTTAGAGAAATTAGATAATTCTTTGGCCAGTAAATTATGTGATCAGAGTTTTAATAATATAGATGACCCCAATGAGTTCTACGCCGAGTTCTTTTCACTATTAAACGCGCAATTTTATGACACTTTTCCACTGAAAACTAAAAGTATTTACACAAAGTTTTTATTCAGTGACTGGGCTACTCCAGGTATTCGTAAAAGCAGGAAAAAACTTTTTGAACTTTATGGCTTAAAGCAACACATGAAAAATACTAACTTTCATCAGTATGTTGCAAAATATTCAAAAACTTTTAAAAGGGTTTGCGAAAGAGCTAAAGCTCTTTATATAAGCAATAAAATAAAATCAGCTGATGATAAAATAAAAACTACCTGGCAAATAATAAATAATGAAACAGGTAGGAAAAAACAGCGAAATAGTGAATTTAATTTAGAGACTGCACAATGCACATGCCCCCATAAATTCAGATGTAGAAATAGCTCAGGAATTTGAAAACTTCTTTGCTAATATTCCCCTTAAAACTACTGAAGCTTTAAATTCTTCCCCCACGCTTTCTGCTGCCTTACTTAAAAGGAATGTAAAGGCATGCCCTTTGGAGCTTAGGTTTCAGCATACAAACCCCAGGCTGTTATAAGAGCTTTTAAAGATCTTAAAATTAAATCAACAGAAGATCTCTGGGGTATGTCTGTAAAAGTATGTAGATCTCTCATCGAAACCATTGCGCCCTATTTAGCTTTCATATTTAACACCAGTGTTGACCAAGGAGTTATTCCGGATCTTTTGAAACATAGTAAAGTAGTAACATTGTTCAGATCCGGTGATAGTAAAGAACCCAATAATTATAGACCTGTGTCAACTCTGCCAGTTCTCAGTAAGGTGTTTGAAAAGTTGATGCTCAATCAAATGTTACATCACTTTAATAAAAATTACATCTTTCATGAACACCAGTACGGCTTCACCAAAGGGCGTTGTACCACTGACGCCGGTGTTACCCTAATGAAGAACATTTTTAACGCCTGGGAAGAAGCACAAGATGCTATTGGAATCTTTTACGACCTCTCTAAGGCGTTCGATTGCGTAAACCATGAAACATTTCTGATGAAACTCGAGCACTATGGGATTAGGAAAACAGCACTTGACTTGTTAAGATCATACCTGAAAAATAGAAAGGTTAAAGTCCAAGTAAATGGCGTAAACTCATTGGGGTCTGAAATGACAATAGGCGTCCCTCAAGGTTCGATATTGGGTCCATTCCTATTTTTAGTTTATATTAATGATTTACCCCAATTACTTCAAAATCAGCCGAAGATGGTGTTATTTGCAGATGACACATCATTGATCTTTAAAATAGACCGACGGTCACAAAATCTTGACGACCTGAATAACTCTATTCTTCAGGTCCAAGATTGGTTTACGGCAAATAATTTAGTACTTAATGAAAAAAAAACCAAATGCATTAGATTTAAATTACCTAATGTTAGAAGTAGCGAATGTGACATCATATTGAATGGCCAAAAACTAGAATTTGTTAATCAGACAGTTTTCCTAGGAATCACGCTAGATGAGAAATTACAATGGGGACCTCATATAACATCTATTGCGGGGCGGCTAAGCTCGGCCGCATATGCTGTTAGAAAGATAAGACTGTAGCTGCAATACAAACCATACTATTGTAGTCTCTGATACGAACATACATCCGTTCGCCGCCGCTGTGCGCGGGAATAGTTTTGTCGACCTGTGCGCCACCGCACGGATTTCTGTAGGAACTATATCTCATATTCCAACTGCGTTCCTATCGGTTAATTTAATGTTGTAAGTAGGCCACGCCTTATGCGCCTAAGTTAATATAAGACATGTACATATTTTGTAGAGCACACACACTATACACACGCTGTACTTCCTCGTTTACTTTTAAATATACTTTCGTCGTACATCTAGAGTATTATTGCCACACACAACCTAAGCGCTACAGTGGTGACCCCAGTGGTGACCCCAGTGGTGTACAAAGTACCCTACAATTTTTATCTGAGATTTTGATTAACAATCCGCGTTTAGAGATCTCATTTCATGTTGTATCGGTTGTATCTTAAAAATGGGAATTTAACTGGCCGTAAGCTATTAGATCAAGGATTTAACGTTAGTATGGCAATCTGATAGTATTGTTTTACGTAATCACAACAGGTTTGGTGGTTGTTAGATTATGTAAAGTTTCGAAAGCTTATTTTCAAGTTAATTTCGATAAAGTGAACACTGACGTGTATACTGACGTTCGGGCAGAGTTCGTTCCCAGTTAATTGATCTTTTGTTAGAATACTCGTCTTATTTTTCTGGTGGTATTTCTAGATCCCGTGTTACATGAGGACAGTTGTAAATTCAACTTTTAGTTCGTTGTATTACTGTTAATCTTCGGCCTTATTGGCTTAGTTTAGTGACGACTGATGACAATGTAACTGATATTAATTTAGACGAGATAATAGAGTACATGACACAGGAATAATGATAAAAAGGCCAATTACGATAATAATCAATTTGACCAAAGTCAAGTTAGTCTCTAAGTTCTCTTTTAATGATTATTTTTTAAAGGCGCTTGACTCAGCGAACTTTAGAATACTGATTGTGTGAGAAGGATAACCGATCACCAAGTAATAATAGTTGAGTATAGTGGTAGTGAAACCACCTCTGATTAAGAATGGCTTGTCTACTCATACTCGAAATTTTAGACCGCACCTCATGCGTAGTAGCGCGTGTGGCGATGGGTCTAGAAGGAATCGTTGGTGCGATTTCTGTCTGTGTTGGTGCACAGAGCGCTTCATGTGTTGTAGCACATATTGCGTTAGATTTCTGAGAATCGTTGGTGCGATTCTTGTCTGTGTTGGTGCACAGAGCCCCTCATGTGTTGTAGCATATGTGGCGGCAGATATGTAAAGAATCGTTGGTGCGATTCTGATTCTGTGTTGGTGCACAAATTAAAAATAAAGTTTTAAGAGTTGAGTATACATTGCTTTTGAAATTAATTTCGGTAAATTTGAACGGTTTTGTTTTTGATTTAACTTGTTGATCGGTCGATCCAGGTCTGTGTTGGTGCACAGAGCGCCTCATGTGCAGTGAGTACATGTGGCGATAGGTCTCTTTGTACCGCACCTCATGTGCAGTAGGCACATGTGGCGATGGGTCTACAAGAAATCGTTGGTGCGATTCTTGTCTATGTTGGTGCATAGAGCCCCTCATGTGTTGTAGCATATGTTAACAACTGATCTGTAAAGAATCGTTGGTGCGATTCTGGACTGTGTTTTTGCACAGATTTTAGTAAATTGTAACTGATTCGTTACAACTATTTTAACTTGATTTGGTTCAACTTATTGATCGAACCTTTTCTAATGATTAATGTTGTATGGGGTGCTCTTTGTACGAAACCTTTATAACAAGGTATTGCACAAAGTTGCAAAACTAAGCGAAAATTACGTTATGAATATTATAAAAACAAAAATAATTCTAATAAATTAGAATATAAAAAATATTCCTATATGCTCAAAAAATGTATTTACAGCTCAAAAAAGAATGCGAACATAAAATATATTGAAACACAAGATAATAAATGTAAAGCCACTTGGACTGTCATCAAAAATGAAATAAATAAAAATACCACCCCTAAAGACAACATAGATGCAATAAAATGAAATGGTATTGTAGTTACAGACCCTGTAGAAATAGCTTCTACATTCAATAATTATTACGTGAATTTAACTCATACGTCACCGCAAAATCCAGCTGTTCAAAATTATAGGCAAAATAGAGTCAACTCAATTTTTCTTAAACCAATGTCAGAAAACGAAGTGCGCTATGAAATAATGTCCCTGTCCAACACTAGATCAGAGGGCTATGACGAAATTAGTACTAAAATCATAAAATCTTGCTGTAATGAATTGACTGGTATTCTAACCCATCTAATAAACATGTCTTTTGGAGCAGGAACATTTCCCGATAGATTAAAATTATCAATTATTAAGCCGTTATTCAAAAAAGGAGATAAAAGCGATATTACTAATTACCGTCCAATTACATTGATACCCATTTTTTCAAAAATTTATGAGAAATGTATGTATAAAAGGCTAATTGATTTTTGCAATAAATTCCAAATAATAAGTACTGAACAGTTTGGATTTCAAAAAAAGAAATCCACATCATTAGCCATTTACTCTCTTATGAAGGCAGTACTTTCAAATATTAATAATAATCATCTTACTACTGGACTTTTTTTAGATTTATCAAAAGCCTTCGATTTTGTGTCGCACAGCATACTGTTGGATAAACTAGAGACTATTGGGATTAGAGGACCTGCACTCGAATGGATATCATCCTATTTAGGCAATAGACAGCAACGTGTCATTATTAGTAAAATGAACGGTAATAAAGATATGATACCATACTCATCAGAATATAAGCAAAATAAATATGGCGTTCCGCAAGGAAGCGTGCTTGGTCCAATATTGTTTCTTTTATATATTAATGATATCGTAAAAATAACCAATTATAAATGCATATTATTTGCCGACGATATATCAATCATAGTGACATCAGATAAAAAGAAAAACAAGACTGACCATGAGTTTGACATAAATAATACAATAGACAAATTACTGCTTTGGCTTGACATGAATAATTTAAAAATAAATTTAGATAAATCTGTGTACATTCAATTTAATCAATCAAATAACAATAAAAACAATATAAAACTTAATATAAATAAAATCGAAGAGGTAACCCATACAAGGTTTTTAGGCGTAATAATAGACAAAGATATTAACTGGAAAGAACATGTAGATAACGTAAGCACTCGAATCAATAAATTTGTATACGCACTGAAGCAAGTTAAAAACATAACTAACATAAAAACTGCAATTATGTCATATTGCGCCTATGTTGAGTCGATACTGCGATATGGTCTCGTAATGTGGGGTAATAGTACCAATATAGATAGAGCATTTATCGCACAAAAAAAGTGCATCAGAGCAATAAGTGGTCTTCAACCTGATGACTCATGTAGACCAATGTTCAAGAGGTTTGGTCTGCTACCTCTACCGTGTCTGTATATATATGAGGTATGTGTATTTGTAGTTAACAACAAACATTTATTTAAATCAGCAAATGATGTAAATCCTAGAAACAGACGAGATCCTCATAAACTGGTATTAAGTGATTTGCCAAGACTTGCCAAATACAACAAAAACTGCCTAGCAATGTGCGTACGTATTTATAACAAAATGCCAAGTCGCTTTAAAATATTGAACTCGAGGAAATTTAAGACAGAATTACACAAGTGGCTTATTGAATGTAATTTTTACAGTTTAAAAGATTTTATGGATGTGAGATGTTGATTCCTTTTGTCAAAATAGTTTTTTGTTTTTTTTGTTTTGCATGCTAGGTTATATCTTAGCGAAACATGTTGAGCTACTGTAATAATATTAACATCAATGTATACCATGTTTTACGCAAATAAATGATTTACTTACTTACTTACTTACTTACTATTGTAAATTATGACGAGAGAAATTAAAGTAAGAATGAGACCCGAGCTACTTTAGTTATTGGGTATTGGCAGGATAGCCGAACTACCTTAGTTATTAGGTATTGGCAGGATAGCCGAGATTGTTTACTCTCTGAGTATATTTGGTCCACAGATACTACACCCGAGGACGGGTGCTAGTCAGGGATGGCCGTGTCGTGGATAGATGGCACCACAGTACAGCGAACAGCGCCATCTAACAATTTGATGGGTAAACGAATAATCATGTGATCGGAAACGCAAGCGAGCCCTACCGCTTGGACACGATCGTCGGTGGAGGGGATGCAGCGAGGACTGGCGGAGGGACCGAGTGTTGCGACAGTCTACAGTGAACAGTCGAGCTCGGACAGTCTTGGCAAACGCTCAGTACTGTACGCACGTGTTTGTTTCCGACGCAAGTGTGCGTTTCGGTTGATAATTGCTAGTTTATTAAAGTTACTTTAAATTCAAATCATCTTTTCGTTCGAGTACCCACTACAGTGCCCACACATACGTAAACTATGTCGGATCATGAAGAAGACCCGATGTTTCGCATCTCGGCCACCCGGTGACTTTATCTATATATATAAAATTCAAAGTCCTGACTGACTGATTGACTGACTGACTGAATGACTGATAGATCAACGCACAGCCTAAGCCGCTGGTTCTAGAGACATGAAATTTGGAGGGTGTGTTCTTCTGGAAGAGTAGGTAGGCATCCACTAAGAAAGGATTTTTCGAAATTCCACCCCTAAGAGGGTGAAAAGGGGGGAATTCGTTTGTATGAAAAATCTTATTCCTTGGGTTAATAAACTTGAAACTTGGCACGAATACTTACCAAAATAAATTATGAAGATTGTCAGTTTTTTTTCTTCTAAACTACCCCCTAATAAGGGATTGGGGGGTTTCAAAGTTTGTATGGAAGAATTTTAGCGCGCAGTCCGATTTACTCGAAACTCAGTATTTATACCTAATATTGAAAGTAAAGAATAATGTGTATCAGGGTTTTTTGAAAATCTACCCCTGACGGGCTGAAATGGGGTACTCAATTTTTCAGGGGATGATTTTACTGCATGGCTTGATTAACTCGAAAATTAGTATAAATAATCTTTGAGTCAAGTTATGAATACATCACAAACGATTTTTTTAAAATTCCACCCCTGTGGGGGTGAAAAGCGGGGATACAGTTTACATGAAAAATCTTCTTCATTTAGTTAATAAACTTGAAACTTGGCAAGAATACTTGCCTAAGTAAGTAATAAAGTTTATCATTATAAGTTTTTCAAAACTACCCCTCAAAGAGGGATATAGATAGGGGCGTTAAGTTTGTGTGGAAGAAATTGAATTCGCGGTCCGAGTAAGTCGAAACTCAGTATTGATACTTTTGACAGAAAATAATTAATAATAAGTAGGAGTATGTAAAGTTGTCGAAAATTTACCACTGACGGGACAAAAAGGGGTAATTCAGTTTATAAGGGGAGGATTTGAAGTTGAAACTATATGTTACATTTTCACGCCTAAACCACTGAACTTCTGATTTGGCATAGAGATAGATGGCATCCTGGGAAAGCACATAGGTACATTTTATCCTGTTAGCACGTTCCCGTGGGATAATTTCTGACATCCACGCGGGCGAAGCCGCGGGCAGAAGCTAGTTAATTATGATAGTAAAAATAACCTGCTTACTAATATTATATTTGTATGCCGATTATTGGCCGAACATACAGATCAGCTAAAATGTATAAATAACACCTTTTTGTACTTATGCTCACAAATAAAGATTGATTTGATTTGATTTGAAATATTGTAAAACATTTTAAAAGAGTAACGGTGGAGTTTCTTGCCCATTCTTCTCCATACGAAAACAACCTTTTGGAAGGGGCAACTAGAATCAACTTTATTTTATTTTTGACGTTCAAAAGTGCCTTTTAGGTGCCTATTTGAAATAAATGATTTGACTTTGACATTATTTTACCAATTTATTTTGAAACAATGCACCACCATATTATGCCCTATGCCTTGGACTCCTGGATCCTGCACTATCTTTAGATAGACTGACTGTGAAATTGCGTAAAGGTTTATGACGTTGACCAAGAGACGCGTCGGTTGTCACGCGTGGGACCGCATTGATTTATTTCTACGTCTTGTAAGTTGTGCTCAGTGGTGGACTAAGCCAGTTTGAGGCCCGGGGCGGCAAAACTAAATGCAGAAAAAGGGTCTTGAGTGACGGACAGACAGACGAACAACAAAATGATTTTATATGGGTTCCGTTTTTCTTTTTGAGGTACAGAACCCTAAAAATACATATCCGGAGCCGAATCACGCGTCCCTTTTTCTCAGGAACGCATGAAGTTACCAAGTTGAAATTAATATCAAATAAGTACTCATGGCTGTAATCCCTTGAAGCAGTGCAAAAATCAAACTTCTAAGTCAAAGCAATCAAAAGATACGGGCGTATATATTCCGGAATCAAAAGATATGTGCGTATATGTTCCGGAATCAAAAGATATGGGCGTATATGTTCCGGAATCAAAACCTACCTATTGGGTACTTACTACCTGTTGACCTAGAATCATGAAATTTACAAAGGAGCAGTGTCATGTAGCACAAGTAAAGGAAAAAATCCGAAATCCGTAAATTTGTAGTATGTGCACTTTACGGTTTCGATAATAAACAGTACAGTATGCACATTACTAAAAAATTCTGAAGTGAAAACTTCTTTAGCGGCGTTGTGCACTTTTATTGTGGTGGGTAAACAATGTTACACTCGCATCAGGACACGTGACCTGATCGAAAATTCGTAAGACGGAGCTCGCGTCAGAACACGTGACCTGATCAAAAAATCGTAAGACGGAGGGAAAGTAGACCGCATTCCAAAATATCAAAAATGCACAACGTTAATATTCAAGTTTTCACTTCTGCCGGCACTCCTGGAGTGCAACCCGTTGATTTTTTTTTTACGCCGCTAAAGAAGTTTTCACTTCAAAAATGATGTTGATTATACATACTTATTTGCAGTTGGTAAACTAACCGCGACCTATGTCGATATAGGGATCCCTTCTTTTCGCATAATATTCTTTTTCCTAATATACTTTGGCATAACGATTTTGGCATAATTTGTTTTGCCATAATAATACTTTGCCATATTTTTTTTTTGGCATACAGTTTATGTTGGCATAATTATCTTGAAGGCTAATTTGTTTTGGCATAAATTTAATTCGCATAAAATTACTAGGCCTAATGATTATTAGCATAATAATATTTAGGCATACAATTAATAGAAATAACGGGAACAAATTTGAGTTAGTTTTACGTATTTATTTTCACTCGATTCTGAATCACTTTTTCCAAGAGTCGGGGTGCCCCAAGGTCTAACACATCTCGATTTAGTAAAAAGGCAATGAGAACTTAGGATGCAAGAGCGAGCGAAGCGAGCTCGGGAATTGGGGCACCCCGACTCGGACAGGTTAGGTTCAAAGGGGATGACGGGGGCTCAAGCGAGCGAGCGGAGCGAGCGAACGAACCCCCGTCATCCCCTTCGTGTTAGGTTCCTTTAAACCCTGCAGACAGAAATAGGGGCTCCGCGAAGCGGGGCTCCGTCGACTACACCTTATTATTATTGTTATGCTTAATAAAGTTATGCTTTAGAATGTTGATAAATGATAAATGATTTTATTTTGTAAGTAGGTTTGTACAAACACTTTTTTTTTTTTTTTTCAGTATGGGAAATCATCAAATGACTCCTCCCGCTCTGGGTGGAGCAGAAGGGAGTGTCAGACTCTTACTGACTAAACCCACCCGTGTTCCTTCCTTAGCCCTTTATCTTCCAGGGCAGCGGTAACCCTTTCGGACAATCCCGCTACCCAGTACAAATACTTTTACACGTCAATCATATTTTAAAACTAGATGAGGTCGGCGTTTCCTATCTGACTAGTCTGAGAAGAAAGGCCGAAACAAACTCAGACGTCACAGTCTCTTTTAAAGTCTAGAAATAATCTTGGTCAGATCATATGAAGACCATGTAGGTCGATGTCTGAGATGGTCTTTTGAGGAAAGAACCACACAGATTGAGAGGACCTGTCCAGTCAGTGCACGCATATGTCAGAAATCGTGCAGCTCAACTCAATGTTATGCTTAATAAAGTTATGCTTTAGAATGTTATGCTTAAAAAATGTATGCTTTAGAATGTTATGCTTAAACATTATTACGATTAGAGAAATTATGCGTAAGCTGTTATGCGAAAATGTAATTAGGACAAACAAAAGTATGCCAAGTTATATTAGGTCTTAAAATTTTATGCAAATGGATAGGGAGCCGTCGATATATAATAGTAATAATACTCAAATATTTTATTTCAGATCAAAGATCCATAATGTTGTTAGTAAAAGTTTTAACCTAAAATTAGTAAAAACCACACACTATATACAAAAATTGAAACGTGTGCAGCCGTATCCAGTGAGCCAGCATGGGACTGTCCCACATATCATACAAGCTAGCACGTATTCTACCGAGAATAGAACCGCACCGTTTCCTTATATTGGCATAAAAACCCTGGCCCCGGAAGCGCTACAAAAGCGTGGTAGACCCAACAGCATCCTGAATACATTGTTATACTGGACACGCAGGGCGCTGTATGCCCTCAGCGTATACCTGACCCACAAAGTGCACGTGTAAAAAGACTGGCAGTATGCTCTGACACGGGTTCTTTTGACTTGCGTCGTACAGGCGCCAGCACAACAAGCTACTACAATCTGTCAAATTTCTTTAATAGGTTTTCAACTTTATCGCTAAAGCATTAAGGTTCAAGGTTGATTGTATTTGACAGATTCGGGTAGCTTGACCTGCTGGCGTCTGTACAACGTGCAAATCTGCGGATCAGCATATTATCTTGGACAGCCATCGCCCTGCGTTTCCTTTCTATGTCCAGGTTATATTCAGGTGATGAGTGACCCAGTGACGCAAGTATGTACTTAAATTTTGTTACTCTAGATAACAGAGTATTATTATTTTATAATAATAATAATTGGTTTATTTCAGACCAGGTCCATAAACAACACACATTACAATTTTATACTAAAAACAAAAACCACAATAAACATACATACATCGTGAAAACACAAACCTACACAAAACTACACCAAAACAACTTATTTTAAATATTGGAATGACGCACGATGAGTGGTCATCCATGCCACATCATTGGACTGTCTATCCTGTCGGCTACTATAGCCACCAAGCGGTTGGAGCTGTCGCGCACTCGCCGCATCAGGGATGCTATCCGTGTCCGCATCAGTGCGTGCGTGCGTATTTATATGCTCACATCTGGCACGTTAGTGTACATTTGGTGCCCGCCTTGAATACCAGTCATTGACATTTTTTTGCAATTATACAGACGCCAGCAGGTCAAGCTACCCGAAACTGTCAAATTTTCCAAATCAACCTTGAACCTTAATGCTTAAGCGATCAAGTTGAAAATCTATTAAAGAAATTTAACAGATTGTAGTAGCTTGATGTGCTGGCATCTGTACCTGAGTCCCTGAGTGACCGCGTAGTCTTCACATGCGCTTATTGATGGACTCAGCAGCACCATGTGGTCAGCGTAACTTATATTGTTAACACAAACGCGTATGGGGACAAAAGTTTACTCACGGCAGAGTCATGCACGTTTATCCCTCAATCCAGTTTTATCTTTTCGTTAAAGCAATATTCAGTGCTTTCATAGTTTATGAACTTCACTCATGTTACCTAATTATATTGGTGAATGTAGCTGTTACCTAACTAACACTATTATACGTACTTATTAGTATAAAAGTAGATGTACATAGATTTGTCTCTAAATCTGTGTTAATTTAAGGTATTTTTCATGATCTATCATCACCTCAAGATTCCCGTGATTACTTAACTATTTACATATCTACTACGGAACTAACGACTTGACCGTTTTTTTTTTCTGTTACTGTTAGCCTGCATCATCCCACTGCTAGGCAAAAACCTCTTCCCATAACTTCCAGCTCTTTCTTTTTTTTATTTATTGAATACTTCATTCAAGCATACTATAAATGTACAGAGGCGGACTTAATGTGTAACGTGATGCAGAGACAAACAGTGCATGTGTTAGCGTGGACATACCTGCGCCCCTGTCGGCGCCACGTGCTGCGGCTTGTCGGCGTGCGCGCTCGCCTCCTCGCTGGAGCTACCGCGTGCCCAGCCGCCCTCCTCTGTAACAGACGCAAGTGTCACTGTCAGCTGCGGCCAGCCCGCCCCGCCCCTCCCGGCGCCGCGCACTCACCGGCTCGCTTGTGCGCCTGCACCTTGTGCTGCAGTAGCGGGTAGAAACCGCGCGCCGTGGCGTTGTGCGGCTCGTACTGCAGGATGAGTCGACAGTACTTGAGAGCCTCTGCGTATTGACGCCGCATTATGGCCGATAGGAACTGAAATTATACAACAGAGCTTTAGTCTCTAAAACTCCCCCCGGACCCCTCCGGCAGCGAACCGCCCACGCGCCACACTCACCTCCGCGAGGAACTCGCTGGGCGCGGACAGAGTCTCGTTGCCCTCGGAACAGTCCTCCGGACTGGTCGAGTGTCGGTTTCCTGCGTCCATGGCAAGCGCCGCGGCGGCGGGCGGGGGAGCGCGCGCGGCCGCCAGCGCCGCCACCGGCGTGGACGCGCCCGAGTCCGTGTCGAGCGAGCGCAGCCGGAAGTACTCGCTGGCAGGCCGGTAGCGCGGCGCCGGCTCGGCGGGCGGCGCCGGCAGCTTCACCACCAGGTGCCGCGAGGACGGCGAAATGCGCGCGGGTTGCGGTGGCAGCTGGCACCACGCCCTTTCCGGCGAATACTCTGCCTGCACCGGCGAACGCGCTGCCTGCACCGGCGAACGCGCTGCTCGTACCGGCGAACGTACGGCGCACACCGGTGAACGTACGGTGCGCACCGGTGAACGTACGGCGCGCACCGGTGAACGTACGGCGCGCACCGGTGAACGTACGGCGCGCACCGGTGAACGTACGGCGCGCACCGGTGAACGTACGGCGCGCACCGGTGAAAGTACGGCCCGCACCGGTGTGTGCACTGCCTGTACTGTTGAATGCGCTGCTCGCACCAGTGAACGCTCTGCCCGCACCGGCAAATACGCTGCCCGCAGCTGACGCTGCGGTGCGCGTGTCCAGGGCCGCTGTTCGCTCAAGCGCAGCGCGACGCGTGAGGCGGTCTCGAGGCGCGCGGGTGGCGCGGGTGACGGCCAGGTAGTGCGCGGCCACGCGGGCGGCGGCGGGGGCCGCGGGGGCGCCGGCCGGTACAGGCGCGAGTTGGGCACCGGTCGCCGGTACACTCGTTTGTGGCGCCGGCCGCGACCGTCGTTGCCGCGGGCCTCTGCGCGTTTCGGTCGCGACTTCGGCTTTGTCCCGGGGCCCGGGTACCTAGGGCAGTTAACACAATCACACACTCGCGTCAGTCTGGGTCAAGAAACATATTTACTCTAGTCTGGGTCGGACGGTTGGGCTACGGCGCAGGGTCGCAATGACTCACAGGCGTGGGTTTGGAGTGTAGGGCGGGCGGTCGGGTACAGCGCGGCCTGGCTTGCGTCGCACGGGCGCCTTTCGGCGCAGCAGACGGGGCGCACCCAGGTCGATCACGTCGCCGGCGTCCGACTCCGCCTCTTGTTTCAACCTACGTTGTAATATCAACAGGCACATTTAGATACAACATACAACATTTGTTAGTATTCTGCGTTTGTTATGGCGGTTCGACCGCTTTTTGTTCGCATTCTGTTGGACAAAGTATTATTGGGTTGGTTTCCATCAGCAACGTCAGGTATTTCTGCGTAACAGATCGAAGTCTGCATTTGTTTTCAGTTGACGCCATGGCTCGCTGCACTGACAAAAATAAAGGTCGCTGCATACGTAACGTGTTTTAACGCGGACGGAAAGGGGCGACAATTTTTGGAAACATCGTTTCATAGAAAATGTTTCAGAAAAAGCATAGGTCACGGGTGCATGGACTATGAATGAATGAATGTGACGGTGACGATGTTCAGCACGCCCCGCGCGCGCCCCGTTCCGTCCGTGGGCTTGCTGCGTCTACAGCTACACAGTCTCTCCGGTCGCTCCGGATCCGGAGAGCTAAGTATGTAATAACGTTGACAAAATTAAAAAGTTAAAATTAATAAAACGGAATATTTTGCGTTTTCTTATGTTTCCTGTTATTATAAGTATTCAAAATATATGTACAGGATGAAATTGAAAACTTGTCATAAATTGTCATTTCCCAAATCTAAATTCTTGAAAAAAATCGTATAATATTATCGTCTTAGATAAGTACAAAACAAACTACACCCTGTCCATTAGGTTAACCGTTTATTGACACTGTCTTAGAACGAACTATTCCAGATTACGTAAAACTTAACTTTAAAATGCGTAATAAAATAAATATACATATAAACTGCCTTATCTTATTAAATTATCTTTTTATGGCTTCTTACATACATTTTAATACCGTACGTCAATCAATATCTTTATTGTGGATCGTAGGTAGGTACATAATACAGCATCAAATTGTGGATCATAGGTGGTACATAATACAACAGGGAAATTGTGGATCATAGGTAGGTAGGTACATAAAACAGCAGGGAAATTGCGTAACACACTATCAGTAGCAATAGCTTTCATTGTGACAGTTCAACAACATTCATTGCGATATTTACGTTGTTGAGCAGACAAATTTTTCGAACATATGAAGCAATGGGTTAGCAATATCCTTCAAAATTGTTGAGATTGAGATTGATAGTATGTTACGCAATAACTCTCCGTCCGCATACCGGCCCATAGTGCTGTTCGACGAGGTTGGCAAGCTCTTTGAGAGAGTCATTGCGGGCCGCCTCGTCGGGCACCTGGTGAGGACGGGGCCGGATCTTGCGGATTACCAGTTTGGTTTCCGCAAGGGGCGCTCGAAGGTGGACGCCATCATGCGCGTGAGAGCCCTCACGACGGGGGACGCGGTTTCGCGGGGTGGGGTAGTCGTGGCGGTGTCACTCGACATCGCCAACGCGTTTAACACCCTGCCCTGGAGCTGCATTGGGGAGGTATTCCGGTATTACCGGGTGCCGACTTACCTCCGTGGAGTAATGGGGGCGTATCTGACGGACAGAGCCGTCATCTACCCCGGTCGCGACGGGAACTGGAACCGGCGAGAGATGTCGTGCGGTGTCCCGCAGGGATCGGTTCTGGGGCCGCTCCTGTGGGACATCGGTTACGACTGGGTGCTGCGGGCCGACCTCCCTGAAGGCGTCCGCGTAGTTTGCTACGCTGACGACACGCTGGTCCTGGCGCAGGGGAGGTCGCATCAGGCGGCGGCCGACGTGATGACACGCGGGGTTGCGATAGTCGTGGAAAGGATCCGGCGGTTGGGTCTCGAGGTGGCATTGCACAAGTCCGAGGTCAGGAGGTAGGAGGTAGGAGGGGTTCGCATCGGCGTCGAGGCAACGATGAGATACCTGGGTCTCGTCCTCGACAGCCGGTGGAACTTCGTAGAGCATTTCCGACGTTTGGCCCCCAAACTGGAACGGGCTGGGGCCGCCCTAAAGCGGCTCTTGCCCAACCTGAGGGGGCCAAACGCCTCCTGCCGGAGGCTTTACGCGGGGGTCGTGCGGTCCATGGCCCTATACGGGGCCTCGCTGTGGGCGCGTTCACTGCGGCTGCGAGCCGCTCACTACCTGAACGCGCCCCAAAAGGTGGTAGCCATAAGGCTTATCCGGGGGTACCGCACGATCTCAGGCGAGGCGGCAAGCCTCCTTGCCGGACTGCCGCCATGGGATCTGAAGCCGATAGTCCTCGCGCGCCTGTATGATTGGCGCGCGGAGGCACTACGCCGGGGGGAAACTCCGCATCCGCGGCAAACCGCGGCGGAGCGGACGCACCTCCGGCGCGATCTCATGGTGGCATGGAAGGCGCGACTATCGCAACCCAGCGCAGGGTACGCCACGATAGCGGCGGTAAGACCCCTCTTTGAGGAGTGGCTAGAGAGGCGTCACGGCGTTCTTACCTACCGCCTGACGCAGGTCCTCTCCGGACACGGATGTTTCGGGAGGTTCCTGCACATCATCAGGCGGGAGGAGACGCCCGGGTGTCATCACTGCCAGGATCGCCCAGAGGACACGGTGGAGCATACGGTGGAGGTCTGCCCCGCTTGGGCAGAGCACCGCCGTGTCCTCGTAGAGGCGATCGGCAGCGGCGGCGACCTCTCGCGTCCGGCCCTGCTTCAAGCCATGGTCCGGGGCGAGAGGGAGTGGGAGGCAGTCACCTCCTTCTGCGAAGCAGTCATGCTAGTGAAGGAGGTGGCGGGGTGGATGAGGGAACGGACCTCACGCCTCAGCCGCCGCGGAAGACGCTCCGGGCGTCGGGAACCGCGTGACGACTCCCGGCCACCGTAGGCGCGGGCCTGCGGGCGGAGAGTAATGGGTAACTCACCGTCCGATCAGGACCAGGCCCGCGCTGGACGGCGCCTATGCGTTCCACGCGCGCCTCAAAGAGATGTATGTCAGCACGACTGACGGGGCCCGATAGGGCCGAAGCCTGCCAGGGTAGCGGGATCGTCCGAAAGGGTTACCGCTGCCCTGGAACATAAAGGGCTAAGGAAGGAACACGGGTGGGTTTTAGTCAGTAAGAGTCTGACACTCCCTTCCGCTCCACCCAGAGCGGGAGTGGTTATTTGATGATATCCCATCCTCAAAAAAAAAAGGGTGCAGGTCTTAAATAATAAAATTGTGGTCAGCTATGTCCCGCCCTTATTTACATAAATTATTGTTACAAATAATTAAGATGTCACGTAAAATATAAAAAACATAAAAATAAACGGAACGAATTTGAGTAGGTACACATCTACACATCAGTGGACCACTGAACGCATCTTGACTGAGGGGGACTGTACTGGAGCAATGATTTGTCTGATAGGAAGTCTTTTATAGAGTAGTAGCACTTGTTTACTAACAGATCATGGAGATTCTTTTATTTTTTTTCATTTCCGTAATTATTATAATAGATGCGTGAAGCTGTACAAAAGATACTTTCATGCATTAGATGAGTCTTGCTTGCTACTGTGCGCAATTTATCCTTACGCCGTATACGCGCGTAGTAATTATACATGTCAATATTTTGACAAATACTTCGGCCTCAAATATTTATAAACACATATTTTTAAGAAACCGGCCAAGTGCGAGTCGGTCTCGCGCACAAAGGGTTCCATACCATTTTCTATACAACATTAGACACTAAGATATTATAACCTTTTTTTAGTTTAATTATATATTCTGTGAATATTTCAAGCGTCTACCTGTTGCCCTTATTAATATCGAGCAAAAAACGTTAAAAAAATCACGTTTTATTGTATGGGAGATTGGGAGCCCCACTTAAATATTTATTTTATTCTGTTTTTAGTATTTATTGTTATAGCGGAAACAGAAATATAGCTAGACAGTTAAAATTTTCACAGGTGATGTACAGACGGTAGGTGGTGTAGACAGACGGACAGTGGAGTCTTAGTTAGTAATAGGGTCCCGTTTTTACCGTTTGGGTACGGAACCCTAAAAATGGCTTACAGGAGTCATGCAACGTTTTGACCAATGAAAGCACGCTCCTTGTCTGTATTGTTGCCCCAGAATATTACACCGTATCTGAGGATAGAGCTAACGTATCCGTGGTAAGCTGTTAGCAAAGTACTCTGATTCGCTATTTTTTCGAATCTGCGAAGCGCATGTGAAAACTGTCTCAGCTTTTTGCATATAAATGGTCAATATGTAGGTACAGACGCCAGCACATCAAGCTACTACAATCTGTCAATTTTCTATATTAGATTTTCAACTTTATCTCTGAAGCAATAAGGTTCAAGGTTGACTGGGAAAATTTGACAGTTTCGGGTAGCTTGACCTGCTGGCGTCTGTACTTTCCAATTAAGTTTGTTGTCAATATGTAACCCTAGAAAAAATAAATATAATAAATGTCGCTAAGTATCTACATGCATAGGTAATCGATTTTACGTGTATCAATCAATGTATTGTGTGTTGGTTGCTGCAATCACTAGTTCCATTTGTCAAAAAACGGTTTACCTAATAGACAGGGTACTTATAAGTGTTCAAGTAGACAAGAATTATCTTATTTCCAGACTTTTTATTTTCAAAATTATGAATACGTATTTAATAAGAAGCAAATTGGCAACGCGTTGAACTAACGGAATTTACCGAATTTTGACCGTTCGTTCCTACGAAAAAAGGGCCCGCGACGACGTTACCAAATCGCTCGCCTACGGGCACGTTGTGCATCCCTTTCCATAATGACATGCTCTTTTACTTTATAACACGTTGATTAGATATTTTAATTTGTCGCACCTATTCGATTTCATCCTGTATTTATTTCGCTATGTCAGTGCAAGTCGGAGCCATAATTTCATTATTATGACCGTGGAAAAAGGCAGTGTGAGATAGTAAACATTCTTGTTCATAATCGTCAGTTAGTTTCTTCAGCAAGCAAACGTTACAACGAGCTCGGCAACATTGGAAACCAGGGATCGGTTTAATATTGTTCGTCACCTAAAAGCCTTGTCGTGCAGTCCGCCACACCGCCTGACCGCCCGCACGGCCGCGGCCGCCCGCTACAACAAGCAGCCGAGCCGGGGTGAACGCTCGCAGATGGGATCGATTGCAGCATTTGCAGCTGCGACAGCGGCGGGCGCCCACAGTGCGAGCGCGCGGGTGCACTCGTGAACGCGTTTCGTTTATACTTATACGATAGCTTCCACTGATGATCAGCTGGGTTTGGAAGCTATTGTTGTGAAGGGAGTGGCGAACTGGCGACACAATAATGACCTGAAGTGTGCGACAGAACGACATGTAGGAACGTCTCCTCTTTGATAGCGACCGCAGTAACAAAGATGTCCTGAGTCATGATACAGGCATAAGATTATGTCCGTAAGGATTGAGGAGCCACATCAGATTTTTTAAATCTGATCTCACCATTATTTAGCAGCAATTTAGCTGATTTTGCAGCACGAATTCTAGATTTAGCAGCAAAATATATCACTAGTTATATTAATGCAAAAGTGGCTCCTCAATCTAAACGTCTGAATTGAGGAGCCACCTGGAACTCGTTAAGTAATAGATGAATATTTTTGAAAATTTTGTATCATTTAGCAGCAATTGTGCATATTACCTTCTAAAAATTTAGCTTCTGTAGCGCTAAAACGAAAGAAAGTACAACACTTTTAGTATGGCTCCTCAATCTAAACTCAAGAGGTGAATTTCTATTGGATGTGAGCGATCAATTAATATATTCGACATAATGATCATTTAGCAGGTGTTGTGTTAGTTTTTGCAGTATAGGAATAAAATAGTAAAACTGAGTAAATTTTCTAGAAGAACGCATTTTCTTTGGCTCCTCAATCCTGACGTTCTAATTATATATGTTTGACTGTAGCCACCTGAGATCTCAACGGAATCTAAAGCCAGAGATACTAACATTTAGCAGAAATGTCTGCTAAATATATCTGCACAGTTCAGCAATGTATATACTTTGGATTCTGAAAAAACAATACATTACTATTTTCTTGAAAATTCAGTGTGAAGGGTGACCACATTTTGGGGGTACCAACAAATTAATATTCCACAATAATATTTATTTAGTAACAAAACATTCATCAACGGTGAAGTATTCTCGTTTGTACATGAATATTATGTTCATGTACGAAATAAATAATTAACTTGGATTTCTTATATTATAAAGTTAATCATCATGTTTGTGTCATCATAATTGGATTGTGGGGATATTAATATGTGCAATATCGTGCAGTGACTGATAATTAAGTGCAGTTTGATATCCTGTTTTCAATGTAAGTACATTTGTCCCGACTGTACATTTTGTAACAACCAAACCGTGTGTAAATATATACTCTATAAAACACAGTTTCATATGTACTGAATGGTTGTGAAAAGTTTAGTGAGAGAAATACCAGATTTTCTAATGTTTTCGAATAAATCATATAAATTAATAGGTGCTATAGTATTTATTCCTGCAATTGTCGAAACTGGCACAGGCCAATACAAATGTCACTATCTTACACCGAAAAATGAGATGTTCTGTTACGATGATTACAATTCTAAAATTCGTTTAGGCACTATTCAGCCAATATTCATTCATTCTATAACATATAGCGAAATTGATTGCTAAATAACCAAATCGTAGGTACGATAGATTACTGATATAACCTGTTATGAAAATATAAAAATAAATGATTTATCCTGGTTTCATTATTACGAGTATAATATGGTCACCCTTCACACTGAATTTTCAAGAAAATAGTAATGTACTGTTTTTCAGAATCCAAAGTATATACATTGCTGAACTGTGCAGATATATTTAGCAGACATTTCTGCTAAATGTTAGTATCTCTGGCTTTAGATTCCGTTGAGATCTCAGGTGGCTACAGTCAAACATATATAATTAGAACGTCAGGATTGAGGAGCCAAAGAAAATGCGTTCTTCTAGAAAATTTACTCAGTTTTACTATTTTATTCCTATACTGCAAAAACAAACACAACACCTGCTAAATGATCATTATCTATTCTATACTTATAATAAATCTGTAGAAGTGAAAATTCTGTACATTGAAAATATCAAAAAAATAAATGGCAGGGGGTGTTACTCCAGGGTAGCGGGATTGTCCGAAAGGGTTACCGCTGCCCTGGAACATAAAGGGCTAAGGAAGGAACACGGGTGGGTTTTAGTCAGTAAGAGTCTGACACTCCCTTCTGCTCCACCCAGAGCGGGAGGGGTCATTTGATGATTTCCCATCCTCAAAAAAAAAAAAAAAAAAAGGGGGTGTTACTAGACCGACACCGAACCCAAAAATGTGATTAAAAAATTTTTGTGTCTGTCTGTCTGTTTGTTCAGGCATCACGCAAAAACTACCGGTTCGATTACGATGAAACTTGGTATAATTATTCTTTAATATCCTGGGCACCACACTGGGTACTTTTTATCCCGGAAAAGTATATACAATAAAAAACAAACTTAATTTTGCGGTTCGATCCCTAGACCCGATTACTGTACCAACCGCAAATAATAAGTTTGTCGTAGGTTACGTTACCCGCAGTGGAGTTCACTAAAGTTATGCTCTAAATGTAGTGCTCAAGGTTGAATTTGGCTTGCACCGTTCGCAGCACACGCGTGGCGCGCGGCCGCCACGGATCGCTACCGTATATAAGGATATTTTTTGAACTTTGATTTGAACGGACGTGTTGAGTGGCGAGCGTTCGTTCTTATTTTAACTGCTACTTGCAATTCTAAACCGTGTTTTTCAGTGCGACCTTTTTTATTTCTATTGGTTTTTAGAGTTATTTAGGTTTATTTTTATAAGTCGTAGGTATAGATTTTAATTTTAAAGTATAGGTAGTATATTTGATAGTGTACGTAGTCACCGTAGGTTATTTTATAATACTGTTAGGTAAGATTAGTCATTCGTATAGATATTAGTTTTTAGGGATTTTGCTTATTTATTGAGTTTAGTTATCATCAGAAATAGGTTTATTTAGGTAGGTAGGTATTTTATTTTCTGTTATTGAGTTTTTTATTTTTTATTATGTAGGTACTTAGGTAAGGATATCATATAGGTACCCTCTTAATCACCACTAATGAGACACAATTGGTTTTCTATTGTAATTAGCCACAAAGGGCCCGCGAGATGGATGGCATCCTGGGGAAGCACATACATTTTATCCTGTTAGCACGTTCCCGTGGGATAATTTCCGACATCCACGCGGGCGAAGCCGCGGGCAGAAGTTAGTGTCGAATATATTAATTGATCGCTCACATCCAATAGAAATTCACCTCTTGAGTTTAGATTGAGGAGCCATACTAAAAGTGTTGTACTTTCTTTCATTTTAGCGCTACAGAAGCTAAATTTTTAGAAGGTAAAATGCACAATTGCTGCTAAATGATACAAAATTTTCAAAAATATTCATCTATTACTTAACGAGTTCCAGGTGGCTCCTCAATTCAGACGTTTAGATTGAGGAGCCACTTTTGCATTAATATAACTTGTGATATATTTTGCTGCTAAATCTAGAATTCGTGCTGCAAAATCAGCTACATTGCTGCTAAATAATGGTGAGATCAGATTTAAAAAATCTGATGTGGCTCCTCAATCCTTACGGACATATAAGATTGCATATGCTTTCAATTCATCATCCATGAGTTCCATGACCAACATTATTGATTAGTACACAGCTGTTCCAATAATGCACTGCCAGTGACCGGTAGGTACTTCTTACAAGTTGTAGATTAGATTAGGTAGGTCAGGGCCCCAAATCTGCTATTTATTTAGATTCGTCATTCCAACACGATCCCATTCCCATCCCGTTGAAATTTTGCTTAAAGTTCGTAATCTGCTAAATTCTTAATAGCGATCATTGGTCGGTCAATGGTCTCGTAATAGAATTGTGTCATAATGACATTGTCGTATTGCCTTTATTAGAAAACCCATTAGTAAAAAATGATTTTCGAAAAACTACCACTACTTTATTTATGCCACATTTCATTTATATATATTTTTACATATTATTTATTAGTGTTTTATACAAGTCAAGTGTTTTATGTAAGTTAGTCATTCATTTATCAATATGTACGAGATTATTATTCTATGCCATTTCTTTCAGTGGAGTGTCAGTGGTTGACCACTGGAAAGTCATAATGACGCCATTATATTAGTAGATTACCAAACTTGTCAAAATCAACAATTATGAAATCAATGATAGACCGTTGTAACACTATTGTAATAGCAGACTTGAGGCCCAGGAGCGAGTATTTTGAATCCCCATGAATACTGCTAACTCTAGCGAGTGTCCCCGCCGCGCCGCACGCAATCCTATGGCGTAGGTATGTCTTTTGATATTTCTCGGGACCCTGGGGTCCCGGACCTTTGGAAAGCGTACGAGAGGCCGAAGCCAACTCGCAGAGGCCTTTGCTTCTTTACTGGGTACCTAATAATTTAATTTCGGTGCTTTTTGTGGTACCCCCCGAGACGTGTTGCCTTAAGCAATTGCTTAATTTGCTTAGGGGCTAATCCGGAACTGCACATGCTGCCCTGCGGGTTTCTGTATCTCTCTTGGTCTGGCTGCTCACCCTAGACTTGTTACGGCAAAGTAAACTTCCAGCACAGGCTAGGGTTCAGAGCGTACAAGCCCCACCCAGGCGCGGTCACAGCTCAAGATTTTAGGGGGGGTCACCATGCACCATGGGTGCCGAGGAATATGAATAAGGGAGGGACATCTCCTCGTTGGTCTAGTGGTCGCCGCGTTACTGCTGAGCATGAGGTCCTGGGTTCAATTCCTAGGTTGGGTACAGTGTTGTTAGGTTTTTCCATCAGAAATTTCTCAGAAGCAGCCTGGAGTCTGGATTTATGCGTGGTTGGTGGCAGGAGGCTCACCCCTATGACATGGACTTAAACATAACTGGCGAAATGGGGTATAAGTACTACATGAAGGTACACCCCTGCCTAACCCTTCGGGGACTAAAGATTACGTAGGGTGGGAAGAGCGAGCGAAGCGAGCTCGAAAATTTAACAACCCGCCTCGGTTTGGTTTTCAAGCAGAAATAGGAGATTCATTGTCGACCTAAGACCGACCTTAATTCAAAGATTGCAATACGGTTTAGCTCTCAAACTTGAACTTAACTGAAATTGCGCAGCAACTTGATCGGCGGCACGCGTCAATTACGTAAATTAGCCACTGAACAAAGTTTGCTTTGCAGAGTAGTATAGGACTTGACGAGACAACTGACAAGGGATGTTTCAGGCGCGTATACATACAGACCCTCACTCGAGGCTCGAGCGTTACTTACAAGGACTTTCAATCGACCAAATGGGAATGGCTTTAAACTAGTTTTAGGCAGGTAATGCTTGAGTTTTGAGTGAGGTTCTGTCTCGGGCCTCAGTAGTGTAGTAGGGAGTAGTACCGTCTGTCGTTGCGGCGGCGCGCGATGTTGCTGCTGCGGGCGCGCACCACGACGACCTCCGCCGAGTGCGCGTGCGGCGCGCGGCTCCTGCAACCAACGTCACGTAAGTCGCAGGCGCGACGTACCAGCAACGTGTGGGCGACAGCGAGCCAACCTGCGTCGGCACAGATCGCCAGTGACGTTATGTCACCCCGCCGTGAGCCCACATCGTGACTTGTCCACGTGCTACAATCTGTTGTCCATTTAGAGATCTCGAGTATCACAGAGCCATGTGCATGGAAAGACGTTCAATAATAAAGTCTACAGTTTCACAGATTTCGAAGTTGCATGCCTGAACCACATACTAAAAATACGCGCAAGTCTGGCATGCAAGCTCTGTACTGCTCGCAGAGCGGTAGGTACACTTGCAGAGTTGTTGTTGATGTCACTATAGCTAATAGTTTAATGAACTTTAGTTTACAATAGACACGGTTGATAAATTATACTCATAGGTTTATGCAGTAATAAGTAAATTCACAGTAACTTTTGGTTAAGCAGCGTCATTAATTGTACAGTCGAAAACTGCCTTAGACATTACAGTTCGTAACATCGCTATGGCGGCGCCGGCGTAGCATACGCTGGCTAGCAGTGGCTAGACCACAGAACAGATAAAAGAGGTTAGAAGGGCCTTGTGGGCGGGGCAGGCGCGCCCACAGAACAAATAAAAGAGGCTAGAAAGGAAATAGTTCCTGATTTGTATTAAAACGCGTGTCGCCGCCTGTCTCCCACTCCTGTCTCTCCACTACAAGCAGACATCAATACGTACGCGAATTACGCACACAAATAAACCACATGCACTTAGATCGCGTGTTTGCTATTGGTTCTCAGACTGACGCAAATACTGCTCTGGACGTACACTCACACACGTGTAAAAGCAAATAGTTACGGCCAAAAGGTCGATTAATCATATCGATAAAAACACTGTAATTTTGTTATTAAAGTTTTGCAATTTTTTTAGTTACGGGTACGGTACGAATAATGTGGACATCCTAATTACATTTAAATCAAATTAAATCAAAGTCAATTTAAGGGGGAACATCCGATAATGCCGCGAAATTTAAATTTTCTTTCGTTTTATGCTAGTTTCAGCTCTGTTTTACGTCATAATAATAGAAAGAAAGAAAAGTAGCATTTTGAATAACATAAAACGTAAAACAAAGCTACAATTTGCAAAAAAACTGAAACGAAATTTTAAATTTCACAGCCACATCGAATGCTAAGTCGAATTAACATAATCCACATTATACAATAATAAAATTAGAGTTAATAAAAACAAAGTCGTATTAATTGTATCATTACTGAAAATAATCATTCGTATAATACATATACTTAATATCGACATTGTTTACAATTTGGTACAACACTATCGATGCGCATAGATTTCCCTGAATAGATGCTTTGGCTCGACACACGCGACGTTCGTAGTGAACGCAATACATTGCGCGACCGCTCACGTAGTACAAGACCGTACCCATGTATTGCAAGCAATGTATAATTTTGCATCTGAATGCGATTTTATCGTTTTTGTCTACTAACTACATAATACTTTTGCAATAATTACAAATATCACTCGTATTTTAAGGTTTTTGGATTTACCGGTGATAAGAAATCCCTCCTCGGGCCACATTACACCCCTGACTTCTTTTCCGACACTTTATAATAGCGCAAGACGGCATAATTATTTTTTTCCGCGGAGTTTCGAACGCTGTCACAACAAGAGCCCGATTGCTGAGCGGTGATTCAAATTTCGGTTGACTTTGAGCGTCTGTTCAACATTGAGGCGCGCCTGCCCCGCCCACAAGGTCCTTCTAACCTCTTTTATCTGTTCTGTGGGCGCGCCGCAATGTTGATTAGACGCTCAACGTCAACAGAAATTTGAATCACCGCTCAACAATCGCGCTCTTATTGTGACAGCGTTCGAAACTCCGCGGAAAAAAATAATTATGCCGTCTTGCGCTATCATAACGTGACGGAAAAGAAGTCAGGAGTGTAATGTGGCCCGAGGAGTGATTTCTTATCACCGGTAAGTCCAAAAACCTTAAAATATGAGTTATATTTGTAATTATTGCAAAAGTATTATGTAGTTTGTAGACAAAAACGATAAAATCGCATTCAGATGCAAAATTATACATTGCTTGCAATACATGGGTACGATCTTGTACGACGTGAGCGGTCGCGCAATGTATTGCGTTCTCTGCGAACGCCGCGTGTGTCGAGCCAAAGCATCTATTCAGGGAAATCTATGCGCATCGATAGTGTTGTACCAAATTGTAAACAATGTCGATATTAAGTATGTGTATCATACGAATGATTATTTTCAGTAATGTTACAATTAATACAACTTCGTTTTTATTAACACTAATTTTATTATTGTATAATGTGGATTATTATTATTAATTTAGTTTCTTAGTTGGTTTTTCGTCTATTTGGTTTGAGGTTAGTAGTTTACGATGAATTTTTTTTTTAGTTTTCTAAATTTGCGTTAAAATTGAGTCTAAATTATTGTTCAATATTTAAATATTCTTGTATTTTTACGTGTGTCATTTATTTGCTTACTTACTAACTTTAGCCCATATCTTTGTACGCTTGAATGACGTTAATCCCGGACACAGAGCCATAAGGCCAATTCTTGTAATTAAAAACGTTCAAAATCTAGTCGCAGTTTCATTTCAGCGACAAAAAAAATACAAAAACTGGTCAGAAATGTAGGGAAATTAAAGGTGTTTTTGACAGATTAAGACAGATCAGACTGTGAACATTCTTAAAATAAAGAGAATTGCCCCTCTTAATTAATCCTCATCCAAATAAATACGTTACTCATCACAAGTATTTAATTTTGAACAAAATTGTCCTTGATTGGATTTTGGATTTCAATGAATATCTTAGGAGATATCATGGTTTTAAAATAACTCCGCAAGGCGGCCGGTCATTAGCTTCCTATAGTAATGTACTAAGTGATAATCGTAAGTAATACTCTTAAAGTAATGGAATATATTATTTTAGTAGGCTTTTTCCTCAAATTAACGCGGGTGAAACCGGCGGGCACAGCTATTATTCATAAATTAACATGATACAGTTAATAAATACATTTTTCACAGAGTAATTCACAATACATTAATTAGATTATATTATGTTAATTCGACTTAGCATTCGATATGGCCGTGAAATTTAAAATTTCGTTTTAGTTTTTTTTGCATATTGTAGCTTTGTTTTACGTTTTATGTTATTCAAAATGCTATTTTTCTTTCTTTCTATTATTATGACGTAAAACAGAGCTGCAACTAGAAAAAAATGAAAAAAAAAAATTTTTCGCGGCAGTATCGGATGTTCCCCCTTAAATTGACTTTGATTTAATTTTATTTATATGTAATTAGGATGTCCACATTATTCGTACCGTACTCCCGCAACTAAAAAAATTGAAAAACCTTAATTAATAAAAATTACAGTAATTTTTTTCGATATGATTAATCGACCCTGGCAGCAGAGAGTATGTCATGCTCACTCAAATGTCTCGCTGACGGTGGCGCATGTGTTGGATCATTTGGCTCCCTTCAAAATGGTTGAGCTGAATGGTGCTAATCCATGCGTCATGTTCGTGAACGGGCGCCGTCAGTAGGGACTGGTCATCTTTTTGCTGCCATGGCTTATTTTAATTTAATTTAATATTTGAATTGTTCTTATTTTTATTTTCCTAAACTTTTCATTACGGACGCTTTTAACGTTCTGCATCGTTCTCACATGCATAATTTCTAACATGAATGATGTAACCAATACTTTGTAACCATATTATATTGATTTAAAAGAGTGTCCATGGAGTTTCTTGCCCGTTCTTCTCCATAGGTACCTACGCTTTGGAATGGGCAACTAGCTTCATTTTTCTGACTGACCGACCCCTTGACAATTCAAAAGTGCCTGTAATGGTTTAATTGAAATAAATATTTTGAGTTTGAGTTTGAGTTTTGAGTTTGAGTTTGAGTTTGACCTTTTGGTCGCCGTAACTATTTGGTTTTACACGTGTGTGAGTGTACGTCCAGAGCAGTATTTGCGTTAGTGTGAGAACCAATAGCAAACACGCGATCTAAGTGCATGTGGTTTATTTGTGTGCGTAATTCGCGTACGTATTTATGTCTTGCTTGTAGTGGACAGACAGGAGTGGGAGACAGGCGGCGACACGCGTTTTAATACAAATCAGGAACTATTTCCTTTCTAACCTCCTTTATTTGTTCTGTGGGCTAGACCAAGGCGCGCGGTGGCGCTACGGGAGACGGGGCTGACGTGTGTGAAACGCCCGTACACAGTCCACACGACGAAATAACCTCAAGCTATACATTTCCAGTTTAGCTGACCTGGCAATGCTTGCTCGCCTGCGCTTTTCGTACAATGAGAAGTCAGCTTGATATATCGTCGTGCGTACACGTCACCGTTACGTTGGCCGAACGTATGCTACGCCGTAGGTGTGCTACGAACTCGTGTGGACGTATCGCAATTTTTTTTTTTCAATATTGCCATAACAAATAAGAAAATTAAAGTATCAATTTTAGCGTAGGTACGCCCGATAAGCAATCAATTGATCGTAGTGCACAAGCTGAAGCAAGTTGGCAACGCGTTGAACTAGCAGTATTTACCTCATTTTCACCGTTCCTACGAAAAAAAAACGGGTCAAGAGCAAGTCGGACTTGCGTACCTAGGGTTGGGCACCATCATCTATCTATACTTATAATAAATCTGTAGAAGTGAAAATTCTGTACATTGAAAATATCAAAAAAATAAATGGCAGGGGGTGTTACTAGACCGACACCGAACCCAAAAATGTGATTAAAAAAATTTTTGTCTGTCTGTCTGTTTGTTCAGGCATCACGCAAAAACTACCGGTTCGATTACGTTGAAACTTGGTATAATTAGTCTTTAATATCCTGGGCACCACACTGGGTACTTTTTATCCCGGAAAAGTATATACAATAAAAAACAAACTTAATTTTGCGGTTCGATCCCTAGACCCGATTACTGCACCAACCGCAAATAATAAGTTTGTCGTAGGTTAAGTCACCCGCAATGGAGTTCATTTTTATTCCTTTTAGTTTTTAGAGTTATTTAGGTTTATTTTTATATAAGTTGTAGGTAGGGATTTTAATTTTAAAGTATAGGTAGTATATTTGATAGTGTACGTAGTGACCGTAGGTTATTTTATAATACTGTTAGGTAGGATTAGTCATTCGTATAGATATTAGTTTTTAGGGATTTTGCTTATTTATTGAGTTTAGATTAGTTATCATCAGAAATAGGTTTATTTAGGTAAGTAGGTATTTAATTTTCTGTTATTGAGTTTTTTTTTTTAAATTAGGTAGGTACTTAGGTAAAGATATTTTGGAGGCAAGAGGAACAGGGTGTAAAGTTCACTCAACCTCCATTGAAAAGGGAGGATCCTCCGACCAGACGGGTGTTGTGTCTGGCGGGCAATTGCCCAACGATTGATGTTGGGAAATTGTATCTATGCTAACTGCGCGGTAAACTCTGCTTGCGAGATGCAGGATTTGCGTGACGTCAGTGTGACGCGTTGTTCGCATGTGGCGTTGTAGATACCGCTACATCACTCCCCTCCGGAGACCGGAGGTCGATAGTGGGCTGAGTCTTGTGATGCTTTGCCAAGCCAGCTGAGGTTCCAGTGAGTCGGAACCGGTTGCCGCATAGTTCACGGTGAGTCGGAACTGTCTGCGGAGATGTCCCCAGTGAGTCGGGGTGGCGCTGCGTTATACTCCAGTGCGTCGGATGTCGTACAGCGCCGGGTTGAGGCTGGCTGCTGCGTCGACCAGGAGAGGGTGCTCTGCTTGTTGACCGGCCGAAGGTGCAGTGTGCTGTGCCAAGGTTGCTGATGAGGCTGAGGGTGATGACCAGGTATGCGCGGACGCTGCATGCTGGTGGTCAGGATACCCGTTGAAGCCGTGGATGCTGGCTGGCTGGGTGACTCGCTGCTGAAGCTTGCGGGAGTGATGATGATGACGTCACGCTGAAGTGTTTGCACGAAGGCTGCGCTGACGTTCATACTCGGGGTCACCAGTTTGGAGGCAAGAGGAACAGGGTGTAAAGTTCACTCAACCTCCATTGAAAAGGGAGGATCCTCCGACCAGACGGGTGTTGTGTCTGGCGGGCAATTGCCCAACGATTGATGTTGGGAAATTGTATCTATGCTAACTGCGCGGTAAACTCTGCTTGCGAGATGCAGGATTTGCGTGACGTCAGTGTGACGCGTTGTTCGCATGTGGCGTTGTAGATACCGCTACAATATCATATAGGTACCCTCTTAATCACCACTAATGAGACACAATTAGTTTTCTATTGTAATTAGCCACAAAGGGCCCGCGAGATAGATGGCATTCTGGGGAAGCACATAGGTACATTTTATCCTGTTAGCACGTTCCCGTGGGATAATTTCCGACATCCACGCGGGCGAAGCCGCGGGCAGAAGCTAGTATATAAATATCACTGCGGTGTAGGCAGAATATTGCATTATTAGATCAGCGCCATCTCTTGACGGATAGTGGAACTAAAGAAATTTTTGTTGATAATTTCTGAAAAAGTGTGCTATTTAGAGACATCGTTTTATTTTTCCTGTTATCTTTCCATAAACTTCTATCAATAGAATAATTTCATTTCTTATTACAATTACTTTTATTTTTTAATTAATTAATTCTTATTATAATTACATTTCTCTATACAAACTTCGGAGATAAGGGGGGAACGGTATTTTTTTTTTAATTTTTCATTAAAAGTCGCAAATATTGCGGCCTAAAAAAATAAAGAAGAAAAAATGTTTGAGAATGTGCAAACAGCGCTCTTTTAGGTATATGATACCCCACATGGCCTAGTAGCCCCACTTCGAATTTTTAAGAAACCCTTTCAGCACATGATGCAAAAAAAAAATCTTTCTTGTTTGCAAAATAGTTGGGCAAACGTCATCTAAACTATTCTAAATTTCAAGTTGACAGAATTAGTCGTTCTTGAGATATCCAGATGTGACAGACGGACAGCCAGACTCGAGTCGCACCATAAGGGTTCCTTTTTACCATTTTGGTACGGAACCCTAAAAAGGACGCGCAAATACACCAAATCGGTTGCCTACGCGCACACATGTGCATCCGATTCTTTAATGACGAGCTCTAAATTAACTTTATAACACTTAGAATTATGTTTATAGAAACCCTCGCCGCACCGCGGCGAGAACTGCGATTTCAGGCCCCGCGCCCTGGTGAAGTCGAGCTGGTCGAGCATGGCCCTATAAGAGGCCAAATATTCCCCCTAAAGATCTTGCCGCCTGCATATATCTTTACGCTTTAGTAATTGCCTGGAGTTCCGTCAGCAGCGCGTAATGAACACGACGCGGCGCTTGACAAGTCCCACTCCAATGAATGTCGTCATCATTTCAGCCCGGAATAACCCACTGCTGAGTATAGGCCTCCCCTTTACTTCTGTCATACTTTCTGGTTCTGTGCGTCTCTCATCCAGGTGTTTCCCGCGACTGACGATATCGTCAGCCCAGTGCGCTTTTGGACGGCCCAGGTTTCTTTAGTCGAACTTCAGCCACCATTCGGTCACAGCTTTACTTCATCGGCCATCTCTTCGTCTAGCTAGACGTCCTGCCCAACTTCACTTAAGGCGCATCGCTCTGTCCCTGACGTCGTAGACTTTCGACCGACGATGGATTTCGGTGTTACGCGCTCGGTCTTAGTAGGGTTAAAGCATGGCTCGCTCCATGGCCCTTTATGCTATTCGCATGTGGTGGACAGTCTCATTTATGAGCGTCCATGTTTCGGCACCGTAGGTCATTGTTGGCAGGACATATTGATTGAAGTGTCGAGTTTTTAGGCACTGAGGGAACTTTTAGGTCCAAAAAAATATGTTCCAGCTTACCAAATGCCGCCCATCCAAGCTGTATTCTCCTGGAAATCTCTTTGCTGGAATAAGGAGCATTCCAGCAAAGAATTCAAAAGATAGAACATGTCCCAAATAAACGTAGTGGTCAACCAACTCCAGACGCTTGTTTCCAACTATAACAGCTGAAACCGAGTCATCCGGGACGCCTAACATCACCTTCTCCTAGAGACATGATATAGTTCTTTTAACATGCGTTTGAGGACTTACAGGGATTCAGCGAATAAAATTAGGTCATCCGCAAACTAAAGGTGTGACCGTGGGGGGTCGATGTTGTTCGCGTCCGTAGGCTTCGACTCCAGATACCCTACATCCCGAGAAATCAGAATCCCAGCTGGCTTTTGTTGCTGGATATCTGATTTCCTGAGTGAACGGTCAATCAAAGTAGTCGTTGACGGCTGCTCCTCTGACCTCATGGCGATTGATGCTGGCGTTCCTCAGGGGTCTGTTCTCTCTGCGACTCATTTCCTGCTGCACATCAATGACCTACTGATACCAGGCAGATTACAGGGAGGGAGGATTGGGTATGCAGATGACAGCACCGTCGTGGAGAGATATCTGTCCAGCGCAAAGGCTGGAGGGGAAGAAGTCAGTTCGTTAAGAGGGGCTCTGGTGGACCGAATGAGTGCGACCTTAAGTCTTGTCTCCCAGTGGGGTGACAACAATCTGGTCAGCTTCAACACCACCAAAACACAGGTTTGTCTGTTCAGCGCGAAAAGGAGCCCTTGTGATCTGGCTCCTACTTTCCGGGGTGCAGCTGTACCTGTGACGGACAGCCTCGAGCTTCGTGGCATGAAATTGACAACGAATCTCAATTTCGGCGAAAACATTGAGTCTAAAGCACAAATGGCGGCCAAAAAGCTGGGCATCCTGAACAAGGTTAAGCGGTACTTCAAACCGGGACAGCTTTTAACCCTTTACAAAACACAAGTTCGATCGTGTATGGAGTACTGCAGTCACCTGTGGGATGGCTCAGCTAAATAGGTTTTGAGTAGGCAGGGTCCAGAGAAGGACACGTGCGACAAGGATGGTTTCATCAAGGTGGAGAAGAAGAAGAAGAAGAAGCCTCCTTGTCAGAACCAGTGCGGCACCGCGCCGGCAGGACCCAACATGCTGCTGCGTCCAGCAATCCCGACGACGCAGCTGTACGTGTCCAGACTGCACCACTCCACGAAGGTTGAGGAGATCGTGGAGTACATGCGTGTGAAGACCAACTGGACTTTGAGGGTCGAGAAGTTGGAGTCGCGTCACAACACTAACTTCAAGTCGTTCGTGGTGCGTGTTCCGACACATCATCTCGAGAAATTCCTTAAGGAAGAGTTCTGGCCGAAGGGTGTTGTGTACCGCCGGTTTCGTGGCCGGCTACATGACACCAGTCAGCGAAACACGACGCAGACAGTTCTTAGTGTAATATTATAATGTTGTATGTATTTATAGTATATTTTTAAGTTATATTTTTAAGAATTCAAGAGCGAGCGAAGCGAGCTCGAAAATTTTGCACACTCGGTTAGGTTCGATTTTCTTTTGATCATTCCAAAAGGAGTAGGAATTACTCACTTTGTCAACTTATGAAGAAAAGCTCAAGAATCAACGAGCCCACCATACGTAAGGGTGGGAAGAGCGAGCGAAGCGAGCTCGAAAGTTTAAACAACTGGCCTCGGGTTGGTTTTATAGTTTCAAGTAGAAATAGAAATTTCATTGTCGACTTATCCAGGCAAGCCCAAGCCACTACGAGAATATAGAATTCAAGAGCGAGTGAAGCGAGCTCGAAAATTTTGCACACTCTCGGATAGGTTCGATTTTCTTTTGATCATTCCAAAAGGAGTAGGAATTACTCGCTTTGTCAATTTATGAAGAAAAGCTCAAGAATCAACAGAATGTGAGCGAGCGAAGCGAGCCTGAAAATTTTTGCACCCCTCGTTGAAATAGGTTCGGTTTTCTTTTGACCATTATACAGAAAGAGAACTTACTTTATCGAATTATGACGAAAAGCTTAAACTCGTTTTACAGCAGTTTAGGTTTTGGAATCAGGCCTTAACCTAAGCCTTTCGAACCTTACGTAGGTACAAGTGGAGTGCCCAATTGCTTCGCTCGCTCTTGCATCCTACATACATTCTATATTTTATAACAGGCTTATTAAAGTAAAAACTTTTTTAGGCGCGTTAATAAACCCACTGTCATTTCATAGTTAAAGTTTTCACTTCTGTCGTTCGGTCCCCATGTCTCCTATTTTAGGCGCGTTAATAAACCCACTGTCATTTCATAGTTAAAGTTTTCACTTCTGTCGTTCGGTCCCCATGTCTCCTAATGTTTTTGTATATGGGCATATAACATTACATCGGGGTGTCCGTGGCTCAAGTACAGTTTTAAGTTAGTAAGACAAGTAAATCATTCAGACTCTCGATAGCTTGAATGATTTTGGGGGGATCATGACCCCCCACGACCCCCCCCCCCCCTCGGACCGCGCCTGATAAGAGCCATAGTTCAGGTTTCAGTTTACCTTTTTGTTTGTGCAATTTGCCATGGTGTTTTCGCATAGTTGCCGTTATGGCCTTGCATAACAGTTGGTTTAGCTGATTGGTATCTAGGTTCGATTCTTCAAATCCCTGGAATCGGTTATTCAATTCCCAATTTCTTCTTGAAGGGAGAGTGATTCTGGTTTCTCGTATTTAAGATTTGATCTTCGTATAATTTTTGTTCTTTCCTTCTTTAAATCGAGCCTATACACCGCTCTGACCAGACAATGATCGCTTCCGGCCTTAAAGCGAGTGAAGAAAGAGACATCTGTGACTACTTAATAAGCTCACATAAACATGTAATAAACCTCGTTCTTGGTGTTACCGTCTGGGTTCGCCCAAGTCCACTTTCTTGTAGGTCACTTTTTAAAGAATGTGTTCATTGCGTACATGTTCTTTTGTTCCAGAAAATTGACTAGAGTTTGCCCTCTTCTGTTACGCAGACCAAGGCGAAATCTGCCGATAGAGCTTTCGTTTGTGAGAGCCTGGCCAACTTTTGCATTAAAGTCCCCCATAATGGTGTAAAATGTGACGGTGTACGGCAAGGGCCATAACGATATCTTCGTACTTAAAAGGTGTCCACCGTCCGGATGTTGTGTTGTGGGGGCATACACTACGATTTTAAGAGGGTATCGGTTATTTAGTTTCAAAATAACAAAGCAAACTCTTGGTGAGATGCTTTTGACATTTTGAACCAATGAGGCTATCGTTTTATTAATGACAAATCGTACACCACCTTAGGAGATATCTACGTGACCTCTGTAAAAGAAAAGGTAACACGTGCAGGTAAGGTTTGACTTGGGCGGCAAGATGTTATGCCACCCCATCTCCCCTGCCAAATGAATGTAGCGACAAGGTAACACAACCTTATTACCGACCCATACTTAAGTACCTACTATAAGCATTTTAGATTAGGGTGCCTAACCAGCCGAGCCATAAAAATAATAGCGAGTAATGAATATTAAAATAATTGTCAGCCATTGGGAAAAGAGCAGGAAGAAAATCATCATCTTATTTATAATATTCCGGAAAGAAGACTTGGAACGTTGCATCTCGGCGTCTCGACCGAGATCCGCTCGGTAGAGAGACCGCTGGACTCAAGATCAGCGGCCACATGCTGCCAACCTATCCGATAAAGTGTTAGGTTGCACCCAATCGAAGAACAACTGATGTGATGTGGTACGATCAAAGAGCTAAACATAACAATATGCGAGGCAAGTCCTGAGCATCAGCACTGCTAAAGGATGCCCGTGAAGAACAAACAACGACCAAGAAACCTCAACTAGCAGTCTCGACCAGACGCCCAGAAAAAACACGTCTGAGGAAGGATGACGAGCAGAGTCGACCCAAGTGAGGTGGGATATAGCACACGGACACCTAGAGCAAAAGGATACAAGTTGCCTTTAGATTACAAAGTTAGTACGCTGCCAGTCGAACCTTATCGCGTTAAATGGCCCGCGGTGTTGGTGGCAGGTGGTGGTGGAAGGTGGTGGTGGCAAGTGGTTATCGACCAGCCCCGCGACCCCGGTGCAAGCAGACAGATGCACCGCTTCACGTCATTGTCACCATGGCGACTAGCAACTACGGCGTAGTAGCTACGCCACAGTTCCCTACGCCCGCAGCCGCGTCACGTCGGAGCTCTTTACATTTACGGAGCCCTCGTCATATTAGATGCACTAATCTCGACAGTACCATTGTTACTGTTACTAATACTAATACGGTGAACAAACCATCCAGTCTTTTGCTACAAACTTTACGACTTGATATTAAAAATCAGGTAACTGTTTTCTATGTAGTAGCTGTTGTATTAAAGTCAAAATAAGTCTACTACATATAACATAAACTTACCTACCGAAAATGTATTACGCACCAAAATAATTAAGCTGTGTTTATCACGTAACCATGGAAGTGCCACTCAAAATAAAGCTAGGAACGCGAACATGTCGCGTGTAATCTCGACCAAAACAAAAGCACACTCGAGCAGTATCGATTGTAGGAGCAACAGATAGCGGCGCGGCGGGCGGCGCACTTACTTTCAGCGGCGGGGCACCCGTGGCGCTCCGAACGGGTGGCGGGGCGGCGGCAGCGGCGCGACGTGCCTTCGCGGCCACTCCCGGCGGACTCGCCACCTCGCGCAACAGCGCCGGCAGCCGCGGAGCACGGCTGCGAAGACGGACCGCGCATGCTCAACCCGCCTTATTCCCATTGGATCATACACTCCCAACTTTATACATCATTTACCCCACAACAATCAAAAAGTAACAACTCTACTTAATTACAGAAACTGTCGGTACCTAAGCACGTACTTGCTTACAGTTTATGTAAATTCACACTTGAAAATACCCGAACAATATTCGTTGTATCACTTAGACAAACTCCTGCTAACATATTGTAGCTACTACAGATAGGTCATGAGACCGCTACAAAGCATGCTCGTGGATAGACAAGATAGGAATCCTGTTTATTTAATTAGTGTCTTTCAGACTATGTTTTAATATTAAAGTGACTCACGGTTTCGATACGGACACACTTTTGATAACCATTTTTTTCTAGATTTACAATCAATTTAGCATATTTTTATATTTTTTTTGTGAAATTAGTAGGCATGACGTGAAGGATAAAAATTAAATTAAATTCAGAAACACATTCATAGATAATAGACGGATTATCGATACTGTTCCACATGCCAAACAATCATAAACAATTGACTAAAGCCTTTCCCACTACTAAGTAGTACTGTAGGTATCACTCTACCCGTCCTGAGTTACAGATCACCCGGCTGACCGGCTCTCCTAGCTATGACATGTTGATTTACAAAATGGTTAAGGTAGTGTCGTATGATAGTGTTCTTCGACAGTTCGACCCCGCGTCCTTACTAACCACATGCGATAGTCGCGCGAGTATACGATTCTTTGACGTACATTCGCGACTTGATCGATCTCGCGTTAAGGTCATATTCGTATAAAAGAGTGTCTACTCGATCGGCGTCCTCTTTTATACGAATCGCGTACACCTGCGACGATCTCTTTTGGTTAGAACGTGTACTCTGTGTAGGTACTAACCGAAAGTGGATTGTCGCGATTGTCGCACGAGCACGATTCATACAAGATCGTCTAGCCGACCCGACAGACTTAGTGCTCCTGTTAACATTTCAATAATTCACTCTAAAATCTCATAGAAAAAAGAACGTTCACTTTTTCCCGAAATTGAACATTTTACAGGAAACTTTCCGATCTATAAACAGCATGTATCGAAAAATTATCGGAACCCTAATTGCGTAACACACTATCAATCCTAATCTGAATCATTTTGAAGGATATTGCTACTCCGATGTTGAAAAATTTGTAAAAGTGTGTTCCACTTACCCCGCTGCCGCCCCACACATTCGGTGTATGTGACGGCAGATTATGTTTTCGCGATGACAACGTTGGTCTCTTGGAGATGTTTCAATTTGATGGTCTGCACCACACCATTATAATGAGCACACATTTCCGATTCCAGTCAGAATTGCTTATTTTAGTTATTTTCATACATAGGGTATGGGATTCTTCTCTGGGAACCTGTGCGAACATTTACACCATCTTTGCTTTACAGAAAATAGCTTTTCGAGCCATTTACAATGTAGATCCAAGACATTCCCTTCGAGACAAGTTCAAAGAAATAAACATTCTGACTGTAGCCTCATAATATATTTAAAAATCTATTGTAGGTCTGTAGGTATGTTCACAAAAAAAAATCAAATCCGGCTCGGCCAAGTGCGTGTCAGGCCACGCATATAATAGGGTTCCGTAGTCACCCATTTCTACTTTACTTATATACATATATAGCCTCAGGCGCGGTCCGAGGGGTGGGGGGGTCGTGGGGGTACGGACCCCCCCCCCCCCTCCAAAATCATTCAAGCTGTCGAGAGTCTAATAATACCGCCGTATCTCTACATTGACGTCGTGGTGGGGCTTGCGCGCTCCGAACTCTAGGCCTGTACCGAAAGAGTCTACTTTGCCGAAACAGATCTGAGGTGAGGAGCCAGACCAAGAGAGATACAGAAACCCGCAGAGCAGCATGTGGCGAGCTGTTGGGCAGTAGCGAGCCCACGGACCCTATCTCCCGAGAGAAATCTTGTTCCTCACCTCTGGCTGGCCTTTAATGGCCGGTTGGAGTGAACAATGACGAGGAACAGACCTCCTACCTCATTCTTGCCTTTACTGGCCGGCTTGAGTGGAGACTCGCAAGAGCAAACGTGCTCGGGGGAAGGAAGTATTCCAATAAGTGCTCGTAGGGATCTTGACCATCTGCCGGGCTCTGGGATAGTTCTGAAAGCCGTGGAATACCTCTCCACTCCTCATAAGCACCTCAGGACATATTGCCCCCCTTGTTGCTACGTCACTATGTGCTAGCGGCAGTTTCCGGGGGCCCCTTATTGAGTGTGCAAGTCACCCCCTGCCATTTTATCCGTGTATATATAGAATATCGATCTGGTAGGGGTAGGGGGCCATAGTTCTTCCATAGTTATTGGTGACCAGTTCACTTTAGCCACCCAAACCCATAGTCCAAATTTTTATTTTTCCACGATAAAACAATAGTCCTACACCAACCGGGGGTTATCCTTGGATGCACTTGCATAGTGCATACAGGGATAATCGTCGGTTGGTGCCCCATTTCAGTAAAATTTCCTAAGAGGCCTCTGCGAGTTGGCTTCGGCCCCTCGTACGCCTTCCAAAGTACCGGGACCCCATGGTCCCGAGATATGTCAAAACATAAATATAAATGTTAAAAAAAATTGTTAAATTAATTAAATTTTAAATGTTTTTTATAGGTATCTTTCTGTAAAAATATTTAAAAATATAATTGGTAAGTATTTAAATGAAATAAAGGAAATAATTATAATAAGTATCTATTAGCATAATACAAGTTTGACACATTAAAATTCACATAGTAGTTACTAGGGTACATAGAAATTAACAAATAGGAATAGTCTACAGACGCCAGCACATCAAGCTACTACAATCTGTCAGATTTCTTTAATAGATTTTCAACTTTATCGCTAAAGCATTAAGGTTCAGGGTTGATTGGGAAAATTTGACAGTTTCGGGTAGCTTGACCTGCTGGCGTCTGTACAAGAGATGGGAAAAGTACAGTCAATACAGAATTTTAGCCCTGACTACTAAACTAGGAAGATCCTGTATCTTAGGAGGCAGTGTCTTCGCATAAATAGAGGACGAGTAAATTATGAGCGTACTATCAGACTCGGCTAGTCACTAACAAGATAATAGACTATAAGGTAAGAAATTTATCTATTACTATGTATATATTTATAATTAATATTATATTATGGCACTGATTTAAAGAGGCAGTTGTAAATAGCGGTTTTGGTAAGTTAAAAATTATAAATGGCACGTTTAATAACTAGTTCAGCAGTTAGAACTAAGCAGTAAAGTAAACAAAAATGAGTAATAAAAAATAATGAAATGGATCAGTGAATATATAATTGAGCAGGAAAATAATTAAATGAGCGGTAAAAATTATTGAACGAGCGGTTACGTGTGGGCATATATTTAAAATGTTTGGTTTTGTATTCAAAAATGTGTTTCTGGCACTCGCCGGCCGCTGCCGCGGCACCGCTCGCTTCGCTCGCTCGGCTCGTGCGTTGTGTGGTCACAGTTCTGACCTAACCTAGCTGTTTCCGATAAAACAACCGACTAATTGATTTTTTATTACTGTCCATGTTTTACTGTCGCAATAATTAATCAACCGCCATTAAATTAAATAACTGCTAAATATGTTTTTCAACTGATCATAATAACATCTCGAATATTTAAATAACAAGTCAAAAAATTAGTTCCCTTATATTATTATGATATTATAAGTATTAGTATTAATAGGTAGTTATGTTTGTATTGAGTGTGTGTGAAGTGCATTTGTGTCGTGTCATGTGCAAGTGTTGTGTTGTTATGTGTAAGGGAGAAGGGTGTGTGGAGTGATGCGATGTAGTGAGGTGTGGTGTGATGTGATATAGTATGGTGGAGTGTGGTGCATTGTGAGGGTGTGTGGGGTGTGTTGAGTGAGTGTGAATTTATGTAATGACGAAGGAGATTAGTGGGGGCACCTCCCTTCGTTGTGATGTGATAGGCATAAGTGATTCAGCAGACCCAGGCAAGTAGACTTTCAGTTGCCTCGTAGTCTTGATCCTTTATCTAGTCCTCAATTTTAACTTTAACCCTATAGGTATCCAATTCAATTATGTTTATTTTTTTATGAATTATTGTATATAGGTGAGCTTAGAACATAATGTTGGCGTCTAGCAAAAGCGGTCTTATGGGTTACTGAGAGAATAAGAGGTTCTTTTTTACAGCGTGTTGGGTCTGGTGGGAGAACCTTGGTGTGTTTTCTCAGTACGGATCGTAGCACAAACAGTTGCCTAAAAGTAAATACATTGGTATCTTTATATAATTGTGTGGTAGGATACATAAAGTGCTTTTTTGACATCACCTTCAGGACAGCTCTTTGTGCTCGTTCCAACTTAAGAAACTTTGTCCGAGCGGCGCCTCTTCACACTGTGATGCAATAGGTGATGACGGACTGACATACGAGGAGGGATCAAAAAGTAGTGAGAATGAGATAGAATATAATGACTATTGATAACTTAATAATTTATTTTTCTACATTGTCTCCGAGTCTCTCTACACACCGAGCTTTTACAAGGCTGCAATCCCTTTAAAAAAAAAAAGTATTTTCTTGGTCCTGCAAAAAGCTCTCCACGGCATTCATCACCTCGTTATCGTCTTCGTACCTGTTTCCCCTTAAGTATTCTTTCAATTTGGGGAACAGATAAAAATCGCTGGGCGCCAGATCTGGTGAATAAGGGGGGTGGTCAACCAATTCGAAACCAGCTTGCTGAATGGCAGCCATCGCAACTGCCGACCTGTGCGCGGGTGCGTTGTCGTGATGAAACAGCACGCCCCTTCGAAGTTTCCCTCTCCTTTTCTCTTTGATGGCATTCCTCAACTTGGGAATTAAAGCTGCATAATATTGGCCTGTAATAGTGGTTCCACGCTCCAGGTAATCAATCAACAATATCCCTTCTGAGTCCCAAAATATTGAGGCCATAACCTTGCCAACCGATGCCACGGCACGAAACTTCTTCGGGGTCGGTGATGATGGCCGTTTCCATTGCGAAGATTGCCGTTTTGTCTCGGGATCAAAATGATGGACCCATGTTTCGTCCATTGTTACGAAACGAGACAAAAAGTTTTCAGAATCTACTTGAAACTTGTCCGACAATATCTTCGAAATGTCAAGTCGATTTTGTTTCTGACTGTCGGTTAACATTCTCGGCACCCATCTTGCGGAGACTTTTCTTCAAAGATTGTTTCAATATGGATTGAATACTTCCTTAGGAAATGCCTGTTTCTTGAATTACATAAGCATCGGATGGTAACTCTTCGATCGCTCAATACAATTTTCTCGACTTTCGCAACATTTTCTTGGGTGACTGACGTCGATGGACGGCCGCAACGATATTCGTCTTCCGTGCTCGTCCTCCCTACTCGAAATTGAGAAGCCCACCTTGCGACAGTGGAATACGGCGGAGCAGACTCTCCTAATGTTGCCTCCAAATCGCAATGAATCTCTTGCATCGTTAACTTTTTTAAACAGAGGTATTTAATAACGGCTCGCACTTCGTTTTTCTCCATTTTCGAGAACATGTTCCGACACGAAGCAAACAAATGACTACATTCAGAAAAAAGACAAAAGAGAATCGAAGATATTTCCTTTATTAATATTACAAATATATATCTGAGCTTTGCCTGCCAGTATACATATTAACATAAATAATTCTTCTAACTCTTTTAGTAATATTATCCAAGTGTGAGTACCAGTTGAGTCTGCTATCAATAACCACACCCAAATACTTAAGATGGTTTACCTCACGAAGAGAAAAGCATGAGCAGGTTATGTGGCTATTACATGTGTGGGCGTTAATGACAAAGCCTGTAGGAGGTTTAATACCAGGGTGTAGCCCGAACGGTATGACGAAGGTCTTGTCCAGGTTCAGAATGAGGAAATTTAGCTGCACCCAACCCATAACAGATTTAAGTGAGGTTTCGGCAGTAGTTCTCAGATGCTCCCAATCAGTTCCATGAACAATGACTGCAGTGTCATCAGCATAGGTGAAAATTTTAGAGTTTGTGAGAGGTATGCAGCAAGGTTCGTCGATGGAAACCTGGAAAAGGGTCGGGCCAAGCACACTTCCCTGCGGTACACCGAAGGTGGTAGTTTCCTCTCTACTGACATGGTCACCAACCCTAACACACAGTCTACGGTTAGTGAGATAACTTGCAAAAAAATCATGAGCCAAGCCACGTATGCCGATGTCCTCCAACTTCGATAGGAGGGTGAGTCTACATGATTTACTTGCCTTACTAACTGTTACTGACTTACTACTTGGTGACCCCCCCCCGAATATCTTGGGCTGCGACCGCGCCTGTATAGCGAACTAACCAAGTTATCTAAGCCGTTATAGTTTTTCTTCAAAGTTCATCACATGGACTACCGTCATGAGTTTTTTCAGGTTTTTCGAGCCAGCCGGTAGCTTTTAGAGGGGGGGGGGGGGGGGGGCGCCCTATTTTAACAAAAAAATGAGCTTTGGAGTTGAATATCACGCAAACGAATACCTAAATCAAAAAATCGTCTCAGCAACCCCTTAATGTTTTTTAAAGACCTATCAAATGATGGAGTAACGCGAGAAATTTTTTTTTATCCCCACTTTACGTCATGTAGGGGACGTACCCCAAAAAAAATATTTTTCGTGATTTAATATTAGCACTTTGTCGACGTCGTAAATACACATATCCATGCAAAGTTTCATCTTTGTAGCACTAACCGTCTGGAAGGTAAGCCGAGGACGGACGGACGGACGGACATGACGAAACTATAAGGGTTCCGAGACGCGAACTACGGAACCCTAAAAATGAAATGCTGTTTGTTGGCATCACTTGACATGTTTTGGTTTAAAATGTTCGGGGTTTTTTTGAAGAAAAATAAAAACCTAATTCAGACTATTACGAAAATTTTTCATCTACATCTTTATAAATTAAAGTCAATTTCGTGTCTGTCTGTGTGACTGAGTCGCTGGCAAACAACGAGAATGCGAACCCGACGACACCGACTTCCGAAATTAAAGTTATTTTTCACTTTATAGTGTCGTTTTTGGAAGTCGGTTGTTTTTTTTTTTCACTATCATTTTTATTTGCATAACACATTGATAGGTACTAAACATACATTTAATAAAGAAACCCGATGTTTTGTCAGTTCGCAACAACCATGCAAAGCAGGGGCGGTTCGCTATCGCTAGTATTCGTAAAAACGAGCACGACCTTCACGTTCATTATAATCAGCGAATCCGAAAGCGTGGTCGTCGACAGAGGGGACAGAGGGCTCTTTCTAATTTCCATAGAAATAGTAGGTACTTTACAGCTTATTTATTTCTCGTCGCCAATGATCAATTTTATTATGAGGCAAGCTTCCATTAAAACTTTTACCTACAGCTTTATAACCATATTTGTGCGCCTGGTCAAAATGGGAACTAACGCCTCTATCTTGTTTTTTCAAACAGCAAAAGCACTGTACTACTGCTCCACTGATACATGTATCCTTTGGCCGTCCAATGACGTTGACAGGGGGGCGTCATTGGAAAACATTTGTACAACTTTTTTTTGCAATGTTTATAATTTCGTTTTAAAGGTGGATGCTCCAAGGTAGCCCGCGAAATTCAAATTTTCTTACGTTTTTTGCAATTTTCTGGTCAGTACTAAGTTGCACGTTAATTAAAATATGATTCGTGGCGTAACAAATATGTATTTACAGAATTATAACTATAGCACTGAACATATTTAGATGAGAGGCATACCGTTGCATTGCATACCATATCCTGGGTTCTTTACGCGGACGAAGCCCCGGGCAGAAGCCAGTAGTTGATATCGAATAAGGACCAAATTCTACACACGCAGCGATTTTAGTCACTCGCGACTAACTGGCGAATCTTATGAGTGTTATAAATTTAAAATCCCTTATCTGAGTTACAATGAACGATGCGGTCGATTCCACTTACTTCCACTTGTAGCTCGGAGAAATATATCTGACGTTCGGTTCCTAGTTCAAATAGCACAATCAAGGATTATTTGTCCTGAACTTCTTTCTAAGCTGTCTCTGAATGTTCCACCTCGGCATTCTCGTTTGAGAAATCTCCTTCTTGCTCCTTATGCTCGCACAGTTTACCGTAGCAATTCTTATATATGGTTCGCTCAGTCAAAGTTTTTAACCAAATTGTTAAGAATAAGCACCCTTCGATCGATTTGTTTGCAAGCAGCTTAACGTCCATTACTACTGTTTTATCTAAGCAGTATAATATTGTTTCTGATACACTCTGACAGCGGCTGCGCATGCATAGCAGATGCATGTGCATCTGCTGTTGGAGGGTGTGCTGTTACAGGTATTTAATGTATTAGTTGAGTAATTTAATGTTATACTTAGTGTTATAGTTAACCTATTCGTTAGCTATTTTATTTCATTAGTCAATTTGAAAATGTGTACAACATTAATCTATTGCTAACTGTGGAGGCTTGTAAATAGCTTGTCGTCAATTACCTCACTACTACTTATGTATTAGATGTAAGCCACCCAAAGACAATAAAATAAAAAAATAATGGGGGGTTATACAAAAAAAGTATTAAGTTATTTATGACTGAGTTATGTCCACACAGATTTTGAAATCACTGTGTTTTGAAATCGCACACAATAGCGATAAAACTGAAAAAGCATAGATATCTACGGTAATAAGCGTATTGTCTATAGACGTGAGTGTATAATCTATAGACTGAGCATTGTGAAGTTTATTCAACTTTATTCGTGCTTGACTTCATGAGACTGTCAGTGACATCACTCTAACTCGTAGACATAATTTCTCTGTCTAGGCTTTAGCTCATTGAGATAGGAAAAAACATGGAGACGCCGCGTTATTCTTTATATACATTTGCTTATACAAATATGAGTGAAATATGATTCGAAATATCGTTATGTCTCATTCTTTCTAGTGAGATAATCTTATTTGATAAAAGAAAAACTATATTTTAAGTTGTTGCTAATTATGGCAACATTTTGTCTGGACGTAGTGACAGTTGTAGGTAAGTGCCGTAGCAGCCATCATAAGCGACGAATTTCGTGGTAGTTTTGCTGTCAAATGGTTGTTTGTTTTTTGTATTCTTGAGATTTGCGAGAAAATTACGAGGATTTTACCTTTTAAAACTGCATGTAAATGTTGGAAAACAGAAGTTCAACATGCCTATGTGTTGTATTGTGAAGAGTGGTGCAAGAAAGAATGAAAATCAACCTCAATTGTCTTTGCACAGGTTACTAGCCGGTTTTCATGCATTAATACATACAATAATACACAATCAATGATAAAATTGTAACGCGATCATGAATTTATGGCTAAAGTATTGATATTTGGGTTAATTTCCATATAACAGGCCTTTTTATTAGATATAGGTATGTTAATTCATTCGTTTGTTTACAAACAGATGTCATAATGGAATAGTGTTGTACCGTTGCCTACTTAGTACTTACCGTAATAGTTTCCGAAACTAGTTCCTCCGCTGAAACGATATCCATATATTCTGCGATGTTAACATAAATAATCTTGCGTCTTATTCGGTCCGAGTGACCTAGCTAGGTCCGGCCTGTGGTTCACACTTCATAGCACCAAAATCCATCGTGATCCAAACGTGATAACTAGTAAAACTCGTACCGTAAAGTGGGGCTATTTGGTATGTTTTTTTTATTAATCAGACTTTTACACAAAAACTACTAAGATTATGAGCTTGGACAATTTTTTTTACAACTAACCTCATCAATACCTTCCAGAGAAATGCAGTAGTATTTATTGAACTTAGATACAGAGATATTTTTTTTCAAAAGTGCTATTCCAAATATCGCCGGTTTGGGGCTTTTTAACATCGGCATAATCTGAACTTTGTTTTTCACCTCCTTTCATACCTGTTTCAATTTAAACAGGTTTTGCGATATTTGGACCAACAGAAGGGTATACGGTCTTTCATTATAACATATGTTTTTAGTTTAATTTGAAATAAAAAGCCAAATATTTAGAATCGTAAAATTTATTATGAAAAAAGTGAAGCGCCAATTAGGGGCTATTTGGAATCCAAAGTGATTCTATTCTAACAATTATATATGAGTTAAAGGCAATATTTGGAACAATTAAGGGTAAGCTAAAAATAAACTTAAAGAATGAGATCTTTATAAAAATATTAAATAAAACATTAAATCAACAAACATTGACATAGTCTCAAAAACTATCAATTACGTCACTTGTAATTTTGGCTCGATCAGTAGAAATATTAGACGCCTTGTGATTTGAAATTGCAGATTTATGTCTTAATAGAAAATTGCGTGCCTGGTAAGTTATTTTTAAGCCCATATATATTTTTACCTATTTTATTCAAATATTTTTCCGCGAATACGCGAAGGTCCATGCAGCCAAAAGGAAATCCCCATTCACTTAAAATTAATAAGTTTTGTATAAATGAATGTTCCTCTTCTGAAGTAAACAATGTTGGATGTCCAGCTTTATTTTGCGTGCAATTTATGTTTCTGTATTTTCTACTTAACGTGCTCTTTGGTATATCATAAAATTCGGCAGCATCGGTTAACTTAAGTTTTCCAGACTGTACAGCCTCTATCGCTTTTTCCAAATTTTCATTCGAATAACTATGATACGGTGCAAAAGATTTACCATTTCTGGAATTAGTGTATTTCCTTTGGTAATTACGCCCCATGTTTCCGGAACTATAATAATATAAAAAAAAGAAATTAAAGGCTTCCCCTTAAATGTATACTAGAATTTAAATAATAGACGTTTGGGGCTATTTGAAACAGCGATTTTAAACTTAGTAAAACTAAAACACACAAACCAGGGGTTATTTGGAATCCTGTTCCAAATAGCCTCAAACTTGTGCCAAAAAGCCCCATTCTACAAAACACAAAAAATATGGCGTCTAAAACAGGTTACAATACAATGGAAAACATCAATAGAATCCCAAGAAAACATATGTCCACATGAACCGAACTCATTTTCTACTTACCTTTAAAATGTTGGCATATCAACTGGAAGTAAACTACGTACAAATTAACTCGGTTTAACAAGCTTTTTTCGAAAATTTGTCTAGCCATTTCCATACATTTTGATACCCTCTAAATATCGCCGATGGCACTGACATTAGTTTTAGTATTGCCATTTTGTAAAAAAAATATTGTACTGTTACTAGAAGAAAAAATATATTCGATCAAATCTTTTATTACAAAAATTCTGAATAGCCCCTGGAGTCTTAAAAAGCCCCACTTTACGGTATGTAGTATCGTTACTCGTTATAGTAACACTATGTTCCTTGATTGACACAACCCTAGCAGCAGCCATTTTATGAGACAATATGAGTTGTAGGTATGCACCCTTTTTTTGTAGGTATTTCCAGTCCATACTTTTCTATGTCAATGCTCTAACTAGACGTCAACCTTAAAATATATATATTATTTATATGAACCACAGACTAAGTATCTCTAGTAGATACTTAGTCTGTGATATGAACCATAGTCAAACCATGGTACTGTCCTATCTGTCTCTGACATCACTCGTTGTACACCCGTTATACCGCGTTTACACATTCGCGGGAATCGCTAGGCGAATCACGAGGCGAATAACGAACACGCATGTGTAAACAGTGAGTTCGCTATTCGCCTCGTGATTCGCCTCGCGATTCGCGCGATCGCGTTGGGAGCGGTTTTTCGGACGCGAATCAAAGGGCACGAATAGCGAACACGAACTTACTGTTTACACATTCGCCTGCATTCAGTAGACAGCTAGCGCCCGACCCAACAGGACGTGTAGACAAAATAGAATGAAGTGCGAATTTTAGAATGCCTAGAACTTTATAATACTTAATAATATTTTTTTATTTCATAAAAAGGAGATTGTAGTATGTACAGACGCCAGCACATCAAGCTACTACAATCTGTCAAATGTCTTTAATAGATTTTCAACTTTATCGTTAAAGTATTAAGGTTCGAGATTGATTGGGAAAATTTGACAGTTTCGGGTAGCTTGACCTGCTGGTGTCTGTACATGAGGCATACGCATACATAAAGTTATTCATATAAGTTTGTTCCATGTCAAACACAATCTGATGGGTGAAGTTCAGCTTTCCTAATACCAAGCAGTCCCTGTCCCTTACAAAATGTTACAATAAACTAGTACAATTACATATATATTTTTAATACTACAACAATGATTACAATTGAATATCTTTATTCATATTCATATTGAATATGAATTTGATTGTATTGATTGTTTATCTTTATATTTATCAAAAGGAAGCGCTCATTTGGACCCCAAAACATCGCAATAATAAAAATAAACAAAAGGCAAACGATGTATGGAACCGTATATTATCAACTATATGGTATAGGCTATTTTCCTAAAAAAATCAAATTAGTCCGTCACTTAGATTAGCAAAAAAAATTGAACCCGTACCTAGTTTTTCTTTTGTTAATTATTATAAAAAATGATGAAGATATCGCTCGTTCGTTCTCGTTCCGCGTGACGTCACTTGCTTGCGATACTTTTGCAAGCAAGTGACGTCGCGACCCCCCACTCCCAAATTTTGACGCGCTTTATCTTTGTCATTTTTTTGTTTGATTGACAAAGAAAATACACGTGTCCATTATTTTTCAATAATCTAACTGACGGACTAAATAAATAATAATTATTTTTTAACCCAGGCAAATACCCTATTGTCAGTAAGCAACAAATAAAGAAGAATTCAATTAGATGTAGCGCGCATGCTGCAATTATTTTCACGTCATCCATGTTCGTGTGCGAATGTCAAAATGATTCACCCCGCGAATGTGTGAACAGTAGTTCGCGACGGCATTCGTACACGAATGATTCGTCGAATGACGAGGCGAATAGCGAACACGAATGTGTAAACGCGGCATTAGGGTATATGTATTCTGTGGTTGTACACTGACGGCCACAGAGTACATTACTGACGGTACACGGAAGACTAGGCGGTATGGTCGAAAGACCTTTAGCCTGCCCATTATATGGGCGAAAAAAAAAAAAGTACATTACTGACGGCTGCTGTCACAATCAGTCGCAGAAATGGCTTCGGAGTTGTTGTTTGTACCATTTAAAAAAGGTTCAGATGTAGATATTGTGAAACCGTTGAGGAATCTGATAAATTCGACGTACAACACTGGCGACCAACATGAGGACTACACCGACGCCCTCAACGAGCTGAGCCGGCTGAGAGCCAACGCCATTTGGAAAGTGTTCGAGAAATCGTCGCTGGACGTAATCTACAAGTAAATACAGTATTTATGTCGCATCATCGCATGAGTCACCTCACAGTTGAATCATTGTTAAGCAGAAGAAATGAAGGCACTAACCTATGACTGATCTCTGGAGATTTTATTACTAATAGTCGAAGATGTTAGAGAATGATGTCATCTTATCACGCACACAAACAAAGGAAACAAACGATGTGAACCATTAACGTGTAAGATGTATGTGAGCTGGGTGTTTGTGCTTGCAGCTACCATGACCAGCTGGCGTCGCTGGAGTCCAAGCTCCCGCCGCAAGAGGTGCAGATCCCCTTCAAGTGGAAGGACGCCTTCGACAAGGGCTCCTTGTTTGGAGGTCGGATGAGTCTCAGTAAGTTTTATTAACATCAACTGGAAAAAAACTTAAGGTCTATAATAGCATGGTATAACTAGCTAAAAGCCAATGTTCATGTTTGCAAGGAACATAGAATTCCCTGCTTCTGGTATATGACTGCTGCAACCATAAATTATGTTTTAGTTTCTGCCATTATAAATGTGATTTAGTTAGTTCTAGTCAGACGGACAGCGACTAGATCTAGAGGTAGAATTGAGAAATAATCTCAAATTAAAATTTCACAAATACAAGAAAAACAAAAAAAAGAGTTGATTATTTAACTGGACTTTCCAAATTGAAATGAGTCTGGAAAGAGTTTCTCTTCTGTTCATTGCTAGAAGAGCAAGTCATGGGCCCCTCAGCACCGCACTAGTCAGTACACCCAGACAGCTAATCGGAAGCTAGGTGAACACTGTGCTCATGACTCCCAGTATCCTTTCTTTCGAAAAGAAAATATATTTACCCTTCCCTGTATATACTTACCGATCTAGGCTAAACTTACCAAGTTCTCAACTAAAACTGCACTTTACAAGTCCCTGTGTAATGTCTTTATCACTTTTAAACTTTTTGCCTGCTAAGACGTAGACCATGCTTGTGCAGACTTTGATTTTCCCTATAATCGAATATGGTGACGTGTGCTACTTTGACTTGAATGTGGTTTTGCTGGATAAACTCGACAGATTGCTCAACAATGGTATCTGGTTCATATTCAACCTCAGAAAATATGACCATGTGTCGAGCTATAGGTCCGAGCTCAAATGGATGTCCATTCGCCAAAGAAGAAGTTTCCGCGCTTTAACCACGCTTTTCTCCCTTCTCAACTACCCCCCTCCTCCTTCTTATCTCGTATCTCACTTCCAATATCTATGTTCTTCACACAATAAGAATCTGCGTTCTTCTAATAATCTTCTCTTACTCTGTCCTTCTCATACGCCTGACTTTGTTCATTCTTCTTTTCATATTCAGTATATTCTTCTTTAGAATGCGCTTCCTCTTGATATCAGGACGGCCACCAGTCGGTATGCATTTAAGCGGAAATTGCAGAGTTATTTTCAAAACTCAAAAAATAGTGTAGAGTCATCTTAACACCTCTCTCCCTTGATTTTGTATATATATATTATAAGTATATGTTATAGTAATAGTATGTATGTATGTGTATATAACCTATTTATGTACATAGTCTTCAGAGCTTTTTTAAAAATTTTTATTATTGTCCCTCTCAATCAAAGCACCTGCCATTTAATCTCTTCACCACCCTTGGTTGACTGGTAGAGAATGCCTAAGGCATTAAGTCCGCCTTTGTACTTTTTTGTGCGAAAAGTTTAAATAAATAAATAGATGTCCATTAAATTATATAATAACTACCCGCACAAATAAAAAAAAAGAGAAAATTAACATATTTAAAAAAATACTTGAGACATTTTTTGCCTCAAGTAATTTTTTTTTTTTTTGCGTAGCGGTATCGTCCGAAAGGGTTACCGCTGCCCTGGAACATAAAGGGATAAGGAAAGAACACGGGTGAGTTTTAGTCAGTAAGAGTCTGACACTCCCTCCGCTCCACCCAGAGCAGGAGGGGTCATTTGATGATTTCCCATCCTCAAAAAAAAAAAAAAGACATTTTTGCTAAATAAAAGTAAATAAAAGCTAGTACTCGGTAAATAGAATATCTAAGTGATAGACTTATAAAGTCATAACTTGAGTACTCGAGCACATTAAATTTCATTTGATTTATTAATTATTATTACATCTCTCAAACCTGTTTATATTTTATTTTAAGAGCGCGCCTAAAGCCAGTAAAACAGAAAAAAAAACAAACTTAGTATGCGCCAAAACTGTTATATCGTAATAAATCCAAAACTAAAAGGAATTACATAAAATGCCTAAGCACAGCCTTTACTCTTGTATAAATATAATTATCAAATTTTTGTCGCAATAGGCATTACCGTATTGAGTACAAAACGGAAAAATATGAGAATTAGGGGTTACTTCGTGATTTTTTTCTATCGAGGAAATGTTATTATTTCATGTTTTGATCAAAGTGAACCTTCGGAAATATCATGTAGTTATTCATACGTCGTTCGTTCGTTATGCATACATAACGAAACAACGAACGAACGACGTATGAATAACTACATGATATTTCCGAGAGCTCTTAAAGCTTTTTAGTGTACTATAAGTTTAGCTCAGAAAATACCTACATCATTATTATAATATAGTAGTTTACTAAGGGCTGATTTTTCAATGGACCGATAATTTTTATTTGTGGATTAAACTTGCCGTCAGACAGTTCATATTCATATATTTATTTGTATTCGATAATGTTGTAGAGGTGTTACAATGGCTTAAAGCTAAGGTACAATTATGGACCCTGTAGGGCACAGCAAAAAGTATAAAACTAATTATTAAAATAAAATAAATTTAGGACACAAATTAACAATAAGCAATCTTTAAAATACGTTATTAACATTAAATTTTAATAGGTAAACATTTTAATTTTGTTGGGATTATTTTTTGTATGGAAGAACTTTTAAAAAATTCAAAATTATTCCTCCGATAAAGTTATGTGGCGTCGGACAAAGGGATCCCTTCTTTTCGCATAATATTCTTTTTCCTAATATACTTTGGCATAACGATTTTGGCATAATTTGTTTTGCCATAATAATACTTTGCCATATTTTTTTTTGGCATACAGTTTATGTTGGCATAATTATCTTGAAGGCTAATTTGTTTTGGCATAAATTTAATTCGCATAATGTTACTAGGCCTAATGATTATTAGTATAATAATATTTAGGCATACAATTAATAAAAATAACGGAAACAAATTTGAGTTATTTTTACGTATTTATTTTCACTCGATTGTGAATCACTTTTTCCAAGAGTCGGGGTGCCCCAAGGTCTAACACATCTCGAATTAGTAAAAAGAGTAGTCGACAGAGCCCCGCTACGCGGGGCTCTGTCGACTACGCCTTGTTATTATTGTTATGCTTAATAAAGTTATTAACCCCCGACGCAAAAACGACGGGGTGTTATAAGTTTGACGTGTCTCTGTGTGTGTGTGTGTCTGTCTGTGGCATCGTAGCTCCCGAACGGATGAACCGATTTTAATTTTGTTTTTTTTTGTTTGAAAGGTGAATTTGTCGGGAGTGTTCTTGTGTTCTATGTTTGATGATAATCGGTCCAAGATGGCCGCCGCTACAAAATGACGGATTACATATTTTTCACAACTCCCTCAATATGGGTATCAAATGAAAGGGCTTGACTAGTAGAATACTATACACTATGATAAATTTCAAATCCAAGATGGCCGCCACCACAAAATGGCAAATTACATTTTTTTTTTCACAACTCCCTCAATATGGGTATCAAATGAAAGGGCTTGACTATTAGAATATTATACACTATGACAAATTTCAAATCCAAGATGGCCACCACCACAAAATGGCGAATTACAAAAAACCTGATTAAATACCAAATTATCTGAATCTTAGAACGCAAGAAAATAAAAGAAAAGACATAATAAGGAGTCCCTACAAAAAGCATGAAATAAAAAATTATAGATATTAAGATAAGTATTCGTGCTAAGTTTCAAGTTTATTAACTCAAGGAATAAGATTTTTCATACAAACTTTCATCCCCTATTTCATCCCCTTGGGGGTAGAATTTATCAAAATCCTTTCTTAGCGGATGCCTACGTCATAACATCTACCTGCATGCCAAATTTCAGCCCGATCCCTCCAGTGGTTTGGGCTGTGCGTTGATAGATCACTATGTCAGTCAGTCACCTTTGAGTTTTATATTATTTAGAAGATACTTTTCCGGCATAAAAAGTACCCAGTGTGGTGCCCAGGATATTAAAGAATAATTATACCGAGTTTCATCGTAATCGAACCGGTAGTTTTTGCGTGATGCCTGAACAAACAGACAGACAGACAGACAGACCGACAGACAGACAAAAATTTTTTTAATCACATTTTTGGGTTCGGTGTCGGTCTAGTAGCACCCTCTGCCATTTATTTTTATGATATTTTCGATGTACAGAATTTTCACTTCTACAGATTTATTATAAGTATATATATAGATAATGTGTACATACTAACTTGTTTCTAAGTATATCAAGTACCAGAAACTTATGCATCATGTAATGCTTTAAATAATATTTTGACCAATCATTGGGGCCGCACATGTCCCAGTCCACAGTTCCACACCCACCCTCCAACACAAACATTGGGGCCGCACATGTCCGCACATTTGTTATTTCACGAAAAAATCGTAATTAAATGTTGCCAAGTGTTGACATACTGGTGCTCGTGACTGTACCTATCCGAAAAATATAGTTTATTTTTACTAAAATAAAATATTATTACTTGTCTAGCACCCACCTTACGAAACCGCCAAATAGCCAGATTTTTTAAAATAATAATTGAATATTTTTGCATATCGAACACAAATTATTGTAATTTTTTGACCAAAAATAAATAATTGGATGAAATTTATTATGCATTTATCATATAACTTAACATATTTATGTACGTTTGCCCCGCACGGCCCCCCAGAATTTGTGTTTTAGGTGTGCACTAATGCAATGTACTCGCCTCTAGGAGTATATGTACCGTTTTCTTTTTCAATGTACCTCTGTACTTTTGAAGATATTTGCAAAAAAAGGGGGCCGTGCCAACCAAACGTTTTCAGCACGGCCCCCGTGTAACTTGAAAAATATATAGCGTATTAAAAATTTTCTTAAACTCAAGGAATGTACTCTATTAACACGTTATATGTACCGCAACAGATATTGTGAATTCGTAATGACAAATAATATATAGAAGTGGATAGGGGGCCGTGCTGGAAAAAAAAAAAATATAAGAAAATATCTAAAAAAGACAAAACAATCTTAGCCAAAAACTATTAAAAAATAATTGATGTTTGGCAAGTAACATATGTACCGCATTGGTTTCTCATACAACTTGCTAAATATGAAAAATAAACCAATTTTCGTTCATTCAGCACGGCCCTCTATAGTTGCCTATATCTTTTTAAATATGACATGTTTGTTTACGAAATTCGTCTTTCTGAATTATGTATAGGAGTACATTCGTTCCAAATAAATTGCGAAACTGCAGTATTAGTACTTTAAGAAATAAATAGGATCAAAAATATCATATATTACAACTGATAGGGTGACCATGATTCCATATATTAGGTACATATTTTCTATCTTACCTATGTAATAATAATAATAATATTTTATTCAGTATTAAATTGGTAAAATATTTACATAAAGTCTTAGAAATAACTTACAAAGGTATAATAAAGTTAGATGCCTGTACTAGGATAAACCTGTATCACAGGCGGCATGAGCATACTTTATAGTAATTGTAGGACACTAAATTTCTTAATAATATTTAACATTAGAAGTCTTGATATAATGACAAAAATTTATTAATTAGTTATTTTATACCTAGTTTACTTAAATACTATTTACCTTAGAGAACAAAATAACAAAAAGTCTTATACGTAATTATTTAGTTTGCGTAAAATAGTTTCTTGCACTTTATAACCTACATAGATACCACACATGATATGATTCTGCGTCAGCAGAAATTGGTAAGTGGGCTAAAGTCAATGTTGCACAAAATGAAATCACGTTCGAGTCAATGTGTTTATTCGACTAATGTGCTTAAACATAAAAAAATCGAGTGTTTGTAGGCCAGTGCAGTGTTTAGCTGAGTCAGCAGCAGGCATTAATCACGGAAGTCTGGCTATCTAGGCGCCCTCGTAGTCGATAGAGTTGATGTACCTGTATTCCGCTATTTTCCTAGCAGGGCACTCAGTATCTCCCGTTTTGTGGTTATTGGGCTTTTTGAAACGTGAGCATGTCGCACATTTCGGTGTGTCAACTTTCTTCGTGCACTCTGACATCGGGTGTCCTTCTTCACCGCAGTGACCACAAGTAGATTTCAGCTCTCTGCATGTTTTTGCTGCATGACCATATTGTTGGCATTTGTAGCATCTGGTAACCAGGGTGAAGTCCCTAACAGGGCATGACGTCCAATTTATAAAAAGCCTTGATTGGGATAATAGGGCTTTACGTATATTGGCTGTAACTTCTATGACGTAGTTACAGGTCGACGCATCTTTTTTCCCAGATTTGTGGCTTAATTTAACCACGCTCAAAAAGGACTCCATAGGCATTGCTGGAAACTTGTCGGCTACGTTCTGTTCATAAATGCACCTGAAAACTTCAGTTTCAGCCAAAGTAGTCGGCACACCTACAACCACGATCCGAGGTTTGCGCTTGCTTGGCTCGTCGGCGGTAAGTCCGGATGTAGAGAGCTGGACTGCGTGCTTGAGTTTGTCAGCATCATGTTTGGTCTCTGTACTAATAATAACGCCTCCATTTTTGGTCTTTCGGACACCACGTACATGCAGCTTCATTTGATCAGGGCGAATGATTTTTTGCACGAGGTCTTTTGTTTCGTCACTTGACTTCAATTTATCATTAGGATAAATAGCTACAGAGCTTAAATTGTTCGGCCGAATGAAATCGTTTGCTCCCTTCTTCACCATATCGGCAAACGAAGCATTTCCCGCAGATCCAGAGTCCTTAATCGTCTGCTTGAGTTCCGAAATATGTTCCGTCAGGTCGCGCTTTTCCTGAAGGGCATCAACCGCGTTATACGCGTGAATGGCTTTCTGCTTGAGCGACTGGTATAGGACTGCCATTTGTGAGGTTCCAGATCCTACTTTACGGCACAGGGTAGAAATTTTCATTTTCTGCTCCGAGTTGAGTTTGCCATCCGCGGCAATAGCGCAAATTTCATTTAAGTGCTGTTCAATAGCTGACATCCATTTTTGAATCTCGGGCGTTGAAACAACATCAGCCGTGACCGACTCAAGGGCTGGCTTCCGCGACGTCGTCTTCGACGACGAGGAGGGGCTGTTATCCATTTTGTAATTTTTCCTAATTCGTGTCCATTATTCACTGAAACTACTCACTAAGCAAAATTACAGTTGCATTACGTTGGTAATGCACTAAAGGAGGTCACTATTTTTAAAGTAGGTGATTATTAAATATTGCTAACGAGCACGTCTGTACACTGCGAATGACCACGACGCATGCCTGTGTGGGATAAAATAGCTCGTTCATGCCTGAGTTAAACACTGCTCTTCACTTCGATTGCGAGAAAATGAAACAGGCATAAAGTATATAACAGTATTTTTACTGTTCAAAAACGTTGCAAAATTGAAGATGAGTATAGCTAATTCTCGCCACGAAACTTTACATAAGATTTCTTTTTAATTATCAACATGATTTTGTTGTGTCATTCGACTTGGGTACCTACTTCATACTGCCAAGTCATAAAAATGTTTCTTTGCGTTTTTAAATAATAAATGACCACTATTTTATCTGGTTTTATTAAATTATCGATACAAAACACGCAAGTGATATAAATTAAAGCAAATGAAATAAAATAACGAATTAATCTGCGACGTTTTATTGCACGTGTGTGGCTGTTGGGCTTGATTATCTTGGCTTATAAAAAAAAAAACTAGCACGGAAATGGATTGCTAAAATAAACAGGTAAGTTTTAAGTTATAATATAATTTATTTGTACTAACTAATAGTCGGTTGCTTGCTAATTGTTTCTCTAGTAGGGCATCACTTTGTTGTTGCGTTTCGAGTATATGTGTATAATGAGTAGTAATTATAAAAAAAATGTTGAATAATTATTAGGGTATAAAAAATAATTACTACATTATATTGACCGTTTTTTACTAACATAAAAAAATGAAATTAAAAATTTGAAAAACCCTCGACACAAAATAATAATAAAAATAGTACGAATATAAAAAAGCCTAAAACAGTTTAAAAAAAAACTATTGGAAAATGGCCACAAATAGAACAAAATAGGTGTAAACGTGAAACCCTATAAAAAGAAAAAATAACCTTGAGATTATGACCCTACGTAAGTACGTATGAAATTTTTTGATTATATGTTGTCCCGTCGGGGGACCGCTCTAATTATTAGCCTAAAGTTCTGTTAAAGTTTAAAATAGTAGCGGTCCCCCGACGAGTAACGTAACGTTATTTTTTTTTTTTAGAGTTTCACGTTTACACCTATTTTGTTCTACTTCCGTGTTTTGTATCGTTAATTTAATAAAACCAGATAAAATAGTGGTCATTTATTATTTAAAAACGCAAAGAAAAATTTTTTATGACTTGGCAGTATGAAGTACGTACCCAAGTCGAATGACACAACAAAATCATGATGAAAATTAAAAAGAAAACTTTTATAAAGTTTCGTGGCGGGAATTAGCTATTCTCATCTTCAATTTAGCAACATTTTTGAGCAGTAAAAATACTGTTACCTATATACTTTATGCCTGTTTCATTTTCTAGCAATCGAAGTGAAAAGCAGTGTTTAACTCGGGCATAAACGAGCTATTTTATCCCATCTTTTATGCATTAGTTGTACAATCTACTATTATTTCAGTGTAGTCACATAATTTAATTAATATACGTATACATAGGTAGGATAGAAAATATGTACCTAATATATGGAATCATGGTCACCCTATCAGTTGTAATATATGATATTTTTGATCCTATTTATTTCTTAAAGTACTAATACTGCAGTTTCGCAATTTATTTGGAACGAATGTACTCCTATACATAATTCAGAAAGACGAATTTCGTAAACAAACATGTCATATTTAAAAAGATATAGGCAACTATAGAGGGCCGTGCTGAATGAACGAAAATTGGTTTATTTTTCATATTTAGCAAGTTGTATGAGAAACCAATGCGGTACATATGTTACTTGCCAAACATCAATTATTTTTTAATAGTTTTTGGCTAAGATTGTTTTGTCTTTTTTAGATATTTTCTTATAATTTTTTTTTTCCAGCACGGCCCCCTCTCCACTTCTATATATTATTTGTCATTACGAATTCACAATATCTGTTGCGGTACATATAACGTGTTAATAGAGTACATTCATTGAGTTTAAGAAACTTTTTAATACGCTATATATTTTTCAAGTTACACGGGGGCCGTGCTGAAAACGTTTGGCTGGCACGGCCCCCTTTTTTTGCAAATATCTTCAAAAGTACAGAGGTACATTGAAAAAGAAAACGGTACATATACTCCTAGAGGCGAGTACATTGCATTAGTGCACACCTAAAACACAAATTCTGGGGGGCCGTGCGGGGCAAACGTACATACATATTTTACTATAAATAAAAACTGTTCAATTGTCAAAATCTTTAGGCATAATATTAATTTAAGTTTTTACACTTCACGAGTAACTGTATTGAAATAACAATGTCTTAATTTGGTTCAAACAACATTAAATTAATAACTAATTTAACTCTTTTACTCTATGTACAGTCTGCAAAGGAGTCAAGTAACCAGTTTTGTAGTGTGCGTGACACTACAAAACTATATCGTTACTGTACGTACTGCTCACAATGTCAGCCACGAACACATCGCATTCGTAGAGTGAGTGAGCTAACGTCTTCTAAATGATAGTACAACATTATTTCGCAATATAGGATAATTGCTCTCGTGGCGCAACAGGTAAGCATTCAACCTGCAGTGGCAAATGATTTGAGTTCGAGTCGCGAGTTTACTACAATATTATTTTTGAGATTTAGTAATTTAGAGTTAATATACTAACTGAATAAAGTGATATTCTGACCGGTTTGAGAAACTACCACAAGTTTCTCGATTACTTAAAATTATTTGCCAGTTTAGAAGCTAACTACCTGCTTTAAAACTATATTCCTGCCTTTAATTGTGAACTTGTGTATGAGTCAGTCTGCATTAGCAACTACACACCTCTAATACTCCATCTTTTGCACTTTTACGAAGTTTGTTATTGTGATAAATTGAATAACCATGCATCATTTGACAATATTCCAAAAAGCTCAGATTATTGTTTTGTATGAGCAGAATATTTCTGTTAGTGAAATCGCAAGGCGCCTAATGATATCGGTGAGTAAAATTATTATTAATAATAATGTATTAATTTATTATGTCACCGTGACCCAGTAATTCCAATGAGATTTTCTGTGGATATGAATAGTTGAAAATAATATGAAATAACACCGGAGTATTTATTTATTAACTGCAAAGCCACTCACTATAGGTATCGATATTTAATAATTACCATTATCTTTTACACAGTATTATGATAATAGTTTTTTTATCTGTATTTTTAAATGAAATATTCAAAAATATAATGAATAATCTTTGTAAATGATTAGGAGATAATAATAAAATAACAACTCTAAATAATGTATACATATTGATTAATACTTATTAGAAAAAAGAAAAAAAATATATATGTGCAAATAAAGTAAATAATAAGTGTTATAATAATCATATTATATAAATATTACATTTTTTTATATATGTATTACATAATTTGTATAAACTATATACTTATACCTATATGTGTATAAGTATATGAATTGTGTTTATATAAATAATATATAAAAAATATTCTCCGCATTGTATTTATATTGTGTCATTTTTATTTCTTAATTATTAGTGCTAGTGTAGAGAAAAACCGTTCGACTGTGGGTGCATCGTCACGCTGACACAGGTGAAATAAACCGTCGCCAGTCTGGACCGAAACCATTAGCTTACACAAATGCTTCGCCTCGGCACCGTGAGATTGTTGCCACTCATACATCTGATCCGTGACATTGTGAGCAGTACGTACAGTAGCGATATAGTTTTGTAGTGTGCGTGATTGGTTACTTATCTCCTTTGCTTTGTGTACATGTAATACGAGAATATCCATTGAGTTCTGTAAAAAAAATATTCAACTGCAATAATACGCATATCGATAAAATCAGCCGCACGCACTCGATTGCACCTCTCTAAATCCAAAACGCTCGTTGCGTTCTGGAAGATTCGGGCTAGTTCGTGTCGCTCCGGACGTAAGTTAGTAAAACAATTAAAAATTGATTTATATTATAAAATAGTGACTTAATTGTTTACCTACCGGTAGTAGGACACGCCATTTGTCTTCAGGGTATTTGACCTATTTTTACATATAATTACTGCACAACTCGGCATTTTAGTTTTTTATGCATCAATAGTACCTGCCAGCAGTTCAAGCTACCCGAAACTGTCAAATTTTCCCAATCAACCTTGAACCTTAATGCTTTACCCATAAATATGAAAATATATTAAAGAAATTTGAGAGATTGTAGTAGCTTGATGTGCTGGCGTCTGTATAATGCAAAGCGACTGAATGAAGCGTAAAGCCGCCGTTGCAATTGGTTCGAATATAAGACCGATTTTATAATATCGAGGCGGCACGTGCCACGCCCCCAAGTTACATTTAATCATTTATCCTCATAAAACTATCATTTGGGGTTTTGTACTTGAAACTCTATTATTTGTAAGTAATTCCATTCTTCACGACCTTATTTGTATACTTACTTGCATTCTAGCACATAAATAATTTGATTTGATTCAACTTTATCCTTATGTACATTTTATACCTACTGGATATACAATCAATACTTTTATTGCATTCCACATGTTGTTATTCTTAGGTGGTGAACTTATAATTAGGTCATAAGGACCCTGTCGGGCACACTGCACAGCAAGATAAGTGAGTACGGAGAGAGGAAGCATTTGTTAATTATATAACACTAGCTGTTGCCCGCGACTTCGTCTGCGATCGAATCGAAACGCTAAAGTTTCTAATATAATTCAATCTTGATTCGAAAGACACGTGGCACCATCTATTATCATAATAACGTTATTGTTGTTTTCCTCGGGAACAGCACTTTTTTCAGGATGAAGTGTCCGTTTCTGTACACTTGACAACGTATATGCAAAATTAGGCGTGGAAAGGCAACAAACAAACTTACTCTCGCATTTATAATATTAGTTAGGATTACTTAGGGCTGATTTGTCAGAGGTTCCCTATCCATTTGCATAAAATTTTAAGACCTAATATAACTTGGCATACTTTTGTTTGTCCTAATTATATTTTCGCATAACAGCTTACGCATAATTTCTCTAATCGTAATAATGTTTAAGCATAACATTCTAAAGCATACATTTTTTAAGCATAACATTCTAAAGCATAACTTTATTAAGCATAACATTGAGTTGAGCTGCACGATTTCTGACATATGCGTGCACTGACTGGACAGGTCCTCTCAATCTGTGTGGTTCTTTCCTCAAAAGACCATCTCAGACATCGACCTACATGGTCTTCATATGATCTGACCAAGATTATTTCTGGACTTTAAAAGAGACTGTGACGTGTGAGTTTGTTTCGGCCTTTCTTCTCAGACTAGTCAGATAGGATACGCCGACCTCATCTAGTTTTAAAATATGATTGACGTGTAAAAGTGTTTGTATAAACCTACTTACAAAATAAAATCATTATATATATATATTAACATGCATCACCTGGCGTAGGGCTGAGTCTCAACAGATCGCAGCACGACGCTGCTCTACCGAGCACAACACCCCGCCAGGAACGGAAGTCGTCTACAGACTATTCCGAGCCCCGACATCGAACTGAGGTAAATTCGGACCTTCGGAGCCGTGATGCACGCGTTAAACGGACAGCATCGATCTCCGCGATCCAAATGGGCTTCGACGTCGCACCTCACGTGGTGAAGCGCGACTATTAAAGTCACATTGTTTAGAGCCTCCCGACTCTCGGGGCTCCACAGTGAGCATATCCTTGCCGGATTCGGCTAGGCTGGCTTCGGCCTTAGAGGCGTTCAGGCATAATCCCGCGGATGGTAGCTTCGCACCACCGGCCGCTCGGCCGAGTGCATGAACCAAATGTCCGAAACTGCGGTTCCTCTCGTACTGAGCAGTATTACTATCGCAACGACAAGCCATCAGTAGGGTAAAACTAACCTGTCTCACGAAGGTCTAAACCCAGCTCACGTTCCCTTTTGATGGGTGAACAATCCAACGCTTGGCGAATTTTGCTGTTACCTGCATCATCCCCACAGGACAATAGCTAGATGACACAATATAAATACAATGCGGAGAATATTTTTTATATATTATTTATATAAACACAATTCATATGTACATATACTTATACACATATAGGTATAAGTAAATAGTTTATACAAATTATGTTATACATATATAAAAAAATGTAATATTTATATAATATGATTATTATAACACTTATTATTTACTTTATTTGCACATATATATTTTTTTTCTTTTTTCTAATAAGTATTAATCAATATGTATACATTATTTAGAGTTGTTATTTTATTATTATCTCCTAATCATTTACAAAGATTATTCATTATATTTTTGAATATTTCATTTAAAAATACAGATAAAAAAACTATTATCATAATACTGTGTAAAAGATAATGGTAATTATTAAATATCGATACCTATAGTGAGTGGCTTTGCAGTTAATAAATAAATACTCCGGTGTTATTTCATATTATTTTCAACTATTCATATCCACAGAAAATCTCATTGGAATTACTGGGTCACGGTGACATAATAAATTAATATATTATTATTAATAATAATTTTACTCACCGATATCATTAGGCGCCTTGCGATTTCACTAACAGAAATATTCTGCTCATACAAAACAATAATCTGAGCTTTTTGGAATATTGTCAAATGATGCATGGTTATTCAATTTATCACAATAACAAACTTCGTAAAAGTGCAAAAGATGGAGTATTAGAGGTGTGTAGTTGCTAATGCAGACTGACTCATACACAAGTTCACAATTAAAGGCAGGAATATAGTTTTAAAGCAGGTAGTTAGCTTCTAAACTGGCAAATAATTTTAAGTAATCGAGAAACTTGTGGTAGTTTCTCAAACCGGTCAGAATATCACTTTATTCAGTTAGTATATTAACTCTAAATTACTAAATCTCAAAAATAATATTGTAGTAAACTCGCGACTCGAACTCAAATCATTTGCCACTGCAGGTTGAATGCTTACGTGTTGCGCCACGAGAGCAATTATCCTATATTGCGAAATAATGTTGTACTATCATTTAGAAGACGTTAGCTCACTCACTCTACGAATGCGATGTGTTCGTGGCTGACATTGTGAGCAGTACGTACAGTAACGATATAGTTTTGTAGTGTCACGCACACTACAAAACTGGTTACTTGACTCCTTTGCAGACTGTACATAGAGTAAAAGAGTTAAATTAGTTATTAATTTAATGTTGTTTGAACCAAATTAAGACATTGTTATTTCAATACAGTTACTCGTGAAGTGTAAAAACTTAAATTAATATTATGCCTAAAGATTTTGACAATTGAACAGTTTTTATTTATAGTACAATATGTTAAGTTATATGATAAATGCATAATAAATTTCATCCAATTATTTATTTTTGGTCAAAAAATTACAATAATTTGTGTTCGATATGCAAAAATATTCAATTATTATTTTAAAAAATCTGGCTATTTGGCGGTTTCGTAAGGTGGGTGCTAGACAAGTAATAATATTTTATTTTAGTAAAAATAAACTATATTTTCGGATAGGTACAGTCACGAGCACCAGTATGTCAACACTTGGCAACATTTAATTACGATTTTTTCGTGAAATAACAAATGTGCGGACATGTGCGGTCCCAATGTTTGTGTTGGAGGGTGGGTGTGGACTGGGACATGTGCGGCCCCAATGATTGGTCAAAATATTATTTAAAGCATTACATGATGCATAAGTTTCTGGTACTTGATATACTTAGAAACAAGTTAGTATGTACACATTATCTATATATATACTTATAATAAATCTGTAGAAGTGAAAATTCTGTACATCGAAAACATCAAAAAAATAAATGGCAGAGGGTGCTACTAGACCGACACCGAACCCAAAAATGTGATTAAAAAAATTTTTGTCTGTCTGTCTGTTTGTTCAGGCATCACGCAAAAACTACCGGTTCCATTACGATGAAACTCGGTATAATTATTCTTTAATATCCTGGGCACCACACTGGGTACTTTTTATGCCGGAAAAGTATCTTCTAAATAATATAAAACTCAAAGGTGACTGACTGACATAGTGATCTATCAACGCACAGCCCAAACCACTGGAGGGATCGGGCTGAAATTTGGCATGCAGGTAGATGTTATGACGTAGGCATCCGCTAAGAAAGGATTTTGATAAATTCTACCCCCAAGGGAATGAAATAGGGGATGAAAGTTTGTATGAAAAATCTTATTCCTTGAGTTAATAAACTTGAAACTTAGCACGAATACTTATCTAAATAAATTATGAAGATTGTCAGTTTTTTTTTTTTCTTCTAAACTATCCCCTAATAAGGGATTGGGGGGTTTCAAAGTTTGTATGGAAGAATTTTAGCGCGCAGTCCGGTTGACTCGAAACTCAGTATTTATACCTAATATTGAAAGTAAAGAATAATGTGTATCAGGGTTTTTTGAAAATCTACCCCTGACGCGCTGAAATGGGGTAGTCAATTTTTCAGGGGAAGATTTTACTGCATGGCTTGATTAACTCGAAAATTAGTATAAATAATCTTTGAGTCAAGTTATGAATACATCCCAAACGATTTTTTTTTCCGATTCCACCCCTGTGGGGGTGAAAAGCGGGGATACAGTTTATATGAAAAATCTTATTCATTTAGTTAATAAACTTGAAATTTGCCTGAGTAAGTAATAAAGTTTATCATTATATTATGTTTTTCAAAACTACCCTTCAAAGGGGATATAGGGGTGTTAAGTTTATGTCGAAGAAATTGAATGTGCGGTCTGAGTAACTCGAAACTCAGTATTGATACTTTTGACAGAAAATAATCTATACATATATAATAGTGTTTGTTATTTCTACTTCAACCAATGAAACAAAGACGTAATTGCGTTTCTCTGTAAAAACGAAAGAAACAACATTTAAAGCCTTTATTTCGGGTCTTGTTATTTCCTTACGAAAAGCTTACATTCCCATCGCCACCAAATCAAATTCCGTAGAAGATCAACTGTCAGTGTCATCTCATCTCCTCGTCTGTGGTAGGCGTGGTAGGTACTGTAGGTAGCCTCTTTTGATAACACGGCCAACCAAACTTAAGAAGAGCGACACAAATATACAAGTGTCGTGATTTTCTTTACATCTCCCCCCTCAGAGAGAAACAATCACTTGTGATTGTTTATTTACTAACACTGGAGATAGTTTTGTAATGTGGTAGAGGTTTGATTCCGTTTTCTTGTGTCCGGTATCAACTTCATAGATTGTATTGGATATTTTTTTCAGGATTCTGTACGGTCCAATTCTCAATTCATCCATTTTCTTCCTATTTAAGCGATTCCCATTTTCCACGTAAACTCGGTCTCCCACTTCCAATTTAAACTCTTCCCTATGCAGGTCGAATATTTTTTTATTATAATTGTGAGATTTTATTGTGTTTTTAAAGGCTAGTTTTCTATCTCTCTTCAGATCTTCTGTTGAACATCTTGATTTCAATTCAAGTGGTAGAATATTCACATTTTCGCCTTCCAGAAGATATTTCGGGGCAAACTTCGTAACTGTGTGTTCAGTTTCATTGTATTTTTCGACACATTTCTGTGCAATAGTTGTCCATGCTGTTTTCTTATCACTTTCATTTATTGTACATCTTATCTTATTTACTATAGTTTGATTTAGCCTTTCGTTAAGACCATTTGAAAATGGTGTATCAACAGCAGTGAAAACTATCCTTATATTTTTCCTCTCTAAGAATTCTTTAAATTCTTTGGAATTTATGCCAGGGTATTGATCCGTTAATAACATATCAATGTTATAGCTTTGTGTCACATTTTTTACTAGTTTAATAAAATCATTGGAACTTTGATTTCTTGACGTGAGTACATAAGCATATCTTGTGAAATGATCAACTAGAAGATGTAGATATTTTTTTGTTGACCGAGATCCGCCAAAGCCTCCAATGGTATCAATTGATACAATTTCAAATGGGTGTGTTGCCGGACCCAAATGTGACATTAAGCCGTATTTTGGCTTCCTTCTTGATTTGTTTTTGATACAAATTTCACATTCATCACAAATTTGTTGAATGTTTGCAATGATATTCTTTGCTGTGTAGAATGGTGTTATTTTATTTGCCATCTGGGTTCTTCCAATGTGGCAGTATGTGTTATGGACATCTTTTATTAGAGTTTGGCTTAGTTCTTCTGAAAGTATAATTTTTTTCTTTGTTTTATTCTTTTTGTAGTAAATTTCATTCTCCAATGTAAGTTTGGTTTTTTCTTTTTGTAAGTCTTGATTAGTGTCTTGGTCTTTTTTGATATCTTCTAGGTTTAATAAATTTACTACTTTTAAAAAGTCATCAGTATTGTCGTGTGGTTCTAGAACTGGGTTTCTGCTTAAGCAGTCTGCTTCTTGATTTAATTTTCCTGGGTTATATCTTATTTTAAAATTATATTGGGATAAATAATATGTCAAATCACCTAGTTCTTCGTCAGTTCTAGCCTTTATATTCATATTTTCTAATGGTTTATGATCTGAGTATACTACAAATTCTTTTCCCATAAGCCAGTGCTGCCAGTATTTCACTGCTTCTTTTATTGCCAGACATTCTAGATAAATTGCTTTTTTTTTCTTTTGAGTTTCTGTTAATTTTTTTGAAAAATAAGCAACTGGCTTAATGTTTCCGTTTTGATCTTCTTGTTTTAACACCGCCCCCACTCCTTTGATACTAGCATCCGTGTAAATGATTATTGGTAGCTTAGGGTCATATATTTTCAGAATTGGTTTTGTACATAACAATGCTTTTATTTTATCAAATGATTCCTGACATTCTGCGGACCAGATGAATTTCACATCTTTCCTTAATAAATTATGTAATGGGTCCATGATAATTGCACTGTGTGGTACAAACTTGTGATGAAAGTTTATTTTTCCTAAGAATTGACGAATATTTTTCTTGGTTTCTGGAACTGGAAAGTTTTTGACAGCAGTTAAATAATCTTTCAGAGGTCTTATTGAATTATTTTCTATTATGTGTCCTAAATATTTTGCATAAGTATTTGCAAAAGTACATTTCGAAAATTTTAGTCTAAAACCTTCTGTTTGTATCGCCTCAAGTAATCTTGATAAATGTTCTAAATGTTCTTCAAAAGTTTTCGAAAATATTATGATATCATCTATAAAATTTACTGCAAAACTAGTGAGTTTGTATTTTCTTAGGATGTTGCTCAATATTCTTTGGAAAATTGCTGGAGCGGTCTTTAAACCAAATGGGAGGCAAGTCCATTGAAAATGACCTTCTTGTGTAACGAAGGCAGTTTTGTGCCTATCTTGGATTTTCAAAGGAATTGACCAAAACGCTGAATTTATGTCCAATGTAGAAAAATACTTGCAGTTTACAGTTTTTATCATTAAGTCTTCTATCAATGGAAATGGTTGTGATTGAGGTACAACAATTTTGTTTAATTCTCTGAAATCTATACATAACCTTGTTTTTTTTTCATCTTCTTTTTTATATGCCAGAGTAACTGGAGCAGCAAATGGGCTGTAAGATTCTTCGATCATATTCTTATTTAATAGTTTTGATATTTGTTTTTCTATTTCTGTTCTATCTTCAGCTGTGCATCTATACGGGCGTTTGTAGCAGTATTTATCTACCATCAAATCAATATGAGCTTCATAATCTCGTACAGTGCCTATGTCATATTTGTCTTTAGCAAATACTGGTTGGTTTTTTTCTATCAACTTATCTATTTGTGATTGTTGATTTGAATCAAGATGTCTTACTAATATTTCAAATTCATTTAAATTTATATGTTCATTGAAATTTATTTCACATTTTTTTATGTGTTTACTTTCTTGTTTTGATACCTCCGAGTGCAAAAATCTTGCCTCTTTAACTTTGTCACCTAGTACATCAGGAATTTTGACATTTGTTAAATTTGAAATATCGTTTTTTTTGTAATAATCTTCATTTGAAGTTGTCTTCTTTTCCCTTGGGATGCTATATTGTAAGATTTTTAATTCTTCATTTTGTATTAGCTTGAACTTTTTGATGCAATCCAGACCAATCAGAAAGTCGTAATTAAAATTTTCATTGTCTACAACAAAAATATCCACAATTTTTTCAATATTGTAGATTTTAATTTTTAGTGTTACCATACCTTTTGTTTTCTTCACACCATTAATAGTCTTTAAATTTACCATTTGCATATCACTTGTATTTTTTTGTTGTATCTTCAACAATTTGACGTTTATTAATGACACATTTGAACCTGAGTCATAAATTCCTGATACATTTAAAGTATCATTTAATAGTAAATTTATTTTTATTAATGGTGGCACATCTAGTTTTTTGGATTCTTCTCATTTAGCTCAATTTCCAATTCCGAGTTATTTACAGTTTTCACAACTGTTTTTTGATTTTTCCCTTTAAACCAGCAGTCTTCCTCAGGATGGTAACGTTTCCCTTTCTTCTCATTAACACAGATTTGGCATGGCATTTTTTCTTCAATTTTTTTGATTTTTGTGTCAGAAGTTTTGTAATTTTTTTTATCATATTTATTCTTCTCAACAAGATATTCCAGTTTTCCTATGTCATTATATAGATCTTCTGTTTCTTGTAAAGTTTCTCTGTCAATTTTATCAGCCACATAGTTAGGTAAGCCCGCTGCTATAAGGTCTATAAGTGTCCCAGTATCTATTGTTTTTCTTACTTCCAGTAATAATTTTTCTTTTTTCAAAGCATACTCCAGCAAGGAACCTACTTGATATTTAAAGGACAGAGCATATCTAATGGGAGACCATCCCTTGTTTGCAAATGTCTCGCAAAAGTTTTTCTCCCATTTGTTCCATTCCGATTCTACTGTAAGTTTCATTAGCATACAGCTGTACCAATTTACACTGGAATGTTCCATAAAGTTTTTTAAAATTTCAATTTTCTTTTTGTCCTTATTAATTTGGAAACGTTCACATTCCTTGTTAAAATCCTTAATCCACTGGAAAGCATTTGAATTTCTTCCAGTGAAGTTCTCAATCATGAAATCCTTTGCGATTTTCCCTAAATTTTGTGTTTCAGATTTTTGGTGTTTTTCTTCAAGTAACTTCTCCAACAGTTTTTCTATTGTTTGATTTGAGCCACTAGGTATAGATTCAGTATTATTAGTTTTTTCCATTATTTCTTCTAGGTAAAAATCATTAAACTGCAAGTTTTTTTCTTCATCCAAATATGTTTTTGATATTTCATCTGTCAAAGTTATCCATATTTTCCTTGTTTGATGTCTCTTATTTAATGTTTTCTTTACTTTGGCATAGTTGGGAGTGTTTATAATTGTTTGATGTAAATTCGCAGGTTGGTATTCAGCTGGTATTCCAAAGATCTGTCCATTTGGTGTTGCTATTGAGGTGATGCACATTATGTTTGATTTTCCATCTGTTGCTGGTTTCACAACAAAATCAAATCTCAACTTTTCCATGTTTCTTGAATTAAATGCAGAAAATGTTGTTTTATAATAGTGTTTGTTATTTCTACTTCAACCAATGAAACAAAGACGTAATTGCGTTTCTCTGTAAAAACGAAAGAAACAACATTTAAAGCCTTTATTTCGGGTCTTGTTATTTCCTTACGAAAAGCTTACATTCCCATCGCCACCAAATCAAATTCCGTAGAAGATCAACTGTCAGTGTCATCTCATCTCCTCGTCTGTGGTAGGCGTGGTAGGTAGCCTCTTTTGATAACACGGCCAACCAAACTTAAGAAGAGCGACACAAATATACAAGTGTCGTGATTTTCTTTACACATATAATAAAATTGTAGAAAAGTGGTGTCTGTACAATAAAAATATATAAAAAATAAGTAGCAGGGGTTGTTATTATATCGATGCCGAACCCGAAATAATATTAATTAATTTTTTTTTTGTCTGTTTGTTTGTGCATGCTAATATCAGAAACGGCTTATTCGATTTAGATGCGGTTTTCACTAATATATTGTAGTAAGCTTCACTTAACATTTAGTGTTTATTTCATGTCAATCGGTTCATAAATAAAAATGTTTGTCAATTTAAAGAATCACGGCGAACAGTTGTTAAGGTATTCTATCAGAGTAGGTACGTACACGCCTCGCGCTTGCGCGTCCGTGGCTGGTATAAAGCGCGCTAAGAGCCGCGCCGCTGCCCCTCCGACCCTTGCCCGCTGAAGTGCCAGCCCGCGCCGTAGCTGAGCCTGTAGCTTTAAATCCCCCAACTGAGACCTCTGAGTTTGTTTCGGCCTTTCTTCTCAGAGATAGTCCTTGGAAACGCCGCGCTCATCAAAGCATTAATAATACCAATTCGATCCAGTCTGTCCCTTTGCTGCCCTCTCCCAGCGACGCCCTAAGCCGAGGTTCGTACCCCACAGGGGGTGCCCTTAGCGTGCAGTCGCTTAGTTTTAATCTAGATGTAGCCCTGGCTGGAGGCTTTAAGAATTCTTAAGGCAACCACAGGATAGTCCGGTTAAGTAGTCACGACCTCTCAAGGTCAACTACGAGATTCCATTCATAAAAGAAAAAAAAAACGCGCCGCTGCCATAAGGATTCAGTTATTCGTAGCGAACGCACGTATCCGGCGAATAGTTGCATTCGATTATTGCGATTCACTTGAATACTGACTGTTTGCATATTTCATCTATCTATTATACAGGATAATTTTTTATGCAGTGCGTAAATTTTCACAGGGTGTTCTACCCATGAATATGAACAACTTTCACTATGGGACCATCTCTGAAATCACAAAAAAAAAATCAGCTGTTTCTTATAAAAGTTCAATACCTACTCGACCAAAATGTATGAATCTGCTGATTTTTTTTTCGTGATTTCAGAGATGGTCCCATAGTGAATGTTGTTCATATTCATGGGTAGAACACCCTGTAAAAATTTACGCACTGAATAAAAAATTATCCTGTATATAAAATTCAAAGTCCTGACTGACTGACTGATATATCAACGCACAGCCTAAACCGCTGGTCCTAGAGACATGAAATTTGGAGGGTGTGTTCTTCGTGAAGAGTAGGCATCCACTAAGAAAGGATTTTTCGAAATTGCACCCCTAAGAGGGTGAAATGGGGGGATTTCGTTTGTATGAAAAATCTTATTCCTTGAATTAATAAACTTGAAACTTGGCACGAATACTTAACTAAATAAATTATGAAGATTGCCAGTTTTTTTTTTCTAAACTACCCCCTAACAACGATTAAGGAGTTTCAAATTTTGTATGGAAGAATTTTAGCTCGCGGTCCGATTTACTCGAAAGTCAGTATTTATACAAGATTGAAAGTAAAGAATAATGTGTATCAGGGTTTTTCGAAAATCTACTCCTGACGGGTTGAAAAGGGGTAGTCAATTTTACAGGGGAGGATTTTACAGCGTAGCTTAACTCGAAAATTGGTATAAATAACCTTTGTGTCAAGTTATGAACACATCTCAAACGATTTATCAAAATTCCGCGCCTATGGGGAAGGAAAAGTGGGGATACAGTTTATATGAAAAATCTTATTCTATTTGTTAATAAACTTGAAAATTGGCAAGAATACTTGCCTACGTAAGTAATAAAGTTTATCATTATAAGTTTTTCAAAACTACCCCCCAAAGGGGGATATATTGGTGTTAAAGTTTGTGTGGAAGAATTTGAATGCGCGATCAGATTAACTCGAAACTCAGTACTTATTAATACTTTTTAACCGACTTCTAAAAAAGGAGGAGGTTCGTATTTTTTTTTTATATTTGTTCGCGCATAACTCCGTCGCTTGCCAACCGATTTAAAAATTCTTTTTTTGTTGGAAAGGGTATACTTTTCGAATGGTCCCATAGAAATTTCATCAAAAACGGTTCAGTAGTTTGGTTTTTAACCAAAATTACTGGTAAAAATGACAAGTTAAAAGTGAGAAATAAAAACTTTTTTGAAAAAAAAAACAACTGACTTCAAAAACCGACACTAAAGTGAAAAATAACTTTAATTTCGAAAGTCGGTGGCAAAGAACGAAAATTCGAACCCAACGACACCGACTTCCGAAATTAAAGTTATTTTTCACTTTATAGTGTCGGTTTTTGAAGTCAGTTGTTTTTTTTTTCAAAAAAGTTTTTTGACAAGAAAGTAACGATGATAAGTTTTTGGGTCTTTCGATAATCGACCGCTGACGGGGCAAAAAGGGGTAATTAATTTTTTAAGGGGCGTATTTTACTACGTGGCTTGATTAACTCAAAAATTGGTAAACAACAGCTTTGTGTCAAATTATGGAAACATCCAATATTTTTTTTTTTTTTCTTACGCCAGTGGGGTGAACAGACGGGATACAGTTGATATGAAAAATATTTTTCCTTTGGTTAATAAACTTGATATTTGGCAATTTTTGCCTCATTAATTAATACAGATAGTCACTTTTAGTTTAAAAAAAATCTCACAGAGGCTTCAGGAGGTGAAAAAGTTAATAGGTATGAAAAAATATTAAGCCGCTCGCACGAATTAACTCGAAACTCGTTACTAATACTTAAAACAAAAAGTATGTGTTTTAAGGGTTTTTCAAAAATCGTCTCTTATCGGGATGGAAAATGGCGATAAAGTTTAAGGGATGGATTTTACTGCTTGCTTCCATTAACTCTAAAATGGGTATAATGGAAACATATCAAACGTTTTTTTTTAAAACAAAGCCTATGTCGTGGTAAAAGGGGACGACAAGGTTTATTTCAAAAATCTTATTCATTTGATCTGTAAACTTTAAAATTAAACCGAATTAAATAAATGATAAAGATCGTAAACATAAATCTTCGAAATTTTTAGAGTAAAGTACGATAAAATTGCCTGCCAGCAGATGCCAAAGAGATAGTCATCCTGGGGAAGGACATACTTCTTATCTTTTCCGACTTCCACGCGGGCGAAGCCGCGGGCAGAAGCTATAGTCCATTTACAATAGCATTAGAAAGAAGTTAAAAAAGGTTATTTTTAATGCACACTTTGTAACAAAAATACAATAAACATTGTTACATTATGATAGACGCCGAATTTATTATGATCTATTTTTACAGCAGCTGTCACACTTAATTGTAACCATTTTAACTATTTATCTTATGAAATTATGTGGCTTTCATTTATTTATATTATATAACTCCAATTTTAAATTACAGTGTCAATGCTAAAAACCTAAAAGAAGCAGGGATGAACAATACTTGGAACGTTATTCGTTTCACTATAATTCTACCGAATTTTATTTTAATTAAGGTGGATGCGCTGCAGTAGCCCGCGAAATCAGACGAATTCGGAGCAATTCTAATTTAAAGGGATGTATTGATGATTTTTAAGGTTAAAATTGTATTATTGCCTACATATTTCTTATTGTTGCGCATCATATTATTTTTATTAAGATACAACCTTACACTGACCTGCAAATTGCAAAAAACGCAAGAAAATTAGAATTTAAGCATCTCCCTTAAAATTGTTTTATCATAACTTTGAAATAAAATGTTTTGCATTCCTGCTTCTACGAGCCTCTTTTTTCTAATGCTATTATAAATGGAGTATAGTTAATAATAAATATGTAAAGTTGTCGAAAATTTACCACTGACGGGACAAAAACGGGTAATTCGGTTTTTAAGGGGAGGATTTGAACTTGAAACTGTATGTTACATTTTCACGCCTAAACCACTGAACTTCTGATTTGGTATAGATATAGATGGCATCCTGGGGAAGCACATACTTTTTATCCTGTTAGCACGTTCCCGTGGGATAATTTCCGACATCCACGCGGGCGAAGCCGCAGGCAGAAGCTAGTGTGTAATATATTACTGTATTACACAGCAATAAGCTCCCTGGCGTACGAGCGCATGTGCATCCTGTTCAACATCGGTGCCATGCAGAGCCTCATCGCGTCGCAGCAGCCTGTGGAGACAGAGGACTCGCTCAAGCAAGCCGCCAAGCTGTTCCAGGTAGCACGGGCACTTTACTAACACTGACAAACAAATATTCCTTAATCTCATTCCAGTAAATAGAAACTATCTAATGTGATTACTTGCTTACTCTCATCCTTCATGATGGATGTCTCACAATAAGTCTACATTGCCTATGTTGAGTTTTGTCTGGTTCTGGAGCCATGGCTAAGTGATTCCAGTGGTGATTTGTTGGATATATCTTGCAAACTTTTTTTTTGTATATCTTGACAAAGTTCTTGTTGATAGGTATGTATATCTATCTATTCCATTGTCTTATAAATTTCATTATTTTCAAATAATCTATATTTACCTCAGTGGAGCGATACACTTGCCGAATGTGACAGAAACTCCGCGTATAAAATAAAGCCTTAAATAATGTATGTACAGCAAGCGGCGGGCGTGTTCTCGTTCCTGAAGGCGAACATAATGATGGCGGTGCACCAGGAGACCACACCCGACCTGCACCCCGAGACGCTGGACGCGCTGGCCAAGCTCATGCTGGCGCAGGCGCAGGAGGTCATCGCCTACAAGTGCATCCGCGGTAAGCACAGCCACGTCACAACCACAGCCACGCGCTCTCCGAGAGCTCGCCTGCTACAGCGAGGGATTGTGTTCCTGCTTAGAGTAGAATGCGTGGGTCGAGTGATTCTACTCGGCATACATTCGCGCTACATACGCGCTCGCACGCTGAGTTCCAGACTGCCCGGCCAACCGAGGCTTGCTTCCATCGCCACAAAGGAAGTACCACACAGTGTCGTGGTTGTAGTCATACTTTAGTTTAGTTGATATCTAGAACGAATGTGTCGAACGCCATGAACGCTTGTTGCAGACGAGATGAAGGAGAGCATGGTGGCCAAGGTGTGCGCGCAGTGCGACGAGCTGTACACGGACGCTCTGCGCGCCATGCAGAAGGAGCAGCTCAAGTCGCTGTGGGAGCGCGACTGGCTCAGCACCGTGAGTGTTACTGCCAGCACCAGCACACAGCCCCGCTACGGGCTGAATGTGGCATTATACATGTCCGGCTTGCTGAACTTTTTATCGCCAACATTGACAAAAAAGTAAAATTGAGTCTTTTTTTTAAAGTTCTCACTGGTTAAGTATTCTAAATTAATGATTCTGCTCCCTCGCCGCCGCGCCGCCGTCGAGCTAAACAGCGTCAAGGAAATTGTTTCCGCTGTACTGTGGCACATGACGTCACGCAGTCTTGCATGGCGTAAGCAGAGTTATCCACACAACTAACTTGTATACAGAAATCCGCCAACAACCTGCGGGCAGTGGCTCTCGTGCCTCCAGACACCACAGCTGTTGCTCCCGTCTGGTCGGAGGCTCCTCCCTTTTCTATGGACGGCGAAGAACCCGTTCACCGTATTCCTCACGCCTCTATACCTAGTACCGCTGCGCGAGTTGCGAAGACCTCCGAGTAGTTCTGTTTACCTAGTCCAGTGTAGAAAGTTGCCTTGTGTAGTCCCGAACATCGTTCGCGCTAAACGGTCGCTTGTCCCTCTGTCTCGCTGTAGGGCGCAGGAGCAGTCGGCGCGGCCTGCGCCCGGCCGGCGTGTCGTCTCTCTGTCTCGCTGTCGGGCGTAGGAGCAGTCGGCGCGGCCTTCGCCCGGCCGGCGTGTCGTCTCTCTGTCTCGCTGTCGGGCGTAGGAGCAGTCGGCGCGGCCTGCGCCCGGCCGGCGTGTCGTCTCTCTGTCTCGCTGTCGGGCGCAGGAGCAGTCGGCGCGGCCTGCGCCCAGCCGGCGTATCGTCTCTCTGTCTCGCTGTCGGGCGCAGGAGCAGTCGGCGCGGCCTGCGCCCGGCCGGCGTGTAGTCTCTCTGTCTCGCTGTCGGGCGTAGGAGCAGTCGGCGCGGCCTGCGCCCGGCCGGAGTGTCGTCTCTCTGTCTCGCTGTCGGGCGTAGGAGCAGTCGGCGCGGCCTGCGCCCGGCCGGCGTGTCGTCTCTCTGTCTCGCTGTCGGGCGCAGGAGCAGTCGGCGCGGCCTGCGCCCGGCCGGCGTGTCGTCTCTCTGTCTCGCTGTCGGGCGCAGTAGCAGTCGGCGCGGCCTGCGCCCGGCCGGCGTGTCGTCTCTCTGTCTCGCTGTCGGGCGCAGGAGCAGTCGGCGCGGCCTGCGCCCGGCCGGCGTGTCGTCTCTCTGTCTCGCTGTCGGGCGCAGGAGCAGTCGGCGCGGCCTGCGCCCGGCCGGCGTGTCGTCTCTCTGTCTCGCTGTCGGGCGCAGGAGCAGTCGGCGCGGCCTGCGCCCGGCCGGCGTGTCGTCTCTCTGTCTCGCTGTCGGGCGCAGGAGCAGTCGGCGCGGCCTGCGCCCGGCCGGCGTGTCGTCTCTCTGTCTCGCTGTCGAGCGCAGGAGCAGTCGGCGCGGCCTGCGCCCGGCCGGCGTGTCGTCTCTCTGTCTCGCTGTCGAGCGCAGGAGCAGTCGGCGCGGCCTGCGCCCGGCCGGCGTGTCGTCTATCTGTCTCGCTGTCGGGCGCAGGAGCAGTCGGCGCGGCCTGCGCCCGGCCGGCGTGTCGTCTCTCTGTCTCGCTGTCGGGCGCAGGAGCAGTCGGCGCGGCCTGCGCCCGGCCGGCGTGTCGTCTCTCTGTCTCGCTGTCGGGCGCAGGAGCAGTCGGCGCGGCCTGCGCCCGGCCGGCGTGTCGTCTCTGTCTCGCTGTCGGGCGCAGGAGCAGTCGGCGCGGCCTGCGCCCGGCCGGCGTGTCGTCTCTCTGTCTCGCTGTCGGGCGCAGGAGCAGTCGGCGCGGCCTGTGCCCGGCCGGCGTGTCGTCTCTCTGTCTCGCTGTCGGGCGCAGGAGCAATCGGCGCGGCCTGCGCCCGGCCGGCGTGTCGTCTATCTGTCTCGCTGTCGGGCGCAGGAGCAGTCGGCGCGGCCTGCGCCCGGCCGGCGTGTCGTCTCTCTGTCTCGCTGTCGGGCGCAGGAGCAGTCGGCGCGGCCTGTGCCCGGCCGGCGTGTCGTCTCTCTGTCTCGCTGTCGGGCGCAGGAGCAATCGGCGCGGCCTGCGCCCGGCCGGCGTGTCGTCTCTCTGTCTCGCTGTCGGGCGCAGGAGCAGTCGGCGCGGCCTGCGCCCGGCCGAAAATTAAATATATATACTGGATGTACACGTAGAGTTTGTGTCGCAGATGCAGTCGAAGCAGATGATGTTCCGCGGCCTGGCGCAGCTGTTCCAGGCGGCCGTGTGCCGCGCCAACAAGAACGTCGGCGAGGAGATCGCGCGCCTGCAGGTACGAACTTGACGCGTAGAGATATCGGTATCCCAGAAGCTCGGGCTCGCTATGACAACGGCACATAACGGCCGCAGTGACGGCTCATGAGAACGATGTCATCGGGGTTTGACTTTACGGTGTCAAAAATCGCTCCCTAGGGCAACACGGCCGACTCCCTTTTATAAATAACGTTTCAGTGATAAATCGTCGGCCGCGGCCTTAGCTAGCTCTATAGAATAATGTATCGAAGGCACCGTGGCGCAGGTGGCGGAGGAGCTGCTGAAGGGCGCGCGCGCGGCGGCCGCGGCCGAGCACGCCACGCGCGCCGCGCGCCAGCTGGCGGCCGCGCGCAAGGACAACGACTTCATCTACCACGAGCGCGTGCCCGAGCCCGCCGCGCTGGAGCCCGTGGCGCGCGCCGCCATCGCCAAGGCCGCGCCGCCGCCGCCGCGCTGGGGCGGCGCGCGCGACCTGTTCGCCGCGCTCGTGCCGCTGGCCGTGCACCAGGCGCTGCAGGCGGCCGGCGCGCGGCGCGGCGAGCTGGTCACGGCCGAGATCAGCAAGCTGCGCGACGCCACGCAGCTGCTCAACAGCATCCTGGCGTCGCTGAACCTGCCGGCCTGCCTGGAGGCGGCGCCGGGCGGCGAGCTGCCCGACTCCATCCGCGCGCGCGCCGCGGCCGTGCGCGACGCGGGCGGGCTGGCCGAGCTGACGCGCCTCATGGCCGAGCTGCCCGAGCTGCTGCAGCGCAACCGGGACATCCTGGACGAGGTACAGCGCCGGCGCCGTCCGCGAGAGCGACTCGGGCCCGTTGTGTTCGCCCTTCATTCATTACTTTTGTCCGCATCTCACAGTAGGCTCGATGCTGACGTCGAAGCAGACGGACCGCGCCTACGTTTTCGCTTGATGCGACGACTTTGAATTTGAAATTCGAACGGAGTTTCTCTTGTTCTTGGGGGTACAAATTAAAATACCTTAAAACGGTGTAAAGGTGTACACCTTTACACCGTTTTAAGGTATTTTAATTTGACGTGCTTTCCTGATGTCCAGGCCGTGGCCTGGCCTGGCTGTCGGCCGAGGAGCCTGGTGACGTCGAGCGACGTAAAGGGTCCTTTGCGGGTCCATCTGGTGAGATCCTCCCGTTTATTTCAGGGATTTGCTTTCGAAGCTGTATGTGGCTGTTTTAATTTGTTAATTTTGAAGCCACGCCTGAATTCTACATGATTTTAAGCTATCAATATAGGACAATTATTTCATATTAACTTGGAGTAATCGTAACCTAACGAAAAAGCGTTATCCATGCGACTTTTTTTACACATAATAGAAAGAGACGAACAGAAAGTTAGTTTTCGAGGGTGCTGATGGCAATAGTGAGGTCAAAATAAAAATGTCCCGGCAGGAACGAAGTTCAAAATAATATCCAAAGTTGTTGGCAAACGTTGTTTTGCCATATAAATTATTTCTAGCTGCCTGGCGCTTCTTCGTTCGTGTGGTGTCCTACCCCCTACCCTACCCCTACCCTACTCCTACCCTACTCCTACACTACTCCTACCCTACTCCTACACTACCCCTACACTACTCCTACCCTACTCCTACACTACCCCTACCCTACTCCTACCCTACTCCTACACTACTCCTACCCTACTCCTACACTACCCTACTCCTACCCTACTCCTACACTACTCCTACCCTACTCCTACACTACTCCTACCCTACTTCTACACTACTCCTACCTTACTCCTACACTACTCCAACCCTACTCCTATGTAAAACGCTGATTGATTGATAGAACCTAGCGGACCCGGCAGACGTCATCCCACCCGAAAAAGCAGCGCCACCTGTCGGGTCAAGAAAATTATTATCCAATTTGGTGCAGCCGATCGCCATTTATGGGCGTACATACATTTCGAAGATCCTATTTATTTATATATGTCGGAGAAGGTATGTCTGTCTCTCGTTAGATGTCCAATGTTTCTATCATCCCGGGAGCTCTGCTCACTCCGGTCTTGTCGCTCTCGTCCACCTCCACGAACTCAGGCTAGACTCTGTCCAGCGCCACGAGATGGCGCTGGCGTTCCGAATAGTCAAACGAATGACTCCGACATATAGATTTCGTCAGTTTTCAATTGTCCTCTGTCCCCTGGCCCCATACGTTTTTATTAATATAACATTGTACCGAATTACCAAAACTGCCTTGAACAATTTATCCGTTTCCTAGCTTGTAAGTAAAGTTTGTATACCCACGCGCTCTATATTCACCCGCAGCACAACAAAAAACTATTCCGAACTCTTAAGTTTGTATAACAATATAATTATATTTCTACAGATAAACAAAGAGCTCATAAATTTCAGGCGGTACGCTCCCCTGTCCAGTGCAGCTATATTGGTCGGGTAGTGCAACGGTATTGGCGGCAGTATCGCAGCAAAACTGCTTTTCAGTCAGACTATGCTGTAGTGAAAATATTGCCGGACTATACATTTTCTGAAATAAAAATGTTGCCGTACTCGAAAATATTGCATTGTGAAAATGTATTGTCCGTTTGGGAGCGCCTTCACACACTCGCTTTTGTATAAACACGAGTGGAAGGCGCTCCGCATTCAGGTCGCGGCGGTGCCTCCCTCGCCACCGCCGCGTACTGCAGCGCCTCCCTCGCCACCGCCGCGTACTGCAGCGCCTCCCTCGCCACCGCCGCGTACTGCAGCGCCTCCCTCGCCACCGCCGCGTACTGCAGCAGCCGCTCTGTGCAGGCCGAGCGCATGCTGCGCGAGGAGGCCGAGGCCGACGCGGCGCTGCGCACGCAGTTCGGCGCGCGCTGGTCGCGCACGGACTCCGCCAAGCTCACCGAGGCCTTCCGCACCAACGCCGACAAGTACCGCCAGATCATCGACAACGCCGTGCGCGCCGACAACATCGTGCAGCAGAAGTTCGCGCAGCACCGCGACAACATCGCGCTGCTCAGCGGCAGCGAGGGCGACATCACGGCCGAAGTGCCCGACGAGCCCGGCGAGCCCGCCCGGGCCGACGCCGCGGGCGACGCCGCCGCCGTGCGCCGCCTGCGCGCGCTCATGGACGACGTGGAGGCGCTGAAGGCCGAGCGCGACGCCATCGAGGCCGAGCTCAAGGACACCACCGTGGACCTGCGCGAGCGCTTCCTGAGCGCGCTGGCGGCCGACGGCGCCGTGGACGAGCCCGCGCTGTCGGCCGGCGCGCTGGGGGCCGCGCTGGCGCCGCTGCAGGCCCGGGCCGGCGCCACGCTGGCGCGCCAGGCCGCGCTGCTGGGCGACGTGCAGGCCGCGCACGCCGCGCTCATGGCGGCGCGCGGCGGGGCCAGCGGCCGCGACGCCGCGCTGGGCCAGCTGTGCGCCGCCGCCGACGCCTTCCAGGAGCTCACCGCCAACCTCAACGAGGGCATCAAGTTCTACAACGACCTCACGCAGGTAGGCCGCGCCCCGCCGCGCCCGCAAGCCGCGCGCGCCCGCCCGCTGACCGCGCCTCCCTTGCGTGTTGCAGTTGCTGGTGGCGTTCCAGAACAAGGTGTCTGACTTCTGCTTCGCGCGCAAGACGGAGAAGGACGAGCTGCTGAAGGACCTCACGCAGGAGGCGTCGCGCGGCTCCGTGCGGCCTGCGCCCGCGCCGCCGCAGCACCACGCCGGCACCAGCGAGGTATGTACCGCGCGACTACTTCAACCGCATAGTTCAGACACGCCCCCGACGCGAGCTGAACGCACCGACCGCTGCGCTCGGTAGTGCCCGCAACTTTAAATCGAAATAAGAAAGTTGGTTGAACGGTCACGATTAAAAAGTGTCACAACGATGATATGAATAATGGTAAAAGTAAGAATGCAGACAGAATGATTGTATCTTTATTTGGCCTTTTTTCATATTTTCAACAAGAGAGAAGAGTGTTTTCAAAATCTATGAATACAGATCAAAATGCCTCACACAGTTAACAACTTGGACAGTCTTCCAAGACAGTTTTCGTGTAGCTACAACGGTTAAGGCACCAGTACCTTTTTTTTCGCACTGAGAAATGCTTTATGCATCCCCGTCTCGCGGGGGACGAGACGGGGTATGTGGAACTCCCTGTCGGAATGACAGTATACCCACTAAAACTCAGCGGTGTTCCCACATCGCCGTGATGGGAGGGCCATGGGAAACAGGCATAGCCTTTACTTCCACAGCCCTCCCGGCGCACCCCGCCCCGCATGCCCCCCGGGCTGGGGGGCTACGGGAATGGCCGAGAACAGCTGGCCATTCCCGTCCCACACTTGTGGAGGCCTGTGCGATGCAGGCAACGGTGCCCCCGGTTGCCTGCTGGCCCCCACGCCCGCCTAGCTGCCGGGCCCCAGGTTGGGGGAGCTGCGGCCACAGAGGATAGGGAGAGCGGCAACGTAACACCGACACTCCTCTCCCGCCGCGGCCTCCAATCCTCAGCCGCGACGTCTCCCACACGGGGGACACCGCGGCCCGCCTCAGGTAGGTTGCGATGTCGCCCAAGCGGCACCGCAACCTACCCGCCGGCCGCTACGTCGTCGGCTTCTCCGCCAAGCCTTGACGAGCGGCCCCCGCTGGGGCTCCTCTTCGCTTCACCGTGGTACCCCATACGGCTACTAAGCCCCCCCGCCTCGACAATGCGGGAACCCACCGGGGGGGAAGGTACCAGTACCTGCCCCATCTCAAAAACCCACCCTATACATATTTTCAGCGAATGTAAGTGGCACCTTTTTAACAGGTGTAGTAATATCAATTGTATACAAGTTTCATAGTAGACTGACGCGGTTAGACCGACTTCATTATTGTATAAAATAGTTGCGGTAACATATTGTTATGTCTATATTATGCGATCGTTAAGTGTTTATTAACGCTGGTATGTCCCCACCACCGTTAGTCGCAGTTAAACAGTCTTGAAACAAACAAGCGACCAAACACCAACCATAAACTCAAGAACACATACATATTTTTCTTAACATATTCATATTCAAATCCTGAATTTCATTGTTAACATTCCGTCGAGTCAGCTGCTATGTCATATGTCAAAATCTTGTCAAGCAGAGTGATTAATGTGTTATCGTTATTTCTATGTAACAACTTTTGAAATTCTCTCCCGATACCATGTGTCGTGTGAGCCCCCATCAGTCGACAGTCCCGAAGTCCACTAAGGGCTAATTTTTCCATCGCCAGATAAGTTTTATTCGTAGAATAAAATGCACGTTTGACAGTTTTTGTATGAAGTAACTGTCAAAATTTCAAAATTATTCCTCGAATTAAAGTTATCAGATGATTGAAAAATCAGCCATTAATGATAAATGATTTTATTTTGTAAGCAGGGTTGTACAATCACTGTTACACGTCAATCATTTTTTAAAAACTAGATGAGGTCGGCGTTTCCTGTCTGACTACTCTGAGAAGAAGGACGAAACAAACTCAGAGGTCACAGTCTCTTTTAAAGTCCAGACATAATCTTGGTCAGATCAATTATGAAGACCATGTAGATCTATGTCTGAGATGGTCTTTTGAGGAAAGAACCACACAGATTGAGAGGACCTGCCCAGTCAGTGCACGCATTTATCAGAAATCGTGCAACTCAACTCAAAACATAACGAGCTCATCGATTCGACGAACAATAATAAAGAGGTAGGTAGGTAGGTAACAATACTAATACTACTTGGGTAGGCCACATAAATTACTCAAACTGCCAGACCATGACAATAAGTAACAGAACAGATAGAAAAATAAAAATACTTAAACAAAGTAAATAAAATGACCCACATAGTCTTCACATTCACAATAATCTATACTTATAATAAATCTGTAGAAGTGAAAATTCTGTACATTGAAAATATCAAAAAAAATAAATGGCAGGGGGTGTTACTAGACCGACACCGAACCCAAAAATGTGATTAAAAAAATTTTTGTCTGTCTGTCTGTCTGTTTGTTCAGGCATCACGCAAAAACTACCGGTTCGATTACGTTGAAACTTGGTATAATTATTCTTTAATATCCTGGGCACCACACTGGGTACTTTTTATCCCGGAAAAGTATATACAATAAAAAACAAACTTAATTTTGCGGTTCGATCCCTAGACCCGATTACTGCACGAACCGCAAATAATAAGTTTGTCGTAGGTTAAGTCACCCGCAATGGAGTTCATTTTTATTCCTTTTAGTTTTTAGAGTTATTTAGGTTTATTTTTATATAAGTTGTAGGTATAGATTTTAATTTTAAAGTATAGGTAGTATATTTGATAGTGTACGTAGTGACCGTAGGTTATTTTATAATACTGTTAGGTAGGATTAGTCATTCGTATAGATATTAGTTTTTAGGGATTTTGCTTATTTATTGAGTTTAGATTAGTTATCATCAGAAATAGGTTTATTTAGGTAGGTAGGTATTTAATTTTCTGTTATTGAGTTTTTTTTTTAATTAGGTAGGTACTTAGGTAAAGATATCATATAGGTACCCTCTTAATCACCACTAATAAGACACAATTAGTTTTCTATTGTAATTAGCCACAAAGGGCCCGCGAGATAGATGGCATTCTGGGGAAGCACATAGGTACATTTTATCCTGTTAGCACGTTCCCGTGGGATAATTTCCGACGTCCACGCGGGCGTAGCCGCGGGCAGAAGCTAGTTAAAATAATAAAATACTTTACAAAGTAAGCAAATTGATTAATGTCAAAGTGTATACAACGTGTCCCAGAAATTAAAGTCAAGCCGAAAACGGGCAATAGGCCAAGTCGTGACAATTATTAGAAAAATATAAAAAAAATCTTGGTCATGTACTTTTCAAATTTTAGGCATTCAAAAATAAATCTCAAAAAGTGACACCCTGTGATGATCTTTCAAGTCCTGTGACTACAAATATTAACATTTCGTCAGTTTTTTTTTCTGTGACGTAACCATGAATAACCCTTCTATAAATTACAGTTAAAAGTTAAAACATAACTACCTCGGTTTTAAATAAAATGTTAGATTTATGTCCCAACATCGAATTCAAAATTATTACATCACCCAACTTTAACCGCCTGTAGTGTAAAAAAAAATGTACTACACTATTTTGCCATGTAACTTTAAAAGATGGCGCGTTTCGTTTGGATTCCAAAATGGTATGCCTTTTACTAATTGCTACTTGTTAATTGAGGAAAAACATTTTTTTTTTTAAGAAGCCGGATTTCATACAAGTTCGATTGAGACGAAGAGTGACGTTATTTGACTAGTGCGAGCGAGACAGATGGTGACGCTACTTTGTTAAGTGTGAGTGAGATAGATAGTAACGCTACTTTTATCTAAAAGCAAGACGGATTGACACATCATTTCGTCTGTGTGAGTGAACCAGATAGAGACGCCACTCTGGAGAAACAGGGATGTGTTAGTTAAATTGTGCAATACTGCAGTACTTTACGCTCTTTCGTTTACTACGCATCTTTCTGTATTTGTATTGACTTCGTACTTACAACTGTGGCTTTGTTTACTGGACTTGATTTGCATTGTGATTTGGATTTATCTGCACTGTTTCTGACGACCCCGGACTTGTTTTAATCGTAATCCCGTGTTTTGTGTAATGTGTTATCATGCCATCTCGATACACCGCACAGGAATACGCCAACATGCATCTCATTTATGGAGAATGCTTATGTAACGCCAATGCTGCAGCAAGAATGTATTGTGAGAGATACCCAAATGCTGAGCGTTATCCCGATCATCCAGTATTTATTAATGTGCATCGGTCATTATCAGAGGGTCGATTTCCTAGTCAAATGGTTAGCGAGGGAAGACCCGTAATGCCCTACGAGGCCGAAGTCCTGGAAGTAGTTGAAGAAGACCCAAGTATCTCAGTACGTGGAATTCAACAGAGCATAGGAGTCCCCAAAAGTACTGCACAGCGTATTAAGAAAAAACGAGTTTCACCCCTACCATGTACGACGAGTACAAACTCTGCTACCCGAGACTACCCAGAGAGAGTGCGATTTTGTCAGACGATGTTGCAGAAGCACCGTGAGGTTCCGCGATTCTTTGAAAAAATTCTATGTTCAGATGAATCAACATTCAAAAAGGACAGTTACATCATTACATGAACCTCCACATTTTGCACGAATGGCACGTGGAAAATCCAAATTTGATGCGGGAAGACAGATCGCAGTACCAGTTTAAAGTGAGCATGTGGACGGGAATTTTAATGGTAAAGTTATTAACAGTCGAAATGATGTGTCAATCCGTCTCGCTCTTAGATAAAAGTAGCGTCACTATCTATCTCGCTCACACTTAACAAAGTAGCGTCACCATCTGTCTCGCTCGCACTAGTCAAATAACGTCACTCTTCGTCTCAATCGAACTTGCATGAAATCCGGCTTCATTAAAAAAAATTGTCTTTTTCTCAATTAGGAAGAATTAGTAAGTTTCATACCATTTTGGAATCCAAACTAAACGCGCCATCTTTTAAAGTTACTTGCCAAAATAGTGTAGTACATTTTTTTTACACTACAGTTAGGTGTTGTAATAATTTAAAATTCAATGTTGGGCAAAAATCTAACATTTTATTTAAAACTGAAGTAGTTATGTTTTAACTACTGTGTTAATAACTGTAATTTACAGAAGGGTTATTCATGGTTACGTCACAGAAAAAAAAAACTGACGAAAAGTTAATATTTGTAGTCACAGGAGTTGAAAGATCATCACAGGGTGACACTTTTTGAGATTTATTTTTGGAAAAGTACATGACCAAGATTATTTTTTATATTTTTCTAATTACTGTCATGACTTGGCGTATTGCCCGTTTTCGGCTTGACGTTGATTTCTGGGACACGTTATACATAAAAAAAAAACAAAACAGAAAAAAAAAACATTCAATATGTAATAAATTGGAAGCAGCTCATTCCCAAGCCTTTTTGTCCTCGATATAATCTTTAACGATATAAAAGGCTTTCTGGCACAATTTGTGTTGGTTCCTAGTATTTATATTATGGATATCACTATTTTTTAAACAATTTTATATTGTTAAAAAAATATATAGGTATATATTGTTAAATAAAAGATTTTCATAAATATACTCAGACGGCACAGTCATTACATTAATCTCTTTAAGTTTGTCTCTGAGAGAGTGTCTCGGACTTAATTTATAAATTGATCGAACAGCTCGCTTCTGCAAAAAAAAGATATTCTGAATATCAGCGGCATTTCCGCTCAATAGAATATCTTACGACATTACACTATGAAAATAGCTAAAGTACACTAAACGGGCTGTCTCTATGTCAGTTAAATTACGAATTATAATCACAAAAGATGCCCAAGGCATTGCATTTATCTTCCCATGCATTATAAATGGTTCCCTATCCATTTGCATAAAATTTTAAGACCTAATATAACTTGGCATACTTTTGTTTGTCCTAATTATATTTTCGCATAAATTATTTACGCATAACAGCTTACGCATAATTACTAGGGATGGGCCGAAATTCGGTTCACGTTCGGTTCAACCGAAATTCGGCAGCTTGAACCGAACTTCGGCATTCGGCCGAAATTCGGTTCAGATGCCGAACATTCGGCACAAGAAAAATAATACCTACTTGCACTATTTTGACTGAAATTCAATAGAATTAAAAGTAAAATAAAATTATGTCTTTTACTCAGTCATTGGCGCCGATTCCCTTTCTAAAAAACTAAATTTAAGTTCAATGCATCTTTTTCTTTCTATTTAATTTAGAAAAGGACAGAAGATATATATTAGTTTAACCGCCCACCGCCCATTGTGTCACCCTTTATAAAATGTTTTATATTTATGTTCTGTAATTTGTATGGTGTACAATAAAGAGTATTCTATTCTATTCTATGCCTAAATATTATTATGCTAATAATCTAATGATTATTAGCATAATAATATTTAGGCATTTAATTCGCATAACGTTATGCGAATTAAATTTATGCCAAAACAAATTAGCCTTCAAGATAATTATGCCAACATAAACTGCATGCAAAAAAAATATAGCAAAGAATATTATGCGAAAAGAAAGGATCGCATTATAAATATGTCTTAAATTTTCAACTCCCAAGTTCATCATTGAACGACCTCTTGTAAAACCGAACAGTTTGCTATGTAATAATTTGTTTATTATCGAAATATTTTCTTTACTAACTATTGAGACGACGATATTCCCTAAAGTTATTGGTTATTAACATATTTGTAAGATAAGTGGTTGATGGTCTAGCTCTTATCTTTAATAGTTGTATTGACTGAGGAGACCCCACAACTTATAGACCTACAGGAATAATTTTTATTCAGTGCGCAAACTTTGACAAATTAAACTTAAATGAGTTTTATTAAACACCTATTTTTTATTTTGATAAGTCTTAGTACAAAAAAATAAAGTTATCGCTAACGAAAGATGTCTATTTTGAAATTGATTTTCTGGCCACTACGCGCCGCCCGGCGCGGCAGCGCTCGGTCGTTTTTCGTGCATAGGCGTGGGTAGATAGATATTTACGTGGGTTACATACAATGTACTGATCGCTGATTTTATCAGGTTCGAATTAGACTTTTTTAAGATTAGGCCGTGATCTGAAGTTATTTGAAGAGTAATTCCAATTTTTCCTTCATACTTTCATGGGCTTAGGACCATCAAAATGCAGAAAATAACGCATTATAATCAATTAAACTAAGGCACTTTTAAAAACTTAATACTTACATTTACCGCCAGTCGAGGTCTGCCAGACCCTAGTGCGTGATTTGGGGTCCTGAACTGACCGTGATCAAGCAGCCTCTGAGTGGCTGCTAAAATGGTCCTTTCATTAGGGACCGTGGGGTCCTTACCCCTTACCCCCTAGCATACATTCTGCGAGCTGCTCGTAGGCTTTCACCACATAATAAATAGACCCGCACCATCACATTAGAACTCACGGTTACTAAAATCCGACACACGAGTACCTACGCGCGGGTTGCGCAAAGCGCGGGCGACTAGACGCGACGTAACGACAACGCAAGCGCATGCCTTGAGCAAACTGTCGAGCGCCCGGCCGGCCGCCGCCGCCTGGCGCCACCCTGCCGCCCGGAAGGGGGTTTCACCCCCTCTGCAACATCTCTCGTAAGCCGCACGGCGCCCGCGTTCATTGATATTATTACGAATAGATAGTGTCCATATTTTGCTGATTTAAAGTCGGATAAAAAAATATAAAAAAGTTTTGAACAAATAATGGAAATGTGTTCTATTACTGATACTGAGCCACCAAAAATTTTTTGCGCATTGCTTAAAAAATATTCCTGTATATCTGTACTACCTACCTTTAGAAACATTTTTGAGAAATTAATTTTATACCAAATGCAACGATTTTTTTGAGTGCAACAATGTCAATAATTGACTTAGCAACTTCTACAGAATTACCCCACAGATCTACAGTCTTTTTTACATTTAAAGACTTTAATTATATCTCTACTGGTAATATGTTCAAAATGAAATTCCGAATCACAACCATTAACACTAACATGTCCCTGTCACCCCTAAGTCCACTAACGTGTCCCTGTTGCCCCTTAGTCCACTAACGTGTCCCTGTTGCCCCTAAGTCCAGTAACGTGTCCCGGTCGCCCCTAAGTCCACTAAAGTGTCCCTGTCGCCCCTAAGTCCACTAACGTGTCCCTGTTGCCCCTTAGTCCACTAACGTGTCCCTGTTGCCCCTAAGTCCAGTAACGTGTCCCGGTCGCCCCTAAGTCCACTAAAGTGTCCCTGTCGCCCCTAAGTCACTAACGTGTCCCTATTGCCCCTAAGTCCACTAACGTGTGCGTGTCTCCGCAGCCGGGTGCCCGGCGCGAGCCGCCCCCGCGCCCCCCGCCCCCCGCGGCCCCCGCCGGCTCCTCCGCGCCCGGCGCGCTGCCCTACCCGCAGCAACCGCAAGGTGAGTGCACGTACTGTAGTACCTGTCGCACCTGTCGCCCGGCGCGCTGCCCTACCCGCAGCAACCGCAAGGTGAGTGCACGTACTGTAGTACCTGTCGCACCTGTCGCCCGGCGCGCTGCCCTACCCGCAGCAACCGCAAGGTGAGTGCACGTACTGTAGTACCTGTCGCACCTGTCGCCCGGCGCGCTGCCCTACCCGCAGCAACCGCAAGGTGAGTGCACGTACTGTAGTACCTGTCGCACCTGTCGCCCGGCGCGCTGCCCTACCCGCAGCAACCGCAAGGTGAGTGCACGTACTGTAGTACCTGTCGCACCTGTCGCCCGGCGCGCTGCCCTACCCGCAGCAACCGCAAGGTGAGTGCACGTACTGTAGTACCTGTCGCACCTGTCGCCCGGCGCGCTGCCCTACCCGCAGCAACCGCAAGGTGAGTGCACGTACTGTAGTACCTGTCGCACCTGTCGCCCGGCGCGCTGCCCTACCCGCAGCAACCGCAAGGTGAGTGCACGTACTGTAGTACCTGTCGCACCTGTCGCCCGGCGCGCTGCCCTACCCGCAGCAACCGCAAGGTGAGTGCACGTACTGTAGTACCTGTCGCACCTGTCGCCCGGCGCGCTGCCCTACCCGCAGCAACCGCAAGGTGAGTGCACGTACTGTAGTACCTGTCGCACCTGTCGCCCGGCGCGCTGCCCTACCCGCAGCAACCGCAAGGTGAGTGCACGTACTGTAGTACCTGTCGCACCTGTCGCCCGGCGCGCTGCCCTACCCGCAGCAACCGCAAGGTGAGTGCACGTACTGTAGTACCTGTCGCACCTGTCGCCCGGCGCGCTGCCCTGAGTGAGTCCGCACGTGAGGCCTCCACTGGGCCTCGAGTAGAGCGAGCATAACGTGTGTCGTGTGCGCAGGGATGCCGGTGCCGTTCGGCGTGAGCGCGCCCTACCCGTACTACGCGGCGCCCATGCCGCAGCTGTACAACCCGTACGCCACGCTGCCCTACCCGCACCACGCGCCGCGCATGCCGCCCGCGCAGGCCTACCAGCCCTACCAGTACCCGCCCGGCGCGCAGCCCTACGGCGCGCCGCCGCCCGGCTACAACCCCTACCCGCAGTAGAGCGCGCGCGTCTGCGTCCGGCTCGAACTTGGTTAGCGCTGCGATCGTAAATAATGAAAATAACTTAAATTAAAGGCAAATCTACGAAATAAATCCCAATGAAGATTGATCACCGGGATTATGTTTATTCGGGCATTAGAAATACCGTGTGGAAAGACCAGTGCGATATCTAAAAAAAACCTGCTGAATTCTAGCTGATTTAGGCGAAACAACTAAAAAGTTCGACCAATGAGAAAGTTATGTGGCGTAAAGCTGTAAGTAACGCGTCTAAGCTTGACAAAACAAATTGGTCTACCATGTCGATGATCGCAATTGACTATTTACAAAATTTCTAATGCCTTAATAAAGATAGGCTCAGGAAATTTCTCCACTAGATTTTTTTCGCAGAAAATATTTTATTTTCCTGGGTTATATTACCCAATCAGCGGAAGCGTTTGAACGGACGAGAGACCATGCTTCGAGCCGCGGGAGGCCGTGCTAACTGCACTCATGCTCTGGTTATTTATGTTGATAGTTGATGCATTTCTTACGTCGGGTGCGTCGGCTCGTACTACGCACTCGCATCATATGAATAGCTTTATAATATCATTAATTTTTAAAAGATTTTATCAAAACAATGCATTATAACGAATTTGAGAAAAAGAGAATGTGATGTTTAATTAAATATGAAATAAATGATTAAACATTTATTATGATAATAATCTCTGTCGACGTAATAGTTTATATTAAGAGAGACAGTACGGATGTTGGCGATTAAGTAATTCTATTGAAAAGGAGTACAGGAGAATAGATAATATTTATAAGAATATGCTCGGCCATTGCAAAGGCGCTATTTGTTGATATTTAGTATTAATGAAGGTGACGTGGAAACAACACACACACTCAGTGCGCCTGTAACGTCACGCCAGCCCGCCAGGCGGGCGGGCGCACGCGCTGTTGCCTCTTAAGTATAAATCTCACTGCAAACATTACAGCAACCTCATTTGTAACTATGTAAAAAACTATATTTGTTATTATTTTCATGAAATAAAAAGTAGAAATAATTTTCTAAATAAATGTATTGTTTCTTGTTTTATTTTCACCTTTGACACTCGCTCACGCCGTACCCGATACGAGCCCCTGACCCTGGGCCATCTAACATCATTGTACCTAGTATATCTTTTTTCCCTTGAGCTGCCCCAGCAGTCTCGACATTCATAGCGATCGCTTTACGACCGAATTCGGTCGCAAAGTCCTGTCACTCCATACATTTCACCTGTCAATTCGGGACTTTGCGACCGAATTCGGTCGTAAAGCGATCGCTATGAATCTCGAGACTGCTGGGGCTGATGTCGACAATTCTGCCAGCGTCACGTTTAGACGGCAACGCGGAGGCGGGCCGTCGACTTGGCACTTTGATGTTGATCTACGGATGTTAGTCGCTGAAAAGACGAGGACAGGGGTTACAAAATAGGGTGGTAAACACCACAGAGACATACAATACATATTGACATAATTATTACGGACCAATACAATTTAGGGCTAGTTTTTCAATCATCGATAACTCAATTCAAATTCATTTATTGTTTGCTACAGGTGAAAAAGCAGTTCTTACCATGATAATACAACGATCGCTGTAACATACCCATAGGGCGTACAATATCTAGTAGTCATTTAAAATTCATTTTATCATTATTTATGTCAAAATACATTATTATCAATTAATATTACTCATGCCTAAATACACAATAACTAATTAATACTATCACTCATGTCAATATACATTAATTTTATCATTCATTTAAATATATATTATCATTAAATATAAATGTAAAAATACACATAAACCAATTTTAATTTAATATTCACATACTTTATATCAATGTTTTTATGTTGATATCTTTATCATCTAAGAAGTCATTGATCGAGTAGTATGTTTTACCTATTAAAAAATCTTTGAGTTTAGCTTTAAAAATATTCAGTTCTTCAATGCTTTTTATACTATTTGGTACTCTGTTATAAATTTTTATCCCTATACCAAATATACTCTTTTTAAATTTAACTGTGCTACATTTAATAACATTCAATTCATTTTTATGTCGCGTACTTCTTAATGTTTTATAATTGCCAATATTGCGTTTTATCATCACCGCAGCCTCATAAATATATATTGACGGAAGAGTTAAGATTCTCAAACTAGAAAATACTGCTCTACACGTCTCAGTTTGTTTAAGTCCACATATACTTCTAATACATTTTTTTTGCGCTTTAAACGCAGATTCCCTGTTGGGAGAATTACCCCAAAAAAGGACACCATATTTGAGCACAGAACCCACGTATGCATGGTAGGCGCTTAGTAATGCACTTTCGTGTACAATCTTTCGTAGCATATAAAGTGCATAAGAGGACTGATGCAATTTTTTGCAGACATCATTGACTTGCATTTTCCAGTTCAGCCCAGAGTCAATGTGAATGCCTAGAAATTTTGTGTTGTTAACTTCTTTCAATGTTTCGTTTTTATAGTTAATGTGAATTTTTGTTGTTTTTGAGTTTTTATTATAGAAAGTCATGTAGCTTGTCTTTTCTATATTTATTTTTAGTTTGTTTACATTCAGCCAGTTTATTATATCTTTAAGTGATTTGTTAATATTTGTTTCATGGTCATCTTGTTGGCCTTTAGTAAAAATAGCTGTGCTATCATCTGCGAACAGTATTAGTTCCTGTTTTATGGATTTGGGTAAATCGTTAACGTAAATTATGAACAAAAGTGGTCCCAATATACTTCCCTGGGGCACTCCATGTTGAACAATTCTGGAATAATTCGACTTATATGTGTGTTCATAATTTGTGCCATTTGTTATTCTAGTTATTTGCGTTACTTGTAATCTGCTAAATATGATTTTAAAAGATTTAATGCAACTCCTCTTACCCCATATTTTTCTAATTTATTAAGAAGTATTTGATGGTCCACACAATCAAATGCCCTTGTCAAGTCCATGTAGATCGCAGTTACTTGTTGTTTTTTATCAAGTCCTGGTGGCCTACCGCGAGTTCTTAACGCGATTCAATTTACGCTCAGGGATCGAGATGGCGCTAGACGACTTGTATAGCTCTGTCTCTTTCCAACAGCCTAAACTGGATCGCGTTAAGAGCTCGTGGTAAGGCCTCTGTCATTACTTGTTTTAAAAATTTAAAGAGAGCGGTACTTGTAGACCTACCCTTTCGAAACCCGAATTTCTCATTTGCAAATATGTTATTATTTTCAAAGTAATTGTACAAGTTATTATAGATAACCTTTTCAAAAATTTATTCAAGGAATCATTTTGTAATTTTGACAGTTATTTCATACAAAAACTGAAACGTCAATTTTATTCCTCGCATAAAAGTTATCTGGCGATGGAAAAATTAGCCATTAATATCATTTTCGTCTAAAAAATTGTTACAATTTTAATCATTTTGGGAGAGTAGTGGGATAAAGGGAATGGAATTTGGGAGAGGAATGTTACCTTTGGAAATGTTTCGATAGAGGTCGAAGGATTTGGTGTTCATGGAGCAGGAGAAAAAATATGGTAAATGTGGTCTTGCGGAGGGTAGGTACCTACACCTAGCCTCCGCAAGACCACATTTACACAGGGTACTGTCCCTAACATGGATCTTATTCAGAACACTAGGGTACAAAAATGTGTCTTAGTCTGCAATACGACGAAACAGCTCTTTTGGATATTTAAAAACGCAGCTATACAACCCGACATTCAGTGGAAGCTGGATGTCGGGCTGTACACCTGCGTAGTAGACACCCTTGGCTTTTGAGGTCCCATTCCACGCGTCGAATAACTTAGGCTTGGCACCATTCCGCTAATCGTAGTTATGAGCTCTGCGTATGAGCTAACGAATCGGCGCACTCATTGCCAATACCTACCCGAGTGACCAGGGATTCAGGCTTTCTCGATGTCCTAGCCGTTTTGGGAACAGTCAAATATGACAAGCTCTTAATTTCTAAAACGATTTTGTTACCGATTTTATAAATGATGAATTGTAATATTTCCTTCATTTTATCTCATTTATTATGTAAGTAAATAATTTTAGACTTAGCTGATTCATGATCTCATTTTGAATGTAAGTACCTAGATTCTAAATTATCTGTAATTTCAAAAAGACTGGTTGACACTTGCCATGACCCAAGGGCTGGCTTTTACCTTGGCCAGAGGCTAAGCATTGCCATACAACGTGGCAATGCCGCCAGTGTCTTGGGTACTTTACCAGTCGACAGCGATGGCGATGAATTTTTCGACGCTATATTTTAGTTTGTAGTTTTATTTAATTTAGGGTATTATTTTGTTATTTTAGTGTTATCTTGTATATAATATGTGATGATTTGATTAAATAAAATATGTTTTCTGTAAGTTAAACACTATATTTTTGTATACCAACAGGCAGAATGTACTGGGAATATTTATGAAACTAACACCATTATTGTAACACCTGCATTCTATACAAATAAATAAATTATTATTATTATTAAATAGCGTATTTATGACCTCTTACTGGTCTCTATTTTGTTGTTCATAAATTATTTTAATCGACTCTGGGTTTTTTTTGGGCACTTGTGTCCGATTTAAGTGAGTCGAAAGCTGCCACAATCCGAGTTCTGACTTCGATTTCCGAATCGCACTCTCTTTTATAAACTATTCCTGATTGGAATACGACATTGTTCGCGAAACGATAGCGCATGATACGTACGGACGTCCGATCGAAAGCTATCTCCGCGAAAAACTGGCAACAACTGGCAACAAGTAACATTATCAAGTAGCGCGCCGGTAGGCAACCAGTCGACATCAAAGAGTCGGCGACTAGTTTTAAAAGAGTGCCTACAGCGCGGTAGTGTAGGGCGGTGTTCTTTGAAAAAAAATAGGTAAAAATAAAAAGATTTCGCCGGCGGGTGGTATTGGCAACTTATGAAAATTTGTGCCATATTCAGTGTTAAATTTAGCATGGATTACAAAAAAAAAATCAATAACTTTTGGTTTTTACGAGTTACATTTTTATAACAATTTTTTCTAGTACGTATGTTGAACCAGAAATACGCCTTTATTGGATCGGACAGGGTTTTTGGTACATATTGTATAGTAGTAGGGTTGGCAACCCTAGCTGCGAGTGTGTAAATGATAACTAATTATTATTATAATTCGGTGGTTTTGTGGTCCCAAGCGCTGCTGCTGATTTGGATTTCATTGAGTCTCAGGTGTTATTAGGTTTTTTTCATAAGAACCCAGAGTTAGGATGTGTGCCTGGTTGCTGGCAATGGATCTCTAGACTGGCAGAATGTATATTTACTTTACTAGGTTACCTAGCGTTGCCAGGCGTCCGGATAAAGCCGGACATAGGTAGGCTTTTAGATTGCGTGTCCGGCCAAAATAAACGGTGTTTGGCTTGTCCGGCTTTTATTAGGCTTTTTACATTTCGCAAACGAGCGAGCGCCAATGACTGATTATGACAATAATCAAAAAAGCTTGATTTTACATATGCACTTACAATTTTTTTGTCGTACTTATTAATACTGAGACACAAAATCCTCAATAATGTAGGGTGTCCGGCCAAACTGGCTGGTCTGTCCGGCTATTAGGTTTGGCGACCGGCCCCAAGTCTGCTAATTTACAAATGCTTCAATTGAATCTCAATTGCATCTCGATTAGGGTTACCATATGACAGGCGTTTGCCGCATTTGACAGGCATTTTAAGGTTTATACAGGCGTGCGGCCGGCATTGGTCTGAGGCAGGCATTTTTAAATTTAGCGCCCGCGCGCGCATCGCGCTTGCATAAATGCAAGCAAAGAACTGTTAAAAAAAATAATATCCTCTGACAAATATCAGTAATAAATATCCTTCTTCATTATTATCTGTTGACTTTTACTTATTACCTTACAGCGTTTTGCTTTAGACAGGCATTTTTCTGAAAATTCAGGCATTTTAGGTACCATAGACAGGCATCCCTCTATTTACATATGGTAACCCTAATCTCGATTGAATAGTTTGGCACATTTGGTATTCTACTACTTATTTAAAACCAATGGTGTTCCATTGACATATCATCGAACTGCCACTCAATCGCCATTGAACAATTTGCTATTCTGCTCTTCAATCGTGTCACAGTTGTGTCTCGATCTTACAATTATTGGTAGTCCGCTCGTTATTTGACATTTATGTGAATCGTCTCTCAATGACAATCTTACCATTGAAGTACAATTCAACAACGATAGATCGTCACGCGTAGCGTTTGAATTGTTGTATAATTGTTTTAATTTAAAATAATAATGAGGCCATCATCAAGTTTACGTTGGCGAATTTTGGCTTTAGCCAATTCTAATGATCGCCTTCGACGACAACGATATTAGAATTGGCTCGGCAACGTCGCAAATCCCGAGCTACAATGAGGTGGTGCTTAGATATAAATTGTCTAAGTATTGAATAGGTAACTATTCTATTTTAAGTAAATACAATTTTTGTAATATCAAATTGAAATATTAAATAATTGCAGTCAACGAATTTGAATTAAATTTAACAAAGATTTTAAGTACTTACTTATTTAATTTGTCATTTTGCAAATACTCGTTTTTAACTTTTAAAAACTTTTTACAAGTACTGTACAGAAAAATTTAAAACACAATCAACAGTCACTTGATATTTTGACAAGTTGGTTGAATTGAAAGTTACATTTACGTGACAGCAACAATTTTTTTACTTTGGCAACACAGTCCCCGTATTATAAGTGTTTTTTACAACATTTGGTCTTATTCTATCGAGAAGGCATTTCATTATAGACAATATATTTATTATGAGTCGTAATTCAATCACAGAAATGAAAAAAAAAACCTTTATTTAAAATAAATTATAACTCATTCATTCATTCAGTGTCGTGGTAGATTTTAATAGGCAACACCGCGAAATATTCAACTGATACCATTGCAATCCAATTACGATTCTATTACAATTCAATTGACACCACATTTAAGTTTTAGCAGAATACGCATTTTGTCACAATGATAATTGAATTATAATTGACTCTCGATTGAATCGTAATAGTGAGACATTTCATTGAAATTAGCAGACTTGGGGCCCAGGCGCGGTCGCAGCCCAAGTTTTGGGGGGGGGGGGGGGGGGTAATCATGGGTGCCGAGGAATATTAATAAGGAAGGTACATCTCCTCGTTGGTCTAGTGGTCGCCGCGTTACTGCTGAGCATGAGGTCCTGGGTTCAATTCCTAGGTTGGGTACAGTGTTGTTAGGTTTTTCCATCAGAAATTTCTCAGAAGCAGCCTGGAGTCTGGATTTATGCGTGGTTGGTGGCAGGAGGCTCACCCCTATGACATGGACTTAAACATAACTGGCGAAATGGGGTATAAGTACTACATGAAGGTACCTACACCCCTGCCTAATCCTTCGGGGACTAAAGATTACGTAGGGTGGGAAGAGCGAGCGTAGCGAGCTCGAAAATTTTAACAACCCGCCTCGGTTTGGTTTTATATTTTCAAGCAGAAATAGGAGTTACATTGTCGACTTATCTAGGCAAGCCCAAGCAACTACGAGAATGCAGAATTCAAGAGCGAGCGAAGCGAGCTCGAAAATTTTGCACACTCTCGAATAGGTTCGATTTCCTTTTGATCATTCCAAAAGGAGTAGGAATTACTTTCTTTGTCAACTAATGAAGAAAAGCTCAAGAACAAACAGAATGTGAGCGAGCGAAGCAAGCCCACCCTACGTAAGGGTGGGAAGAGCGAGCGATGCCAGCTCGAAAGTTTTAACAACCCGCCTCGGTTTGGTTTTATGTTTTCAAGCAGAAATAGGAGTTTCATTGTCGACTTATCCAGGCAATCCCAAGCGACATCGAAAATTTTGCACACTCGGATAGGTTCGATTTTCTTTTGATCATTCCAAAAGGAGTAGGAATTACTTGCTTTGTCAACTTATGAGTTGCCATATATCTTTTTGCCAAATCAGAAGTTCAGTGGTTTAGGTGTTCAAATCCTCCTCTTAAAAAACGAATTGGCCCTTTTTGCCCCGTCAGGGGTCAATTTATTAATTATTTTCTGTCAAAAGTATTAATACGGAGTTTCGAGTTAATTGGACCGCGCATTCAATTACTTCCATACAAACTTCACACCCCTATATCCCCCTTTGAGGGGTAGTTTTGAAAAACTTATAATAGTAAACTTTATTACTTACTTATTCTTGCCAAGTTTCAAGTTTATTAACTTAATGAAGAAGATTTTTCATATAAACTGTATCCCCACTTTTCATCCACACAGGGGTGGAGTTTAAAAAAAACATTTGGGACATATTCATAACTTGACTCAAGATTATTTATACTAATTTTCGAGTTAATCAAGCCATGCAGTAAAATCCTCCCCTGTAAAATTGACTACCCCTTTTCAACCCGTTAGGGGTAGATTTTCGAAAAACCCTGATACATGTTATTCTTTGTTTTTGGTCTTTTTTTTTTCAGGATAGGAAATCATCAAATGACCCCTCCCGCTCTGGGTGAAGCGGAAGGGAGTGTCACTCTTACTGACTAAAACCCACCCGTGTTCCTTCCTTAGCCGTTTATGTTCCAGGGCAGCGGTAACCCTTTCGGACGATCCCGCTACCCTGGCAGGCTTCGGCGCTATCGGGCCCCGTCACTCGTGCTGACATCTCTTTGAGGCGCGCGTCGAACACATACACGCCGTCCGGCACGGGCCTGGTCCTGATCGGACGGTGAGTTACCCATTACTCTCTCTCTCTCTCTCTTAGAGTTAAAAAAATAATTTGGGATGTATTCATAACTTGACTAAGATTATTTATCCTCAGTAAAATCCTCCCCTGTAAAATGTACTACCCCTTTTCAACCCGTTAGGGGTAGTTTTTCGAAAAACCCTGATACATGTTATTCTTTGTTTTTGGTCTTAAGTATAAACACTGAGTGTCGAGTTAATCGGACCGCGCATTCAAATTCTTTCAAAAAAACTTCAACACCCCTATGTCCCCCTTTGAGGGGTAGTTTTGAAAAACCCATAATGATAAACTTCAGGGGTGGAATTTAAAAAAATCGTTTGGGATGTATAATTCATAATTTGATTCAAAGATTATTTATACTAATTTTCGAGTTAATCAAGCCATGCAGTAAAATCCTCCCCTGTAAAATTGACTACCCCTTTTCAACCCGTCAAGGGTAATTTTCGAAAAACTAGGGGAGTTTTCGAATACAGCTTCATCTCTTTCGCACGCACGGTAACCAGACGCGTGCTGCCGCGATCTGCGATTCCTGCGGGCGAGCGGGCGCGTATTTTGAACTATGCCTACGCGCCTCGTGAATAATAAATGTTCGTGCAGCACGTCTCACTCCGCGCTCTGGGTATCGGTCGAGTTGATATGGCCATGAAATTTCTGTACTTGTACTATTATTTATTCCGTGGTCAAAGTTAAGTAAATGATGAGTTGTCCATTCGTCTGTAAAGTGTGAATTTGGCCGCCCCCTGAACTTGCCGCCCGGGGTATAGGCCCCGGCTTGCCCCCCCCTAGATCCGGGGCTGCTAGGTACCACCACTTAAAAAGCTAGTTTTCAAAAATTCTTTACAATCTTAATCATTTGTAACGTTTCATACGACGGTACTCGTTCGTTAGAGCGTACGGTTCTCTGAACTTACGAATAGTGAACAGCGGACTCCAGAGGCGCGGCTGATTACATAAAAATAACAACTGTCAATCCACACTAAGTAGGAAAAGATTACAATTCATGAATTGTCAAGGTGTAAACAGGTGTAAGCTAAATAACACGATTGCTTAAACATATGTTACAATTAGTTTTTTGTAGTTAACGAGACCTTGATGATTGAACAGGCTATACATAATGTATGAACGCTACATCTATAATAGTGTACAGTTAGAGCATGCAGATGCTTGTGCTACAGATAAACTCAAAGAAATAAATTAAACAAACATTGTTATCACATAATGTTGCTATTTATTAAATTATACAATCTATAGTTCGCGATTACACTTGATTACGTTAGCACTAGTCTAGTACTTGGGCGCGGGCGACTCCTCCTTCGAGTAGTCTCTGATGGGCGAGTAGAACTGAAACAACACAAACACCACTACATGTATCATTGTCACCTCACTACGATACATAAATGCGATGCTTTGTGTGATACACATATTTGCGATAGGTGTCTAATTGGATGCTACAAAAAACAGTTGATGGCAATAGGCTCGTGTACGTTACCCCGGCAGGGAAGTAGCTCCCAGAGTGAAATGAGTGCAACGTATAATTAGTGCGTAATCTGCTGTAAATGTGCGCCACATAAAACATTTGTGCGCTTTGGAAAAAAACGATTCTTGCTGGAGTAACGTTCTTCCAGCAGGAAAATTCTAAACGAATGATCGGAGAGAGAAATATTGTATATGGGCAGATACCTTATATTTGTGCAAAAATGTGCGCCGAAAATATAATTAGTGCGATAATTATACGTTCCACTCATATCACTTTAGGAGCTACTTTCCTGCTGGGGTAACGTACACCATAGGCTCGCCCCCTTTGTAATGGGACTTAAATGTAAATGGCAGAATGTGGATGTTGTATAATATACAACATCCACATTCTGCCATTTATATTTTATTATAATACCTATTATATTATAATAGGTACAGGTACCCTGCCTCCTGCCTAGCCCTCCAGGGATTACAGGCGTGATGTTATGTTTGTTGTGAACTTATTGCTTGGTGCAGTTGGTTGGTTATGAGCTGTCCCGTCAAACAGAATATTTTCCTTAGTATTTGCCACTAAACTTGTTAGTTAAGTGACAGTTACAACAACACAACTACACACACACACTACACATACACACTACACATACTACAATACATACATATCAATATACAGAATGAATTTTTGACGCCAAAAAAAAAAAGGTGGTCGTACTTAGCCAAATTAGAAACTGAGGAATAGCGAAAAGTGCTCAAGGAGTCTCATACTTGATTTTGATGAAAACTAAAACTTCATAATTGGTTTAAAAAAAAAAACAATATTTCTAGCCAGGAATCAAACCCGTTGATTACGATAAAAAAAAAAACACCGTATTATTACACCATTCAATAGTGTCCCTAATAAGGATCAAATTCTGGGAAGTAATGGCATACGGCAAACTAAAGAAAAGAGCTTTGTAGATAGAAAAGAGCTCATTTTTAACAAAATACATTTTTTTTTAGTTTTATTATGTTACTTACCTATTAATAAAAATATTGAGCATCATTTCGAACAAGGTACAGGTAAAGTAGGTATGAATACTTTAAAATAAGAAGCGGTTTATTAAAACTAACAGTTTCCTTAAGTTTGGCGCATGTCATTACTTCCCAGAATTCGATACTTATTATTGACACTATCGAATAGTGTAATAATAGAGTTTTTTTTTTCAAAATCAATGAGACCAATTCCTGGCTAGAAATATTGATTTTGCAAAAATCCAATGATACAGTTTTAGTTTTCATACAAATCGAGCCCGAAACCCTTTGAGTACTTTTCGCTATTAAATGATAATATATATTATTATTATATAATGATATTTTATTTTGTATGTAAGTTGACGTGTATAAGTGTATGTAAAAACCTTTGTACAAACACTTTAACACATCAATCATATTTTAAATTGAGATAATGTTGCCGTTGTGTGTATGTAATTGATTGTTGTGTATTCCTCAGTTTCGGATTTGGCCTTCCACACACACTTGAAAAATTCACCCTGTATAGATTTTTAGGTTAGCCAACTAATCTTTACTTAATTATATGAATGCAGGAATGCTGCAGTGGCACCATATGTTATTAGAAAATACCCACTAATAGAGTTTATTTGTACTACAGTAGAATCAGTTTATTATGACTCCGCCTATATTGACCAATCGATTATTATGACGTAATTACACTACGAAGTTTGGTTTTCATATAAAATTCTTTATAAAAAAAGTCGGACATAATGACTTCCCTTACATGACATGTCGCTTATTATGACCCATTTTTAATAATCCATGTCCGGATATAATGACCGACATGATTCTATACACCTTCGGTAATGTTCGTTGATTCCAGACGACGTTCGGCACGTGGGTCGTTTTTGTTTTGAATCTCAGTGAGTAATTGACACAGAGGTCCTGCATTGTTTTTCGTTTGTCGTTTGTGTTTTTCATTGTATGTACTGTGAAAAAAATGTCATCTACACGCCGTAAACCATTTACGATTGAGGAGAAAGGTGCAATAATATGCAGATTAAAAAATGGAGAATCAAACTCATCTCTCGCAAAGAAATTTGGCATGGGTCATTCGACAATCTCCATGATTTTTAAAAACAAGAACTGTATTAAGCAATCGTTCAATTCAAATGTTTTGTAAACGAAGAGGCTTCGAAAATCGCAGCAAGAAAATGTTGATCAAGCATTAATTCAGTGGTTTAAAATCATGAGAAACAAAGGATTGCACTACATGCAATTTTTATTTTGATTTAATATGTATGTATACATACTATGTTTCTCTATTAAAATACTTAAGTACATATTTACCCAAAAAAGGTTTTTTTTCTATCACAAAACGCTTTGTATGACATCCGCTTATTATGACGTGTTTGTCAATTCCTTTCAATGTCATTATAAACGGATTCTACTGTATGTTTACGACGGCAGTAATAGAAACAATATCTGCACTGAACTTTTTAAGGCAATAATGTTGAACCAGGGTTATATACCTTGTACTGCTTGGCCCTGTACTCCTCCCAGGGCTCAGGGTTTGATTTCTTGTTCCAGGAGACATCGGGGTTGCGGGTGGCCAGCCTGCCTAGGTAGAACACAGCGCCTGCGCAGCCGATACCCACGCACACATACAGCGGGATCAACTGCACATACACATTAGCATGTTCATTCTTTATTTGTAAAGTTTTATAGTTCTGGCATATTCTCCAACAACATGCAGTGTTGTGGACTCGTGTCCTGGGTATTAGTATATTTTGCATAACATTATAGACAGTATCACTTTGCTACTTTAGCTATGCAAACATTAGATACAACTAAGAAAGGAAATGTTTAGTAAACTTTCCATACTACACCAACTATCAGATATCTTCAGTTTCTTTAATAAAAAAATCTTTCACTTGTATTCTAGCAAAAGCTTGCAGCTTTACCCACATGAATGCCAGAAATTCCCATAGGCACTTTCTGACATGATAATAACAATTATTACAAGAAATTAAAAAGTGTTGAACTGGCACAGGCGGCCAGTTTGTGGAAGTAATTAGTCAGTCAGGAATCAGAATTAAGTTTTGTAATAATTTGATCAGAGGAATTAGAATTCCAAGCTGCCCTGGGTGCACAGCATGTTGTTAAAATTGCTTAAGTTTGGAAATGTAAAAATAAATGAGTACAACGTCGACCCTTGTTTTACCGCTATCGATTCACATTCGATGAAAAGATAAAGAAATAGGACAAGTGACAACCAATGCACAACAGTTTGCAATCAATACTACAGTATTATGACAATGGATCTCAATTACTTTGATCAAATTCGCTGACTTTGTTTGTGTGGTTGCGATTAAAATATAAACGAAATTAAAGTAGGTAATTATTCGGATTGCTTTTCAATCCTGTAACTTGGAATAGATTTTAAAAATGGCAGCTCTATGACGTGCCGATAGACTTACTTTTCACAACATATCTTACTTGTATAACAATAGGTAACGAATTACGCCATACCTCTATTCATTTAAAAATAAATGAAAGCTTTAACAATTAAACATTTAGAACAAAAATATACATTTCTATAGGTTATTAATTATGTAAGAAGTCTACACCGAGACCGAGACGTAATGAGCGTTGATCAACAAATAACAAGTGCTACTTACAGCTTTGTGCTTTTTCAAGCTTTCAAGTGATAAACCTTGCATTTTGATGATTATTGGAATATTCAAAAATTCACAAGTATTTGCCTAGGAAGCAGAAACACAAGCAATCGATAGCTACGGTGCAGTCCCTGAAAAAATCTGACAGAGACTTTATCTTACAGCAGTTTCAATGTTACCATCCTAAAATTATAAAACGTATACTACTATTTAATAGTACTCTAGAGATTATAAAATGTATTTAAATATTTTTTCATACGTAAATAATATGTGGTATAAGACAAGATATTACGCAGATGTGGCCAATATTGAATACGTTAAACGGTAATTGAGACGTGGGTGGTATTGTTAATGACGTTAGATGGGTTAGACGTTGATGCTCCTAGGTAGCCCGCGAAATTCAAATTTTCTTACGTTTTTTGGAATTTGCTGGTCAGTACTAAGTTGTACGTTGATTAAAATATGATTCGCGGCCATAACAAATATTTATTTACAGAATTATAATCATTAGAATCAGTAATACAACTTGTAAAGTTAGCATAGTCCTAAAATGTCAAGATTTCATGAAATAGTCATTCAGTAGGATTACTTGATCTTGGAGAGTTGTTTTGATGACTTTAATAATTATAATTCTGTAAATACCTAATTGTTACGGCCGCGAATCATATTTTAATGAACGTACAACTTAGTACTGACCAGCAAATTGCAAAAAACGTAAGAAAATTTGAATTTCGCGGGCTTCCTTGGAGCATCCACTTTGTTAGCACTTTGAATAACGCATCAAACTGCGTCGAATTATAAACTGTGGAATTATATGCTGGGGAAATTGAACAGATAAATTCATCGCATTCAAGGCACAGAAAAAATGTTTACAATTATTTTGTCTTCAAGCTTAACCGAATTCTAAAAAAGGAGGAGGTTCTCAATTCGGATGTTTGTATTTTTTTTTTTTTTTTTGTTCGCGCATAACTCCGTCGCTTGCCAACCGATTTGAAAAATTATTTTTTTGTTGGAAAGCAACCAAATGGTCCCATTGAACAACAACAACAATTTCGACAAGTTCAGAGGGGCAATTCTCATAATTTTAAGAACGTTTACAGTCTGATCTCAGTCTCAATCTGTCAAAAATACCTCTAATTTCCTTACATTTTGACAACTTTTTGACATTTGTTTGTCGCCGAGATGACACTGCGACTAGATTTTGATCGTTTTAAATTACGAGAATCGGCCTTCTGATGATGAGTTTCGGAGACAGACAAGGAACTCTTCAATAAATGCCAGCAAATCAACGGCTATAGCTGCTATCGCTTGTGTATGTATTGTTTAAGCAATCACACAACATAACGTCACGCCTGTACACTAAGGGGTACGCAGGTGTTCAGTATACCACGGTACACCCTCATTTCTGTCAAAGTTGTTTTGTTATTGGGGTACCTCTAATCTTGTAAGTATATACGAATTTGTGTGTGGTAGGTACCTACAACTAAAAAGGGAAAAATAAAAACTTTTTTCCAAAAAAAAACACTACAAAGAGAAAAAATAACTTTAATTTCGGAAGTCGGTGTCAAAAAATGAAAATGCGGAACCAGCGACACCGACTTCCGAAATTAAAGTTATTTTTCTCTTTGTAGTGTTTTTTTTTTGGAAGTCGGTTGTTTTTTTTTTTAAGTATAAGTTGCTAACCCTACCATGTTTATATATTTATGAGACAGCAGTCAAAATCAAAATCAAAAGTCATTTATTCAAATTAGGCTGAGAATCAGCACTTTTCGAACGTCAAAATTACAAAAGACAGTCCCCCAAAAACGCCCGCCCTTCGCCACTTCCTAGTGCTATCGCTGGGAAGAAGAAGTGGCGGAACAAACTCCCCAGCAGCACAGCTGTCTGTTTAGTTAAAATATAGTTGCATGTATACAATACTAGGAACCTATGTTCAGTAATGAACATTACAAGAAGCTTAAATTATTTGCCATATTATGTCAGCTAGCCACGCCAATATACCAACAAATATAATAAAAACTATACGTACTCAAGCTAAAAAATAATTAATTAAAATAAAAATAAAAACTCACTACCTAAATAAAAGCCTCCAGGCATAAAGGGCGTGACAGCTTACATATTTATGCATTGCTGGGTTCGTCACATAGCTGTCACTTGCAGTCACAGATGATGAACTAGGACCATCGATGTGAAATAAATGAGTTAATACTAATAACAGTAACCTGTCAGTACCTAAGCTAATTCTGGAGAAAGAACATGAACATTGTCTTGCGTTAATTAGGGCGACCAACTATTCTTATCGTGTAAGTAGTCGTTGATGGAATAGTATGCCTTTGAACAAAGGTTGGATTTTACTTGAGCTTTAAACGCATTATTCATGTATTCATTCAAACGCAGTATTCGTGAAATAAAACATTTCGATTTAAAACATTGAAATCGAAACGTCGCAACATTGAGATTTGCGCTAATACACACAACACAGCCTTTTACACAAAAAGTTTTCTAGGCATGGCACCCAGATTAGACAATAAAATACCGAAGCCTATTAAAGCTTAATCATGCGGGATTTCAACGCACATCCAGGTGAGCGTTTTTATCGTGAGCTTTTAACTTTCTCCCTGGAACAAGACTGGACATGTGTGGATACTAGTAGGTTACAGTTAACATCTGAGACATTCACATTTATTAGTGAGGCACATGGTTGCAAACGCTGGCTGGACCATTGCATGGTTACAAGCGCAGCTTTAGATTGTATTACTAATGTATATGTTAAATACGACGTCTATTGGTCTAATCATCTCCCATTAGTCATCAACTGCAATCTAGATGTGATTAAGCAAAAGGCGTTGCCAGTGAACCCTGTTTGTAACGGAATTAAATGGGGAGGTAGGAATGCAAGTCTGTCTAGCTTACGAAAGCTTATGTAACTCTAAACTTAGGCTCATTGATTTGCATACTGAGTTACAACACTGCTGTGGCAAATATTGTAATATTACCTCTCATAGAGAGGTCATAGATAGTGTTTGTATAGAGAGGTAGTAAATATCTTATGTACGAACGCTGTCGTTACGTACGAGCAAAAGGCTTGTAAACGAAGGAAACCATTGGGGGGGGGAACAGGTATGTGAGCGAGGCTCATAGAAATGCCAGGCAGGTTTTCATTACATGGTGCAACTACGGAAAGCCTTCATCGGGTCCTGTTTATGACTCAATGGTGAAATCGCGAAAAATGTTCAAAGGAAAAGTCAAGCGGTGCCAAAACCACCAACCAGGCTAACCCCAAATTACAGGCCAATTTCACTAGCCACCAGCCCACCATCATAGCCAAGGTACAGACAGCGTGCTCAACTCGCATCTAAATAGGCATGTCAAGATTCATGATGCCCAGTTCGGTTTTCGGGCAGGGCTGTCAACGGAGACGGCCATTCTTAGTCTGAAGCACGCTGTTAAGTATTACACGGATAGACAGACACCAGTCTACGCGGTTTTCCTGGATCTATCCAAGGCATTTGACCTAGTCTCCTACGATTTAATCTGGCAGAAGCTAGGAGATACAACACTGCCGCCAGAGCTCGCATCGCCCCTCAAATACTGGTACCTACACCAAGAAACTCGGGTGAGATGGGTGGGGGAGCTTTCGGAGCCATGTAGGCCGGAGTGTGGGGTGAGACAGGGGGGACTATCCTCGCCCTTGCTCTTCGGTCTCTATGTGAATGCCTTGGTCGAGCGACTCAGCAGCATGCGCGTCGGCTGCTATGTGGATGGTGTTTGTTTTAATAATCTGAGCTACGCGGACGACATGGTGCTGCTGGCTCCCTCAATCAATGCTCTTCGACAGTTACTGGCTGTGTGTGAGTCGTACGCGGAGTCTCATGGGTTGATATACAACATCAAAAAGACAGAGTATATCGTCTTCAGGTCTGGTGTCAGATGTCCATCTACGGTCCCTCCTCTGTTCCTTAAAGGTCATCCAATAAACAGGGTGTTTAAATTTAAATATTTGGGCCATCTGGTAACAGATGATGATGATGATGACAGATGTGCTGCTGGGGAGTTTGTTCCGCCACTTCTTCTTCCCAGCGATAGCACTAGGAAGTGGTGAAGGGAGGGCGTTTTTGGGGGACTGTCTTTTGTAATTTTGACGTTCGAAAAGTGCTGATTAACAGCCTAATTTGAATAAATGACTTTTGATTTTGATATTCTGAAAGACGATTCAGATTTGGAGAGGGAGCGCAGAGCGTTGTCAGTCCGGGCGAACATGCTGGCCCGCAGGTTCTCTCGATGTGCAGTCGCAGTTAAAATAGCCCTTTTTAAGGCGTATTGCACATCACTGTACTCGGGGGCCCTGTGGTTCAGTTATACCCAAAGGGCTTACAGCGCTTTGCGTATCCAATATAACAATGCGTTCAGGATGCTTTTGCGACTTTAGCGCTTCTGCAGTGCGTCAGCGATGTTTGCCGACGCGCGCGCTGACAGTTTTGACGCAGTATGGCGAAAGAAATCAGCCTCGTTACTTCGCAGGTTGCGTGACAGTCCCAACATCATTCTGCACGCGATCGCTGCCCGGGAAGATAGTCCGCTTGTGTGGGCGTTAGCGGACCGAAGCAGATCTGTTTAAGTTATTAAGTACTAACATAGACTAAGTAAGATTGTTACTAACACAATGGACCGCATTTGTAGTCTGAATAAATAAATGATTATTATTATTTTAGGAAAACACGAGCTAAATGATTTAAAAAAATATTTAAATAACTAGCTTCTGCCCGCGGCTTCGCCCGCGTGGATGTCGGAAATTATCCCACGGGAACGTGCTAACAGGATAAAATGTACCTATGTGCTTCCCCAGAATGCCATCTATCTCGCGGGCCCTTTGTGGCTAATTACAATAGAAAACCAATTGTGTCTCATTAGTGGTGATTAAGATGCTATATGATATCTTTACCTAAGTACCTACCTAATTAAAAAAAAAACTCAATAACAGAAAATTAAATACCTACCTACCTAAATAAACCTATTTCTGATGATAACTAATCTAAATTCAATAAATAAGCAAAATCCCTAAAAACTAATATCTATACGAATGACTAATCCTACCTAACAGTATTATAAAATAACCTACGGTCACTACGTACACTATCAAATATACTACCTATACTTTAAAATTAAAATCTATACCTACAACTTATCTAAAAATAAACCTAAATAACTCTAAAAACTAAAAGGAATAAAAATGAACTCCATTGCGGGTGACTTAACCTACGACAAACTTATTATTTGCGGTTGGTGCAGTAATCGGGTCTAGGGATCGAACCGCAAAATTAAGTTTGTTTTTTATTGTATATACTTTTCCGGGATAAAAAGTACCCAGTGTGGTGCCCAGGATATTAAAGAATAATTATACCAAGTTTCAACGTAATCGAACCGGTAGTTTTTGCGTGATGCCTGAACAAACAGACAGACAGACAGACAGACAGACAGACAGACAGACAGACAAAAATTTTTTAAATCACATTTTTGGGTTCGGTGTCGGTCTAGTAACACCCCCTGCCATTTATTTTTTTGATATTTTCAATGTACAGAATTTTCACTTCTACAGATTTATTATAAGTATAGATTTCTTAACTCAAATGGCATATTATTCCATTAATGAATACCTAGGAAGATAATGCAAGATATGTGGATAAATATGTACGGTAATAAATAATTATTTAATTTGTGATTACAAGTTTGTCAGTTGTAAAAATATTTAAAATTTAATAGTCCAGTGCGTTTGACCTGGTTAATTATAAGATCCTATGGTCAAAATTGCGGAAGAAAGCCATACCTCATGAGCTAGTTAACCTTCTCGAGTACTTAAATTGTATTGTTCTTTTTAATTTGATTTTCTAAATTGATTGATTGTGTTTATTTTTATATTATTTTTACTTTTTGTTTTTATCTATTTTATAGTTGAAATGTATTCGAGAACTAACATAGTTTTTAGGACCTCTGTTACTAACATTATATGGAATTGACATTTTTGAAATAAATGTATATTATTATTATCTCCTTTATTTCATTTAAATACTTACAAAATACATTTTTAAATATTTTTATAAACAAAAGGATAAAAAAACATTTAAAAATATAAAAAGTAGTAGCCCACCGGTATCGGGAACAGGGTCCAAGCTACCGATGGTCAGGGCTCTAGAGAGAGGAACCTCCTGACAATGCGTGCCGTGTCAAGAAGTACCGCTTTCTGAATCAAGCCCTTGATCCAGCTGCCCAACGAGAGCCTCTTCAGGTGTTGGTCGAGGCTCTTGGCTATTAAGCCATTGGCTGTCACGACTATCGGCACAATGATCGCTGAGTCCACATCCCACATGTCGACAACCTCGCGAGCCAAGTCAAGATACTTGATTTGTTTATCTTTCTCGGCTTTCACGAGGTTCTCATCATGCGGGACGGTTATGTCAACAATCATTGCGCGTCGCTCTGATCGATCCACCACCACTATATCAGGCTTATTGGCAACAATAGTCCTGTCAGTGATGATGGATCGATCCCAGTACAATGTGATATTACCATTTTCGAGAACTGGGTCGGGCACATACCTGTAGTACGGCACCTCCGATTCCACAAGGTTGTATTTCAGAGCAAGTTGCTGATGGATTATCCTAGCTACAAGGTTGTGTCTATGCAAGTACTCTCCGTTAGCTAAACGAGAACACCCGGAGATAATATGCCTGATTGATTCTCCCGGCCGGTGGCATTATTATTATTATTAATAGTATCATACTATTAAATTTAAATATTTTTACAACTTACCTAATACATAAGAAATATTATAATGTTTGTAACATTTTAGATGTTTGTTCTAAACAAATTTTGTATGCAATATTGTTAAGTTTGTTAAAGGATAGTTATCTCTGTTACTCGTAGCTTGTCATTTAGGTAATTTTTAACAAAAAAAAAATATATTTAATTGTAACTTCGCATGCTTTTGCATAATTTACTTACCTTTGATATTTGTTCGCATAGAGGTCTCTATACCTATTCTATTTCAAACACATATTTTTACACCTATGTTTTACAAATAAAAACTTTGACTTTGACTACATTAGCGCTGTCTCATTTTATACGCCCACGCCACACACGCTGAGCAAGACAAGAAAGGACCACAAAGTACTACAGTCTGCAGTAGCTTCTACCTCCATTGTGAACGTGGGTAGCCTCTGAAGTAGCTGCCAGTCAGTGTTCCTGCTTTGATTGATTATTCTAAAGTGACGTCTCTGAGTACGGCAGTTGGTTTTATTTCTTTAGTGGCAATACCTTCTGCAGTTGTCAAATAAAAAAATGCAATAAACTTTTGACAACTGCATCAAAAGATTTTATTGTATTGATATAACCTAATTTTAATGACTCGGTGCTATTCTAGTGGAAACAATACTTCTTATAATCAAAAGGGGATAGAACACTTTCAAAATGAGCTTTTTATTGTAAGTAATAGTTGGTCGAGCTAGAGCAGTCATGTGTGTCTATTTATAACTAAACGTCTTCCGTTCTGCTGCGTTGACGTCTTGTTTACGTCTGTGGTGAAGTTTTGTGGTTTAATATTTAAATGTAGTGTTGCGCCGCATCGATAAAGCCTCGTAGTTAGCACTGGCCCAGGCTATGCTGTGTGGTCATAGTGTACTCTGTGTAGTGTGCCGCCAGTACGGAGCGGAGCACCCTCCTGGCTGGACGATATAGATAACTTAGCTCTGTGGTAGGTCATCGAGAAGTATGTGTAACATATCAATACGTTGTGTTACAGTGGGAGTCGTTCAAACAAGACATTCAAGCCGAAGAAGAACATCCCCGAGGGCACGCACCAGTACGACCTGATGCGGCACGCGGCGGCCACGCTGGGCTCCGGCAACCTGCGCCTCGCTGTCATGCTGCCTGAGGGCGAGGACCTAAACGAGTGGGTCGCCGTCAACAGTGAGCACCTACTTTGTGTACTATCAGCTGCTGTAACTCAGTACCTAATACTTGCAGTGGACTCGAACTACGTAACTTGTCCCAACAAGTTAGATAGTTCCAACCATCGGGTCCAGTGCCCATAAAGCTGTTGTGGCAAGTTATAATCAGTGTGTTTATTGCTAGTATAAGATTGCAAGAATCGATACAAGCCAGTCAAAACAAATAGTTGAATATGCTTTGCCAACAGGATTACTGAGCTACCGAACTTGACTGATAGGACTATTATACTATACTCTGTGAGAGGCTGCAGTCCACAGCGTTCTACTAAACTCTTGTGTGTTTAAAAACTTGAATGATTGAATTCATATCCATACAAATTAGAAATGCCTGAGGAAGTAAATAGGAGTAGACACTAAATTAAAACCCTGAAGTGGAGACATGGAGTGTTGAAGATTGATCCTGACAATCTTTCGTTTGATTTGACCAGTGGCTTCCGGCTATGTAACCAGCCACATGTATGCATTCTCTTCACCTTCGCACTGGTCCCTCTGTGCTATGTGCACAACTTAGCTGAAAAGTTGCTGGGATCCTTGATACTCTTGTTTTGGATAACCAACAAAGTGATACAATGCTGGGTTGTTAACATGCCATAAACAGGACATTAGCATCTTTCCATGTGCCCATTGTTTTACCTGGCATCAACATAAGGTCGGCCCGCGCTCGTCTATGGAACTCTGTGCATGCAGGCAGGCCGGGCGCGGCGCGTGACTCACAGATAACAGACTATCGAACTCACAGCCTTTTAATGTTTCCTTTTACAGCACACCATGAGTTGTACAAGGATAAATATACTTTTTAATTGCTGATTATTCTTTCCGTTATAATTATAATAAATATTAAAGGTCGATTATTATCACTATAAACTTGTCCCGTAAGAAGTATTATGATTCCGTCTGTGAAAGAATTTTCACTGTTTTTTGGAAGTAAAAAAAAAAAAGCGGAAATTCTTTACGACGTGATGCGATTTCGATACTCGCATATCAATTTTGGTCAAGTTCTGACTGACGAGTGATTTTTTAAATAAGTACTAATATAATCTACTTCGTCAATGTTGATGATGTTATAATATTAACATAAGAAGTAGTTGTACACGAACTGTGTGCACAGCTAAAAAATAAAGAAGTTTTTGAAAAAAAAAAAAAATCAAGCTACTTAAAAAAATACTACACGGTGCAAAATAAGACTATTGGCTTCGTATACATTTGCGCATGGTTACTGCGTGAAATAACCGCAGCCTGAATTGTACGAATTTATTTACTTCGCATGACAACAGTACCGTAACTAGTCAGCCACTTTGCTGGCGCAGATGCCGTCGTAGGTTTGACCCACAACTAAGGAGCTATACGAGGGTCATTCAATAAATACTTAGCCTACAAAAAGTAAAAGAAAATTTTGGAAAAGTGGCAATTTATTTTTCAACATAGTTTCCTTTTAGTTCGATACACTTAGCCCAGCGATGCTCCAACTTTTTTAACCCGTCCGAAAAATAGTTTTTGTCAAACTCTGCAAAATAGGCCTCCGTGGCGGCGATGACCCCCTCATTTGATCCATATCTATTCCCGGCGAGAGATTTTTTCAGATTAGGAAACAGAAAGAAGTCACAAGGGGCCAAATCTGGAGAATACGGTGGATGGGGCAGCAATTCGTAGCGTAATTTGACCAATTTGGCCATGGCAACGGCAGACGTGTGAACCGGTGCGTTGTCGTGGTGAAACAGCACATTTTTCTTCGCCAGATGGGGTCGTTTTTTCTTTAATTCGGCGTCGAATCGGCCCAATAAATCGGCATAGTAAAGCCCTGTAATTGTTTTACCCTTCTCGAGGTAATCGATGTAGACCACGCCTTGTGAATCCCAGAAAACGGTGGCCATAACTTTTCCGGCCGATTTTACAGTTTTCGCCTTCTTTGGAGCACGTTCCCCGGTCTGGATCCATTGTTTTGATTGCTCCTTGGTCTCTGGTGTGTACCAGTGGATCCAGGTTTCATCGACGGTCACAAAACGACGCTAAAACTCCGCTGGAATCCGCTTAAACAGCGCTAAACACGTCTCCGATGTGGTCTCACGGTTGCACTTGTTTTCCTGTGTGAGTAAACGCGGCACCCATCGCGCCGACAGCTTTCTCATGCCGAGTTCCTCGTGAAGAATATGATGCACTGTTCCTTCTGACATGCCTACAGTCTCAGCTAGCTCCCGAACCTTCAATCGGCGATCTGCCAATACGAGATCATGGATTTTTTTAATGTTTTCCTCCGTAGCAGCTGTTTTCGGTGCACCTGGACGTGGTTCATCAAAAACCGACGTACGGCCACGTGCAAACTCGTTGAACCAATTCTTGACGGTGGCCATCGATGGAGAAGAGTCACCGTACACAGCATCCAAGCGCTCTTTGATTTCGATGCGCGTTTTCCCTTCCAAAAATAGGAATCGAATCACCGAACGATATTGCTCTTTTTCCATTTTTGTAAAACCGATCGATACATTCGCTTCCATAAGTTGTCAAATTAAAACAAATGAAGGGATTAGAATGAAAATTTGAAAAAAGAATTAAAAAAGAATGTATTCTGGTAAAACTCTTTTGAAACTACAGCGCCCTCTGGCGATAAGGCTAGGTACTTATTGAATGCACCTCGTACGTACCTACGGTACTAAATTACAAAATGTTTCTGCTTTGCAGACAAAGACTGCAAAGTTACACTAGAACCGAGCTCATGACTATTTCACTTATTTATTTATATTTAAGAAATTACCACAAAGATATTGGCGCCGATTCCCTTGTTCACAAACTAAACTAAATTTAAGTTCAATGCATCTTTTTCTTTCTATTTCATTTAGAAAAGGACAGAAGATAAATATTAGTTTAGTCCTGTCAAACTAGTCAGCTCCTGACGTAAATTGACGTATTTATTTTTAGTAGCCATGTTTTTAATCACGTCTAATCTGTCTATGGAGTATCTTAATTTGACAGGACTAAACTAATATTTTATCTTCTGTCCTTTTCTTAATGAAATAGAAAGAAAAAGATGCACAGAACTTAAATTTAGTTTAGTTTGTGAACAAGGGAATCAGGGCCATTGTAAGATGTGATCGAACAAGTTCCACGGTACGTATGAGTTAGACGTCTGCTCCCTGTGTGTAACTCTCGCTTGTGTCGGCAGCGGTGGACTTCTTCAACCAGATCAACATGCTGTACGGCACCATCACGGAGTTCTGCACGGAGGAGTCGTGCGCGGTAATGTCGGCGGGGCCCAAGTACGAGTACCACTGGGCCGACGGGCACACCGTCAAGAAGCCCATCAAGTGCTCCGCGCCCAAGTACATCGACTACCTCATGACGTGGGCGCAGGACCAGCTCGACGACGAGACGCTCTTCCCCTCCAAAATAGGTAAACACTTACGTTATTAGTCGATCAATGAGCGCAACACAACAACAGTACAGTGATGTGAGTCTACATACTCTTGTCGTGCAAATCCCATACATTTCGGATGACTTTCGGAGCTAGGGCATGAACACCACAGAAAACACTGTACTTGTGACTGTCAAGAGTTCCACACTTGTTCGGGTCGGCATGATTCGGCACAGCCGGCGGCAAAATCGAATATACAAGGGTGCCCATGTCGAATCATGCCGACCCGAACAAGTTTAGTGTGTGCCACGCCTTTGACATATATATTTTTTCCATATTTTTAAGTGCAGCGGTTAGTGCGCTTTAAGTTTAAACTCTGTTTTTTTACTTACTTTTGTACTAATTGTGTTTTACTTACTACAATCAAAGGGAGTTGGTGACTACTACTAAGTACAATCAAAGGGAGTTGGTGACCACTACTAAGCCATCCCTTATGGTCCTGGGAGGTGAAAGGTGTGTGATTTCAAAACGATGGGAAGTTTCGCCGTTCGCGCTCTGACATAAAAGACACGTTGCGATGACCGCTCAAGTGTTATCTATAATCCCGAGGGGTGACAGATGCGACGAGGCTGTCTGGTCTATTGGAGGGCCTGGTGACCTGTAGCAAAGGTATTTTATGCCTTTTTCGGGCACCAGCCTCTGATTCACCTTCTGTCCACAACATCGTTTATGATGAAAATTAAAAAAAATAGAAGTAGTTCATCAGTAGCGTGCATGTTGCAGGCGTGCCGTTCCCCAAGAACTTCCTGGCGATGGCGAAGACGATCCTCAAGCGGCTGTTCCGCGTGTACGCGCACATCTACCACCAGCACTTCCCCGAGGTGGTGCAGCTGGGCGAGGAGGCGCACCTCAACACCTCCTTTAAGCACTTCATCTTCTTCGTGCAGGTACCTACCGACTACCACTATTACCTGTACAGTGGCCTCCAAAATTTAGTTGACATTTTTCCACTGTAACTTTGTCGCAACACATCATGATTTAAAATTCCAGTGATCCAAATGTTTGAACTGCTACAACGTTTTTATTGACTAATTCAACTACCTTTTACTTATCATAGCAAATAATCAAGTAATCGCTTAGGAGTACCTGATTATATTTTTATTTTAATATAAATCTAATCAGTTTAATTAATTAATTAATATAGTATAATATTGATTAGCTTCTGCCCGCGGCTTCGCCCGCGTGGATTTCGGAAATTATCCCACGGGAACGTGCTACCAGAATAAAAAGTATGTCCTTCCCTAGGATGCCATCTATCTCTTTGCCAAATCAGAACTTCACTAGTTTAGTTGTGAAAATGTAACATACAGTTTCAAGTTCAAATCCTCCCCTTAAAAACCGAATTACCCCTTTTTGCCCAATTTTCGACAACTTTCCATACTTATTATTAATTATTTTCTGTCAAAACTAATAACACTTACTTCCACACAAACTTCAACACCCCTATATCCCCCTTCGAGGGGTAGTTTTGAAAAATTTATAATAATAAACTTTATTACTTACTTAGGCGAGTATTATTGCCGAGTTCCAAGTTTATTAACTAAATGAATAAGATTTTTCATTTGAACTGTATCCCCGCTTTTCAACTCCACAAGGGTGGAATTTTTAACCGACTTCTAAAAAAGGAGGAGGTTCTCAATTCAGATGATTGTTTTTTTTTTTTATGTTTGTTCGCGCATAACTCTGTCGCTTGCCAACCGATTTGAAAAATTCTTTTTTTGTTGGAAAGGGTATACTTCCCAAATGGTCCCATAGAAATTTTATCAATAACGGTTTAGTACTTTGGTTTTTAAACCAAAATTACTGGTAAAATGTACAACTAAAAAGTGAAAAATAAAAACTTTAATTTCGGAAGTCGGTGTCGTTGGGTTCGCATTTTCGTTGTTTGCCACCGACTTCCGAAATTAAAGTTATTTTTCACTTTGTAGTGTCGTTTTTGGAAGTCGGTTGTTTTTTTTTTTTGCAAAAAAGTTTTTATGAAAAACCGTTTGGGATGTATTCATAACTTGACTAAAAGATTATTTATACTAATTTTTGAGTTAATCAAGCCATGCAGTATAATCCTCCCCTGTAAAATTGACTACCCCTTTTCAGGCCCTTTTTTATTTTGGGTGGGAAATCATCAAATGACCTCTCCCGCTCTGGGCTGACCGAAAGGGCGTGTCAGACTTTTACTGACTAAAACCCACCCGTGTTCCTTCAGTTGCCTATGCCAGGGGCCACGGTATCTCTTTCGAACAACCCGCGGCCCTGGCGGCATCGGCCCTAGCGGACCCCGTCACTTCGTGCTGACATCTCTTTGAGGCGCGCGTGGAACATAACCCGCCGTCGACCCGGACCTGGTCATTACCGGGCGGCGAGCTGCCCATTGCTCGCCGCCCGCAAGCCCGCGCCTACGGTGGCCGGGAGTCGACTGTTGACTCCCGTCCAGGGCGTCTCCTGCGGACTAGGGGCGTGAGGGCGCAGTGCTTGCCTCTCGGACCGCGCGTTCAAATTCTTCCATACAAACTTTGAAACCCCTCAACCTCTTTTTAGGGGGTAGTTTAGAAAAACATAACATGGCAAACTTCATAATTTACATAGATTAGTATTGGTGCTAAGTTTAAAGTTTATTAACTTATGGAATAAGATTTTCCATACAAACAAAATCCCCCCATTTCATCCTCTTAGGGGTGGAATTTAGAATTTCATAATGGATACCTACCCTTCACGAAGAACACACCCTCCAAATTTCATGTCTCTAGGACCAGCGGTGTAGGCTGTGCGTTGATGTATCAGTCAGTTAGTCAGGACTTTGAATTTTATATGTATACAATAGAAGATGTAAAAACCCCCATCACCAGGCTGAGGGTCACGTACGTATTCGTATTGTTACGAGCTTCGGGTTCGTGACAATAAAAACTGCCGGTAAAAATCACCAAAAGTTACACTTTAATTAATCAACACTAACAACAACTCGAAACACTTATAATTATAAAACACAATCGCTCTAAGTCGCACTTGAAGATCGCTTTCGATGTATTCGCTTATATAGCGCCGCAGATAGTTCCAGAACTTTCTATTGTAGAAACATCTAGTGTTCGAGTACCGATACCATCTCCACTCGATAATAGATGGCGCCAGTGACTATTAGTTCCACTATTCCACAATAGATGGCGACTCTATCAGTTCCGCTACTCGAAACCAGATGGCGCTAGTGGTAACTAATGTCACCATGTATCAGGCATTAATTGCGGCGCGTAACAGTATTAATTTTTGTATAAATTGACCAGTTAACCAAACTACCCTCAAGTCCCCCATCCCTATACATACGTCAGCAGTCTTTTACATGAGTTACACCGTGCGCCACAGTTAACAGCGATGATGTTGTCCTCAACGTAACTCAGTTAGACCGTCAGGCTGCGTAGCATTCGGCTAAGTGATAGGTCTTCTTACACCTGTCTGGTGTATAACCTTCAGCTTCTCCGCCGCGGCGAGCTGCTAGCTGTGGACTAAAGACTCGGGAAAATTAAATCATACTATGGCTTCTGTATAATTTAGAGCTGCAACACAATTTCCAGTCATCGTTCTGCTACAGTCTCGTCGTCGTGCAACTGTTGCAGGTATACTGGCACGTTTGGCGATTGCATTGTTTGTTAGTACATGGTTTTCGTTACTGATTGTTGCGTGCAAGTATTGCGCATTAATCAGTATACGCGTAATGCTAGTTCTATACTAAAAAAAAAAAAAAAAATGCAATTATGTGTACGAAACGCGATAGTTGTAGTTTTCTTTTGTATATTAGTCGGGCATCGATGACCTTGCCACGGCACACTGTTGTATGTAATCAATTGCCATGCGTTAGTTTCACAAAAACTCGAAAATGGCTCTGACGATTGTGATGAAACTTTGGTAAGTAAGTGTGCGCGCCGGAGTTTTCGCAGTTTTTCCGGAAGTTAAAGGACCTATCCAAAGTGATGCCGAGATACTTTGGGTGAGTATTGTGGATGATTGGAACCCCATTGGGATGGCAAGTTAATGCCCGGTCGTCTGCGTACAGAAACCGGGTTGTATTTGTGTTCACCGGCCATATGATCATTAGTACAGATGTTAAACAGCAGAGGGACCAGTTCACTACCCTGAGGCAAACCGTTATTTTGAGTTTGCCACCTATTTTTATCATCAAGAAGATTTATTTGAAATCGACGGTTACTGAGGAGGTCTCGTAGAATTCGAGTAAACTTTCGATCCTCTGTTAAGTTGGTAACCTTCCACAACGAGCGCTGAATGTTAACGGGGTCGTAGGGTGCCGACAAGTCTACAAATACTGCGCCCGACACTTTCCTCTTTTCAAACCCATCCTCGATATGTTGTGTGAGCTTAAGGACCTGGCCACAGCAAGACTTGCTTGGTCTAAATCCAGCTTACTCCGGATTTCCGGAATAAGTTTTGGGTCTACGTGGTTTGTGAGACGAGCTAGCAGCAGTCTCTCGACCAGTTTGTAGATGTGGCATAGGAGGGATATTGGGCAGAAGGTTTTTAGGGTCATCATGTGGTTTACCTGATTTGGGTAAAGCACATCTTTGATTATACTTATCATTATCTATACGGTACTTACGATTTTATCCAAAATAATGGAAAAGGTTATTAATATTAGACTAACTAAATTTCTCACAAAATTCCACATACTAGCTAGTAAACAATTTGGCTTCAGAAGTGGCAAAAGTACTGATGATGTCGTGTTGGAACTAACAGGTACCATTATTGATAATTTTGAAAATAAACAAAAGACACTGGCTATTCTCCTTCATCTATCGAAAGCCTTTGACACTGTTGCTGTCCCCATGCTCCTTTCGAAGTTAAATGATATTGGTACACGCGGTACGGCCTGGGACATGTTCAGAAGTTATCTGACTGGGCGTGCACAGTACGTAAAGGTGGATAACCATGTAAGTAGAAGGGAGATGCTCACCTTTGGTGTGCCTCAGGGCAGCGTGCTTGGCCCGAGCCTCTTTCTTATTTATGAGAATGAGCTGTGTCGGCTATCTCTCCCTAATTCATGGCCGTAATTGGAGTGAAACTCGTAGAAATTCTGAGCTAGTCTTAAGTATTGTCATGAAATATCTATCTACAAATCTGTTAACTTTAAATCTCAATAAAACTAAGTCCACTACTTTTTCTTTAAATAAGTCAGGTCAACTCCAGACTCCTTTTGCTCTCCAAGCCCACACTTGTACAAACTCTCGTTCTGACACTATCTGTGACTGCCCTCAAATAGTAGGTACTGAAACTATGAAATATCTTGGTATTGTACAGTCACGAGCACCAATATGTCAACACTTGGCAACTTTCAATTGCCGATTTTTTCGTGAAATAACGAACGCAACGTTGAAATACGACACATTACATAAACCTATGGGTTTGAAAATGCTATGTTCGTAACAACATAAAATTTCATTAAAAAGTAAAGGAGTAAATTGCTTTTGAATAAAGCCGAGTGTATACATACTTTTGCTCGTGACTGTACTTCATAGTTACCTTAAATGGCATCAACAAATTGACTCAGTCGTGACACGACTGAGGAAGCTTTTATATATTTTTAAGAAACTCAGATCTGCGGCAGACTTTAGGACCTTAATTAATGTATATTTTGCACTAGCTCAGTCAGTGATGGGTTACTCGTATTGCTTGACAGTGTGGGGTGGCGCTCATAAAACTTCTATGTTACGCATTGAGAGAGCTCAAAGAGCAGTTCTGAAAGTCCTTGCGAGGAAACCTATACGCTTTTCTACATTCTCCCTGCGAGTATTCTCTCTGCCAGGTCCTAACAGTCAGACAGCTATTTGTTTCTCAGGTAGTGTTACGTAAACATACCCAGCTTCCCTATGAACCAGCCAGGTGTAACAGTAGACGCCGTTCAGATCGAGTATGCGATGTAAAACCTTGTACAAATGTAGCAGCTCGTCGTCATTGTACCTACATAAGCTCAAAATTATACAATAGAATTAACAAAACGATCAACATCTATTCTTTTACCAAAAATAAATGCAAGAAAAGGCTCGATACTTGGCTAAAATCGCTTACATAATATATGATGCAACTGAAAAACTTGTGGAAGTGTAACATTCACACTCACACACGCACACATATACACCAGGTCACACTTACGCTACACTTAGGTATCCCGTAATTTTTTTGTCTTTGTTTTTTTACCTACTTAACTTTTTAACTACATATATATAGTTTAAAATATATTTTTCTTATCTGGAACAAACTACCCTCTCACTAGGAGCCGGGCGTTGATAGCTGCGCCACAATTATTAACTTTTGCAGTTTAACTACTTTTACGAGGGAGAATCAAAAAATTCTTGGAATCAATATTAAAAAATACAAAGATTTAAACAAAAATATTTTTCTACATAATCGCCCTCCAATGCAATGCATTTAGAATAACGCGTTTCTAACTTCCTTAATTCTTGTGAAAAAAAATATTTTTCTTGACTCTCGAAAAACTCCTCTACGGCAACCATAACCGCGTCATTATCGTAAAATTTTCCACAAATGTCCTCTTGTAATTTTGGGAATAAGTGAAAATCACTTGGGGCTAAGTCCGGAGAATATGGTAGGTGGTCAAGGAGATTGAAGCCAGCACAGCGGATTGCGATGAGCGCAACTTCCGATCGATGAGCAGGAGCGTTATCTTGAAGAAACAACACGCCCAACGATAGTTTTCCACGACGTTTTTCTTTAATCGCTTCACGCACTTTCGGCATTAAATCAAAAGACATTTATTCAAATTAGGCTGAGAATCAGCACTTTTCGAACTTCAAAATTACAAAAGACAGTCCCCCAAAAACGCCCGCCCTTCACCACTTCCTAGTGCTATCGCTGGGAAGAAGAAGTGGCGCAACAAACTCCCCAGCAGCACAGTTGTCTGTTTAGTTAGAATATAGTTGCATGTATACAATACTAGGAACCTATGTTCAGTAATGAACATTACAAGAAACTTAAGTTATTTGCCATATGTCAGCTAGCCACGCCAGTATACCAACAAATATAATAAAAACTGTACGTACTCAAGCTAAAAAATAATTAATTAAAATAAAAACTCACTACCCTACCTACTACTCACACTTGAACGTTAAATTTGCTTAATAGGGTCCAGTAATTGTCTGGCTGGCAAAAAGGATTCCTTCACTATCCCAGAACACTGAGGCCATAACTTTGCCAGCGGTAGGAGCAACTCGAAATTTCTTAATGGATGGAGAGGATGGTCGTTTCCAAGACATGCTGTGTCTCTTAGTTTCAGGATCGAAATGGTGGACCCACGTTTCATCAATGGTGACAAGGCGACGACAAAAATTATCCGAATCACGCTGGAACATTTCGAGATTACGCTTAGAAATTTTCAAACGTCGCTTGTTGTTTTCGTCGGTTAACATTCGTGGCACCCATCTTGCCGACACTTTTTTGAACCCCAGTGAATCAATTAAAATGGATTGAACGCTACCAAATGATATCTTTAGGATCTCAGCTATATGTTTTATAGTTATTCTTCTGTCTTCCTAAACCAGACTCTCAACCTTTTTGACATTTTCTTCCGTAACGGAGGTTGAAGGCCGCCCAGAACGCAGGTCATCTTTACAGCTTGATCTACCTTCTTAAATTCAGCCACCCAGTACCTACGCAACCGTAGAATATGGTACAGCGTCATCCCCTAATGTCAATAAAAAAAAAAAAACAAAAAGGTTTTTTTTCATTTGTCGGCTGAATGTCCGAAAAAAATAGACATTTTTTCCAAACTGAGATATTTTATCACCGCACGTAACTCACTTTTATCCATAATTTTGGGTTTTTAGCAACTCGTTGCACAAAACAATTTATTACGTGTGGACGAACTGACAGAAACAAGTGACAGTTTGCATAAATATTGTGTGATCTAACTTCTCCCAAAAAGGTTTTATATATATGCAATTCTAAGAACTTTTTGATTCACCCTCGTATGATTGTATTTGTTTTGGTTCCAAAATAAACGATTATTATTTTTAACCGACTTCTAAAAAAGGAGGAGGTTCTCAGTTCGGATGTTTGTATTTTTTTTTTTTTTATGTGTGTTCGCGCATAACTCCGTCGCTTGCCAACTGATTAGATTTTTTTTTTGTTGGTAAGAATATACTTCCCAAATGGTCCCATAAAAATTTCATCAAAAACGGTTCAGTAGTTTGGTTTTTAAACCAAAATTACTGGTAAAAATTACAACTTAAAAGTGAAAAATAAAAACATTTAAAAAAAAAAATACAACCGTCTTCCAAAAACGACACTACAAAGTGAAAAATAACATTAATTTCGGAAGTCGGTGGCAAACAACGAAAATGCGAACCCAACGACACCGACTCCCGAAATTAAAGTTATTTTTCACTTTGTAGTGTCGTTTTTGGAAGTCGGTTGTATTTTTTTTCAAAAAAGTTTTTATTTTTATTTATTTTGTTCCTCCAAAGGCGAGGTATGTTTGCAGACTCCAAACAATGGTTAAAAAGTTCTAGCAACTACGTCGCAGATATCGGGCCGAGGTGTTATTAGTTCCACCGATATGTTCTCCAGTCCGGAAACCTTACCGCAGCTCAGCTTTTGAACTCCAAAGTAGTAGAAGAGTTATTAATTTTGGGAGTTCTGCCAACTGCCAAGGCGTTTTGGTGGTTTGCCGTTTAGAAGAAGTTAGTGAGCGACGTGGTTAGCAGTCACTGGGCTATGTGTTTGAGGTAGGGGTGGTTCGCTGGGGAGTTTGCGAAGTGTTACAAGCTTTTTTACTATTTTGAGTCTTGTAGTGACAGTTTCCATCCACTGTTCCTGGCGTCGTTCGCTTCTTTGAGACTAGCCTATTATTGTTATTATGATCCTGCCGGCGCCCTTAGTAGAATGACCTGAGGGCGCGCACCTATTTTTAATAACCAAGCTTTCCTATTACCAATGTCACTATTGCACATGTTTTCCTGCTCTTATTATTATTACCATATCTTAGAAACTAATCAGTGACTAGAGTAATCTTGAGTAGTGTGTCTGTGTGTAATGAATTTACCTGCATTATGTCTGTGTGTGCAGGAGTTCAACCTGATCGAGCGGCGGGAGCTGGCGCCGCTGCAGGAGCTCATCGAGAAGCTCACGGCCAAGGAGGCGCGATGAGGCCCCCCCCCCCCACCACCGAGCGCCCCGCTCCCCGCCCCACATGTACACACGCTTACTATTGTTTCACTCGATCTTCACACTATGTTGTACTGGGGCTTGTACCGGGCTTCGGCGAAGACTCGCGCGTTGTCGCGACACTCCGAATGCGCAATGTTTCACAAATATGCTTTATGCTGGCAACACTATACACAACGAGGAAGCTAAGCCTGCGCCGAAGCTCGGCGAGTGTGGTCCCAGCAATACGGCTGGTCGCTGGGGAGCTGCCACGACGGTCGCCTCGCACTCGCTACACATTGTGAACGGACGTACGAGTGCGCACTGTGCAGGCTCTCCGCACGAAAATCTCGAATTCTTGACGGCTACATTTACGTTATAGTTTTATTTAAAACTAGTTCCGTTAATCTTAGTACTTTGATCTTTCTTGTATCGTAGCAACCTTATTATTTTGAATTAGCACTAGTACTCTGAAGTAAATACTAACACTGAGAAGCTAGGGTAATGATTAAAAAGTTTGTGATATGAGGGCAGGACTGGTATGTGGCGCCCCCTGCCGGCCATGTGCGAGACGTATTTTACACCTACGACGATTCATCAGTTGATGAAAAAGAAATACTTGATGTAGTAAATCAATAAATAGTAGTGTTGGTGTGTGTTGCATTTACCTTCTATGTATTGCGTTACGCGTAGTAGCGGCGAGGGTTCTGATGCCCCGCGGTGTGGCTCGTCGCCCGCTTGCCCTCACCGCGTAGTGTATGTCCTCACTCACATAGAACCAGTAGACTATAGAGAAGAAGGCCTTCCTATACAATAAGTTTAAATATAGATGCAATTTATCTTTGGAAAATATTTAGATTTGATACATGAAGTATAATGGTATATTTAAGGTTCATAAAGTGATGTGGTCTGTTAGGTGAGGCGCTGGGCTGGCATACACGTTCAATGTACGTGATCCAGCGCGTCACATGTGACGTCAGATGCGCACGCGGCGCCTGCCTGCGTCATGTGCTATTGTATCTAAGTTATTTAATTATTTTGGTGATAGGACTGACGGTATTCCTGTCTAGAGTATTTATTAGATTAACTCTTGTTTTCGTGTACGACTCCTTTATTTATCGTTTTATGCAATAATAATCTCTTGTAGCGTTAATGTAATGTAGATATTCTGTGCATTTAATATATTTTGATTTCGTGTTCTATCATATCGATCTATATTGCGACTGACAAGTGATGTATTTAATTTAAAATTAGATAATTTCTGAATATAAAATTAAGTTTTCATAATAAGCAATTGTTTTATTATCTAGAAGTTATTTTGAATGCTTACAAAAGGCCATTTTTATTATTATTGTTTATTTATTTCGTGTAGCCCATGGCCCACCCGCCTAGTTCATCTAGGTAGACTATGGGAAATAGTCCATATTATGTTTTTATCCTAGTATTACGAAAGAATAATTAGTAGGCATGGGTTCGATATATCAAAACGTAACTTATATACGGATATACCATATCGATATCTAAATGTACATAACCGTTTTCACAAAAACTTTTTCGAGCTATGGTTTCATCCATATCCATATCGCAACAACGAAAACGAACTACGAAAACGCAAACTTCACATCACGAGCCGATATGACATCGACGGTTTTCATTCGCTTTGTCTCTGTCTTACCATTCAATGTTTTACTGGCGTAAAAGTGATGAAGCGAATATTACGTAACTTCGGCTAGTGATTGGTTATTTGGTGTCCGTTACCCCAGCCAGATGTTGTCGAAAATGGTCATTTGAATCTTATAGATAATTAGTTTTGCGGCTTCTGTAATTGTTGCACACATTTTTAAATTTGTTGCGCTTATAGTTTTTTAATTATTTCACGAAAACATATCCTGCTGGGGTAACGTTACCCCAGCCAGACCTTTTTCTTTCTAATGGGAGTATTTAAATAAATACTAGCTATAAAATTAGTTGTCTTTATGAAGTAAATGTTGTGCCTTATTTTGTATTTGTTCTTTCTTCGGTTGCGAAGTTATTCGAGATTTTGCTGGGGTAACGTTTTTGGTTTTGCTAGATCTTTGAAACGGTTAAGCGGATTCTTATCATATTTTGTACATGACTTCTTAGGAATTAGTTTAAATTTGTTCTGCAATAAAAAAAAAACAAAATAATGCATAGCTTAAAGGTTATTTCATTAAATAGAAAGTCACTTCAATTGATCCCAGCACTCTCAATAAGAGGTTTAAAGAGTTATTTTGAAGCTTGTAATTGCCTTCAAATGTATGTGAAGTTTCATTAGTATCCTGTAAGTATTTAACAAGTTATGATTGATATTCAGTTCTTCACGAGCACGGTCATGATGCGCGCGGTGTTATTTGGCCACTGATGAGCCTGTTTATGGATATATGAACTGAATGTTATGTCAATTATTAGTTGTTTAGTTCAGTTGTATATCAGTAAAATTTCAGCGTAATACATTGTATAATTAATGAGATAATACGATTAAAGTCATTAGGAAGTGAATGACCGTGGTAACCCGACCAAGTTTAGGTGGTTACGAAAAAGCGAAAACGCAGAACATTATGCTACCTTCTAAAATATGTAGGATAGTGTTACAAATTTAGTACAGACATGTACACAAGTTTAAAAAAAAAACATGTTTATTAAAGAATTTTTATTAACAGGTAAAATAATCAATTCAATTGAACTTTTAAAATATTAATTATACTTAAAAACAATCACAGATTAAAATTACAGATAGTAATTCTGCTTTTTTGAAATTTTCTATTACTTTTTATTTAAATTATAGATTTCAGTATACACAGTACAAAGTTACAGTTTTTATTTAAATATACACACATTAAAATGTGTAATGATCACAGACAATAAATAATATACAATGTTTTCTTTTTCAGTTAACACTAAACTTACGTATGTCTACTAATACCTACTTATATCAATTAAAATAGCAGATCAATAGTAATTCGCCACACTTATTAAATAGCTCTCACGCACTCGATAAATATTTGCAAAAACAGGAAACGGAACTACGGAAGCGCACGCGCACTCTACAAGATGAATTATGTGAATAAGGAGCATGTTTAGTGTGTTATGCAAACAATGAATTACCCCTTCACCCCGCCCCTCCCGCGTCCCACCGAACACGTGTTATCGATGATTTTTGATAAGTATGTGCAATTGGAAGATAATAATAATATTTTCATAGTACAGATATTATTATGTATTTAACAGTGTACGCGTCTGTACCGAAATTGTAAGGTGTATTATACTAAACATTTCAAAAGATAGCATAATGTTCTGCGTTTTCGCTTTTTCGTAACCACCTAAACTTGGTCGGGTTACCACGGTCATTCACTTCCTAATGACTTTAATCGTATTATCTCATTAATTATACAATGTATTACGCTGAAATTTTACTGATATACAACTGAACTAAACAACTAATAATTGACATAACATTCAGTTCATATATCCATAAACAGGCTCATCAGTGGCCAAATAACACCGCGCGCATCATGACCGTGCTCGTGAAGAACTGAATATCAATCATAACTTGTTAAATACTTACAGGATACTAATGAAACTTCACATACATTTGAAGGCAATTACAAGCTTCAAAATAACTCTTTAAACCTCTTATTGAGAGTGCTGGGATCAATTGAAGTGACTTTCTATTTAATGAAATAACCTTTAAGCTATGCATTATTTTGTTTTTTTTTTTATTGCAGAACAAATTTAAACTAATTCCTAAGAAGTCATGTACAAAATATGATAAGAATCCGCTTAACCGTTTCAAAGATCTAGCAAAACCAAAAACGTTACCCCAGCAAAATCTCGAATAACTTCGCAACCGAAGAAAGAACAAATACAAAATAAGGCACAAGATTTACTTCATAAAGACAACTAATTTTATAGCTAGTATTTATTTAAATACTCCCATTAGAAAGAAAAAGGTCTGGCTGGGGTAACGTTACCCCAGCAGGATATGTTTTCGTGAAATAATTAAAAAACTATAAGCGCAACAAATTTAAAAATGTGTGCAACAATTACAGAAGCCGCAAAACTAATTAACTATAAGATTCAAATGACCATTTTCGACAACATCTGGCTGGGGTAACGGACACTCCCCAGGATGCCATTCATCTCTTTGCCAAATCAGAAGTTCAGTGGTTTAGGTGTGAAAATGTAACATACAGTTTCAAGTTGAAATCCTCCCCTTATAAATCGAATTAGCCCTTTTTGCCCCATCAGGGGTCAATTGTTGACCAACTTTACATACTTATTATTAATTATTTTCTGTCAAAAGTATTAATACTGAGTTTCGAGTTAATCAGACCGCGCATTCAAATTCTTCCACATAAACTTCAACACCCCTATATCCCCCTTTGAGGGGTAGTTTTGAAAAACTTATAATGATAAGCTTTAGTACTTACTTAGGCGAGTATTCTTGAAAAGTTTCAAGTTTATTAACTTAATGATGAGATTTTTCATATAAACTGTAGCCCCGCTTTTCACCCCCAAAGGGGTGGAATTTAAAAAAATCGTTTGGGATGTATTCATAACTTGACTCAGATTATTCATACTAATTTTCGAGTTAATCAAGCCATGCAGTAAAATCCACCCCTGTAAAATTGACTACCCCTTTTCAGCCCGTCAGGGGTAATTTTCGAAAAACCCTGATACAGTGGCGGACTAAGCCCGTCAGAGGCCCGGGGCGGCAAAGTCGAATGAGGACCCCCGCTTTAAAAAAAAATTAGTTTTACAAGCTTTTTTTTTCAGTTCACATTTGTATGTATAAATAAGTATTTCGTTAAAATCAGGCAAATGAAATTGAAATTCGAATTAAATTATTTATTTAGGCTAAATAAACATACATACCTACAATATGGAATAGATATGGGTGATGAAAATAAAATACGAATCGATCGACAAAAAAAAATTGATAAATAAATTAAAGATAATTTTTATTTTTTGTAGCGTATTATATGTGTTTTCGTGCCTTCAATACTTCCTCCAGTATAGAACCCCATGTTTAAAGTCTAAGCATATTTTTAAAGTCTTGTTTAGGATTTGATCAGGGGAACGCGAAAGCATTTGGGGGCCCCCCAAGACCGGAGGCCTGGGGCGGGCCGCCCCTTCCGCCCCCCTGTTAGTCCGCCACTGCCCTGATACACATTATTCTTTACTAAGGCCAGAGGCTAAGCATTGCCATACAACGTGGCAATGCCGCCAGTGTCTTGGGTACTTTACCAGTCGACAGCGATGGCGATGAATTTTTCGACGCTATATTTTAGTTTGTAAATAGTTTTATTTAATTTAGGGTATTATTTTGTTATTTTAGTGTTATCTTGTCTATACCTACTTATAATAAATCTGTAGAAGTGAAAATTCTGTACATTGAAAATATCAAAAAAATAAATGGCAGGGGGTGTTACTAGACCGACACCGAACCCAAAAATGTGATTAAAAAAATTTTTGTGTCTGTCTGTCTGTCTGTTTGTTCAGGCATCACGCAAAAACTACCGGTTCGATTACGATGAAACTTGGTATAATTATTCTTTAATATCCTGGGCACCACACTGGATACTTTTTATCCCGGAAAAGTATATACAATAAAAAACAAACTTAATTTTGCGGTTCGATCCCTAGACCCGATTACTGTACCAACCGCAAATAATAAGTTTGTCGTAGGTTACGTTACCCGCAGTGGAGTTCACTAAAGTTATGCTCTAAATGTAGTGCTGAAGGTTGAATTTGGCTTGCACCGTTCGCAGCACACGCGTGGCGCGCGGCTGCCACGGATCGCTACCGTATATAAGGATATTTTTTGAACTTTGATTTGAACGGACGTGTTGAGTGGCGAGCGTTCGTTCTTATTTTAACTGCTACTTGCAATTCTAAACCGTGTTTTTCAGTGCGACCTTTTTTATTTCTATTAGTTTTTAGAGTTATTTAGGTTTATTTTTATAAGTCGTAGGTATAGATTTTAATTTTAAAGTATAGGTAGTATATACTTTGATAGTGTACGTAGTGACCGTAGGTTATTTTATAATACTGTTAGGTAAGATTAGTCATTCGTATAGATATTAGTTTTTAGGGATTTTGCTTATTTATTGAGTTTAGTTATCATCAGAAATAGGTTTATTTAGGTAGGTAGGTATTTTATTTTCTGTTATTGAGTTTTTTTTTTTATTATGTAGGTACTTAGGTAAGGATATCATATAGGTACCCTCTTAATCACCACTAATGAGACACAATTGGTTTTCTATTGTAATTAGCCACAAAGGGCCCGCGAGATAGATGGCATCTTGGGGAAGCACATACATTTTATCCTGTTAGCACGTTCCCGTGGGATAATTTCCGACATCCACGCGGGCGAAGCCGCGGGCAGAAACTAGTATATAATAAATATTTGTTTATAATTTCTTTACTTTTCATCGTAGGTATAAATAGTGAGATTCGAGATAATCGGACCGCGCGCTAAAATTCTTCCATACAAAGTTTGGAACCCTCCAATCCCCTTTTAGGGGGTAGTTTAGAAAAACATAAAATGGCAAACTTCATAATTTACTTAGATTAGTATTGGTGCCAAGTTTCAAGTCTATTAACTCTAGGAATACGATTTTCCATACAAACAAAATCCACCTATTTCACCCTCTTAGGGGTGGAATTTCGAAAAACTCTTAGTGGATATCTACTCTTCACTAAGAACACACCCTCCAAATTTCATGTCTCTAGGACCAGCGGTTTAGGCTGTGCGTTGATATATCAGTCAGTCAGTCAGTCAGGACTTTGAATTTTATATATATGGGCCGGTCGTAAGATGTTTTTTCTTGAATACAGTCAGATTTAAGAAGATATTACGTAATCAGCCTATAATGTTCCCACTACTGGGTAGAGAGATGTAACAGATTACCCCATAGATACCACATTGCAGGCAGTTCTCATCCGCCACTAATACTTATAATTTGGTTGGGATTGGAAGAGTTTTTCGAAAAGATCTCTTAATCCACACGCACATCAAAAAATTATTTAAAAATTCAATCGATATAATTAACTGGTGTATGCCAACCCACTACGTTCTAGCTCCCAGCAATCCATCACACGTTAGCCACCCATGACCCAGGTCACAAGTCCCGAAGTGGCGAGTTTGTAACATGACTCACGGTCTACCGCTGATCACGATAAGTTAACAGTCGCCTGACCTTACTCCTGTAAACATTTATGTTTGGGGTCATATGTAGGGAATACAAATCCGTTTTAAAATCCGGATTTTTGGTCCACTTATCGATTTTATTTAGCTCAAATGCTAAAATGAGTTTTCGAGATTCTCTCGAAAACTCATTTCTTGATCGGAGGACTCTTGTTCTCTGGATGTAGGT